>CM053787.1:852770457-853370457 GCA_028749045.1 Cupressus sempervirens
CTACATGTAAGCATTTGAGGGCTTCATGGATTTTTTTTGAGTTTTTCGCAAATTCTTCATGGTATTAGAGTTAGATCTATTGTAACTTGTTTAGTATTTGGAGAAAAAGGAGAATGAGGGTTTGGCAGATCAAATTTGTTTTTTTTGGGTATTTCCTAAGAAAATAGGGGGGTCACTAATTTTCAAAGTAGCTTGAGCCAAAAATAACCTCACGGATGGATTCGAAAGGCGTCAAAACCCTCGTTTCTATATAAAGTTCATCCATTTTGGACAATATTGGTCTAAGAGGCAAAAAAAATTGTGGTCTCTTCATGCAATCCAATGCAAAAAATATTTAAAAATTGAATTTTTAGTAGTTTTGGGCCATTGTGGTTAGAAAAAATTACTAGCAATCATCAAAACTACTAATGGTTATGGTAATTGCCAACAATGACTGCCAACTATCTTATAGACTACTGGAGCTTAGTGACCACTGTAGCTTCTCCACCACCTCCCATGAGTAGCTCTCACTCATGGTACCTCCTACCCACCACTATGGCCCCACTCTTCTAGTGGCACCTCCTCCATGTGCATCCCAACTCCACTCCTCTAAACTGCCACCCTCCCACCACTGAGCAACCCTCACTGCTCTGCTTGAGGTGGCATATTTTTTATTATTATTTATAATATTTCTTTTTTATACATTTCTAGGTGCCCTATCATTTTTTGCTATATCTTGAGCATACATATGTCTTCTTTTTATTTTAAAAAAGTGTCAAAAAGTTAGTTTTGAGATGGAGATAGTGATATAGGTTATTTTGGGTTTTGATGTAGTTTGTTTTCCTATTTGGGCAATCAAAGCTGGGTGTTCATTTTTTAGGTTGGAAGGCATATCTTGAGCATCCCAACTCAATTTTTTGAAAATGTTATTTTTTGGAAATCTAGTTTAGTTCTCTTTCTAGAAGTGCTGGTTTTTGTCTTCAATATTCTACTCCAAGATCTTTCTATTATGATTTTTGTTTTATTTCTCTATGGCGGATATCTTGGGTATTTCAAGTTTGGGGATCATTTTCTTGGCATGGGATTTCTTTTTTTTGGTTGTATTACCTATTGTAATAACTCTTTGCCCTTTCTAATAATTTTTGACATCACTTGTACACATGTTTATGCAAACACATTGAGATAAAGTGCCACCCCTTGCATTTTTGGGATCTTTCTCATTATTGCGACCTATTGTACTCAAACTACATTATTAAGTGTCATGGGGTGATAGTTGTTTTCCTTCTAGGGCCCTCTTCCTTTGTAAAGTGCATGTCCCTTCCATGATATTAGCCTCATGATGTGTTAATGACATGTGCCTTTATAGGTGTTTGTACCTCTTCCTCACTCTCAATGTTCTTGGTTCTTTTTGTTTTGCAAGATTTATTGGCCCACTTTCTCAATTTCCTATCAACTCACCCTTGTCTGCATTAGGGGGCTCTTCTATTGTATCTCATGCTTCCTTGGTTTGATTTATCAACTCTTCATGCTTTTCTATTTCATGCCATCTGTATCTTTGATTTCATTTGTTTGCCTTTGTTTGCCTTCTGATTTGATGTAGATTATAGTCTTCTCTACCTAGTCAAGTTCTATTTCAGAGGAGGTTCTATAGATCAACAATATATTTTTGAGAGATTTTTTGATTTCTTCATGTTTTAGTGATGTTTATTCATGATCACTCTTTGTTCCTATTTTCTAGAACATTCCTCTATTTTGTGGCTTCTACAGTCATTCACTAGGTTTTCAGCTATCTCTTTTTAGGTTACATTTGCATATTTTTTAGAGAAAACCCTTGCCTCCTCTTGTCTTTTTCCTCTCTATCATAGGCTTTCTACCTATAGATATTTGAGGGCTTTGTGGATTTTTTTGCATTTTTCTCAAATCCTTCAGAGACCACTTCCCTAACATACAATTATACAATTCGGTTCTTCACAAGAGTAGGTATACATACAATATTTTCTTACTATTATAATTCACAATTCCTCTAATCTTACATCAGATCTTGCATTACATAAGCCTCACATATCTTCCAAGCTCTTTGTATAATAGTTCCCATCACATACAACTTTGCCTCTAGCACATATATTGCACACTTATCTTCACAAGATAAGATCATTACTTATACCTTGCATATTCATAATTCACTGCTTAGTCAACCTTCATGCTTGAAATTATATAAAATAACTTGTGGAATAATATCAACATAGTCAGTTCATCATGACTTAATAACTATTTTGTTATCGAAATAATTTCTTAAGTTGTATAACTCAATTCTCTGTTATGCTCTATTTTGCTCTATCAAATACTTGTATTGGTATTTCAATCATAACTTGTGTTATACTATCTATACACACTTTTGCACTAATATATGTCATTGTGACACTATCATATAAATTTCCTCAATTTTTCATAAGCTAACTCTTAATGAGTCATATGTACACATCACATCTGCTCTCTATGCTACTACAAATTGTCTAACACTTAGACAAGTTTCTATCTCTAAATGCATAAATGAAATGCTGAATACATGTTTCCATAAATGAAAACTCTAAAAACATCTTCCTAACCATATTTGCAACAATCTCCCCCTTTGGCATTGATGGAAAATTTTGGAAAAATTGGCTAAGTCCCAAAATGATGTCATACATAACAAAAACAAGTAAGAGTAACAATACAAAATAGTCTTCAAAACATAACAATTTTATTCATGTTTTAATGGATCATTACATTTCTTATCTCTCCTTTACACTAATACATAATTACATTGGTGTACCCCCTTACATATACAATACACAATTTCCTTAGAACATACATAAAAAATTCCTTTACAGATTACTCCCACTTTGACACCAATGGAAAAGGTGTCAAAAACTATATCCAAAAACTATGCAGCCTATTGCTGATCAACTTATCATTCTGGGAAAAAATCTACATAAGTAAGATTTAGCTTTTCCACTTCTTTCTTCCAATATTTCTTCATTGGGTCAAATACTAATTAGTTGGCATGGTGTATAAGATGCCACTTCAACTATGCTCAAGTTAGTATATGCAAAATTGTCGTAGGAAGTCTTTGCTACAAGACATTCCTCCAGCTCCCTCTACAAAGTACTTATCTTCAATGAAAAAACTTCTCAAAGACTAGAGAATCTCTTTGCAACCTTCTCCTTGTCAAATTCCAGGCCTCTTATTACATTGTGGATCTTCTCCACTTATGTTTTATAATCTTTATTACCGGTCTCTAGGAGCTTTAATTTCATAGTGAGTGTTTCAAGATCACTCAAGTTACCTTTTATTTGACTCTCAAAGTTAGTCAAGTACCTATATGATAGCACACACTATCCATACAACTTTTTACCTTCATCAATGTATTTCCTAAGTTATTTGATGCTTTCATCAAGCACCTTCAAGTCATTTCTCACATTGCTGCACACTATATCAAATAGTGTTGCATCATGTTTTATCTATGCTTTCACTAAAGCTACTTCTACTAAAGTTGTGAAATCTTCATCAAAATTTCCAACTCATTAGCCTTTACCTATAAGTCTAGATTAGCTATAGCTTTTTAAACTATCTTCTGGATTTTGTCCAAAACTTTTGTAATAGTCTTTTCTTAAGACTTTATAGATTTGTTCTTCTCAAAAAAAAATCTCAATGAGCTCAATAATCCCTTTTGATCATCATCATCATCATCTGATGGAATTGATACTATTGTTTCTTCTATGATTGGATTTATTGTAGGAATATGTGTAACTACTTTTAATTATGCAATTATCTTCTCTCCCTCACCTTTCTTCTTCTCTTCTTCCAATTTCTTAGCTTCTTTCCTTGCATCTTCTTTCTTTCTCTTTTCTTCTTTTTCCTTATTTCTTTTCTCCTCTTCTTCTTTCTTTTTCTTCATCTCCTGTTTCTCTTTCTTTTCTTCCTCTAATCTCTTTACATTTGCTATCCTCATTTTTTCTTTCTTCTTCTCTTCTTCTCTCTTCTTTTCCTCAGCTTGTTTCTTCTTCTCCTCTTCTTCATCATCACCTAAGCTAGTGTAAGATGTAATATTACTCATATTTCCAACAATATTTTCTCTATAACGTAAGAAAGGATTCTCCTTTATATCTAAAATAATGTGTGTACTATCCACTTGTATGGATTTAATACCCATATTAATGTGGGTGGTGAGGGTGCATGTTGTTTCTCTTCTACTTCTACTTCATCATTGGATGGTGTGTTTTCTTCTACATACACTGGGCTTTCAGGTTTAGACTGTACACTTACCTTTGGCACTAAGGTCATGAGTTTTATAATTTCCTCATCTATGTCCTTCCTAATATCCTTATAATTTCCTCCCATTAGAAGAATTGTTCTTCTTTTGTTCCTCAGCAAGGGCTCAAAACCCTTCAAAATTCTATCTGAGTCCTCCTTAGATTCAACTTCAAAAAGTTGATTTATCATTTTATCCTCAAATTTATATCTTCTTCCAATGCTCTCTTCTTTATATTTAGTAGACTATTACATAGGTCTTTAGGTATCTTATTCTGAATATTATTAGACTTCATATACCTCATAATCATGTACCTTACAATGGCATTTTTCAATATCCTTCTATCCATATTACTGCACAAGCTATAATACTTATTTAACTAAACAAAATTATCATCATTTATTATTTGCATGTTAGATTTCTCTACCTTAGGCTTCCATGCTCTCTTTCTAGCTGATGTTCTACCTTGTTGCACATCTTGTTCAACTAGTTTATCTTTAGCTTCTTATTTTGATTCTTCAGAAGCACTTATTTGCATATTTTTCCTTCTCTTGCTTGGTCCACTTGTGTTATACTTGACCCTTTTCTTGGATGATGTTGTAGGTTCTTGCTTCACCTTTACCAATCTCTTTGATTTGCTTTGCACCATAGGTGCTTCCACTTGTTTCCTCCTTGGCTAATCACTTCTTGTCCTCATAGATTGAACTTGTGCAACTACTGCATATGGTGCAATAGGGGCCTGCACACATGATTTTGCTATTGTTACACCTTTTGAAGGTCTAGCAACAATAGTAGGACTTGTTGCCATCACTTGAGACTTCCCACTAGCTTTCATCTCAAGTGTTATCCCTTTCACATCATTGAATTCCTCTCAAGTCATTCCTGATTCCTTAAGCATGGATTCAATAGACTTTTCCACTTTATTCTTGCTTTTCTTTCTATGTAGTCTGGAGTGAACTATTTTCATTTTCTCCTCAAAGGTTCCCCAGCTAGGGCACTCTATGTCCTTTTTTTATTGGAGTATAATTTGTGCATACCCATCTATGAGCTCTGTACTCATCTCATATCCCATGGGTTCAATAAGCTCAACCCTTGGTACCAAAGCTTCCCATACAAATGTTATATGTCTCCACTATGAAACATATTTCATCCTTATATTTCTCTACCATTGATGGAGGTATTTTGTACCTCTATTTAATTTCAAACTAGAAACTCTTCATCATTTTTTTAATGTCATCATCTCTAACATTCTCAAATTTTACTACGCACTCATTGCTATCCCAAATTTTCACTCCTAGGAACTTCCTTGTAGAATAGAAAAATAAATGAATTAGTAAGGACCCAAATATGAAGATTGTGCTCTTGGTCTTCTTCAACTTTGCAATGTTATCCAACTATTGTAGTATGATAATCTCACTAGATTCACTTTTCTTCCCTAAATTTCCATCACATAGGTTGCATGTAAAAATATAGTTTGTATTGTGCTATCCCTAGAGGCATGGCTAAACTTGTACCCTAATATCTCACTCAACAATTTTACTCCTTTTTCTTGGATGGAGTCTACCTTTATGTTCCTTCTATCAAATCTTGTATACAGTTCTATCTTAACCATCTTTCTTACATTTTTCTCATTTACGAGATTGCATCCCTCATTGCTCAAACCTGTGACCTTGTGAATTAGGTTATTATCAATTTCTATTTGTGCATCACCTAATCTAAATATATCAGCATGTACCTTACTCAAATTGATTTGGGTCCATTTTTGGTTGTCAAACTCCATATAAAACATATACTTTACTACATTCAAGCCATCTAGGTGCACATACTAAAACTTCAAGGATAGGTCATTATTACACATAGTCCCCAAGTCCTTATGTATAGATCACCATCACCAATTCTCTCAATCCTACAATGTATATAGCTTTTGACGTCTTCAACATGAAGTACACTCTCTAGAATATGTGAAAATGCCCCAAATGGGTCATCCATAAGTGAAATAAATGGCAATTTCTTGAATGTATATTGTGGCCTTTCAGTCACATCATAAATGATCTAACTAGCCATTGTAATTCAAATATATTCATCGAAAAACTTAGATTTAGCTCTGCAAATACCTTAAAATCATGGTTTTAGGGATTTTGCAACTTCACATTCAATAACTTCCTTTTTTTAATTTACTTCATTGTCAAATCACTCTCTAATTTTCTCAAGAGACTTTGCATGATCAAATCATATACAAAATCTTGTTGATATTTTTAAATAATTTCAAATCACATTGCTCATTGAAGGTGTATCATCCACAAGTTCAAATAATCTCTATTCACTAGTAAACTTGTTTTCTAAATTCCCACTTACTGTGATCATATATAGACTTGCACACTTGACCATAGTTTCCTCTCTATGTCAAATACCTCCTATTAACTGTGTAACTTCCAACTCACTATCTAACATTAGTTCTGACCAACTAATGCTCTACCTCTTTTGAACATTCTTAATTCAAGTAGGATGAGTCATAAACTATCTGTGACTTCATTTTTTCATTAGGTGCATCAAAATACTATTCCTCTAAAACTATATAAGAGATTTCTAGATCCTTATCTATTACAATTAATGCTCCTTTGAATTCATTAGGATGTCCCTTGACTGCTTCCTTCTAACTATTATCACCGCCATTATCATTCCTTCTATCATTTTTTTTGTTGTTCCTTCTATAGTTGGGATTCTTATTGAAGTTTCGTTTATCCATTTTTCCATACCTCATTGTGTGTCCAAATTTTTCATATAACTGAAATAAAGGTGCATTTCTTCTATGATTTGTTCCATTCTGACTTTCAGGTACTCTATAGTTCCTTCCAATATGTCCAAAATTGTTACACTTGTAACACACAAACTAGATCTTTTCTCCATTATATTTCTCTCCATCATTGGATTTTATTTTTGATCTCCCTCTTTGATTACCTATAGGATTAGTGGTCCTAAATATTCTACTATTTTCATTATTACCATCAAACTTAGGTTTCTTACACTAGACTTCATAATCATGATAAGTGTAACAATATAAATTAGTAATAGGTTTAAAAAACTTACCTATGTAATCTCTGTATATATCCAATTTCATTATATATGAAGCATCTACCTTTTAACTCACATCTCACATCCTTGGGTGGTTCATCTTTCTTAGTTTTATTAACTTGCTCTATTTTTTTACATTCATCATGTTTTGCTAACAAATATACTAATTCAACTTCCTTTGATACTTCAATAGATGTGCTTGATTTTACCTTACTTAGATCAGATTCTTTAGGGGATTCAATAACTAGATCTAGTTCTCTTCTTATTTCAACTTTCTTGGCTAATTTCTCTCCAATAAGATATCCAAGTCTTGTCTTATCATAAGGTCTCTGGTGAAATGTCTATTCATATATCTTCTCACTACTAGAATAAAGTTTCTCTTATTGTTGCTTAGCTCATGTCAATTCCCCTTTCATAATAATATTGTACTTTTCTAATTCTTCATGCTCGATCTTGATAGTATCTAGTTTAGATGTAACTTGACTTAACTGGGATCTAAGGTTTGCATTCTCATTTTTCAGTTCGGGTTCATTTTTCCCACCATTCTTCTTAAGACTCAAGTTCAACAATTTTTAGTTCATGTTTCAAAATCAATTTTCTTTCTGGATATTTCCTAATTCATCACTATCACTAGTTTATGCAAATGATTCCTTGCCAGATTTAAGATAAGCAATCTTGTCTTTTAGTTTAAAAATGAAGACTTCTGCATCTTCATATCTATCTTTCAGGTTATCTTGTTCCTTAGTAAGAAGATCAATCTACTCAAGATCTTCTTCAATTTTTTCGTAGAATCAATATTTAGAATCAATACTAATCATTCTCAAGAGCTTTATTAGAAATAGATAATACAGAGAGGGGGGGGTGAACCAGTAATTCACAAACTTTTTCCTACAAATGAATATTGTTAATTACTTTATAACTTGTATATAAAACTAAACCAATAATGTTGAATAGTAAATATAACCATACACATAAATAACTCATAACACCATTATTTGTTAGCTAGAGAAAACCTAGCCAACGAAAAACCCTAGTGAGGATGATAACCACAAGATGATTCACTAAACAAAAGGATCATGTTAAGGATATTTCAACCCTATTATGAATCTATTAAGTAAATATAGTGTCTTGAGTCCTTGTTAGAGGGCTAGGCCTTGGTAGAAGCTTCAACCTTGTTAGGAGTTGGTAGATCAAATGTAAAGTATGAAAGAAGAGCCCACTGCCCTAACATGCAATTATCCAATTTACTTCTTCACAAGAGTAAGTATAAATACAATATTTGTGTACTTTGGAAATTTACACTTCCTCTAATCATACATTAGATCTTGCATTACATAATGCTCAAATATCTTTCAATCTCTTTGTATAATAGTTTGCATAACATACAAATTTGCATCTAGCACATATATCACACACTTATCTTACTAAGATAAGATCTTTACGTATACCTCACATATTCATAATTCACCACTTAGTTGGCCTTCATGCTTGAGATGATATAAAATAACTTATGGAATAATATCCACATAGTTGGGTCATTATGACTTAGTAATAATTTTGTTACTAAAATAATTCCTCAAGTTGTACAACTCAATTCTCTACTATGCTCTATTCTTCTCTATCAAAGACTCGTACTAGTATTTTAATCATAACTCACATTGTACTATGCATACACACCTATGCACTAGTAGAAATCATCATGACACTATCATAGAAATTTCCTCAACTACACATGAGAAAACTCTCAATGAGTCATCTGTACACATCATATCTTCTCTCTATGATGTTGCAAATTTTCTAACACTTTGATAATTTTCTATCTCTAAATGCATAAATGAAATGTTGAATATATGTTTCCATAAATGAAAAATCCCAAAACATTGATCTGAGCATATTTTCAACAAGCTTTAGGGTTAGACAACATCACTATGGAAAATAATAGCAAATTCCAGAATTTGGTGGAGTTGATTACCAATATTGGTCAATCAAGATGAGGACATTTTTTACTGGTAAATATTTTTGAGAGATCATTGAATATGACAATGAGGAGCCTAAAAATTAGGATTATTTCTAAGCTAATGAAAGAAGATTAAAGAAGGAAACTGAGAAGAAGAATGCAATGACTCTATGTCACATTCAAATGTCTCTTGAAAAGAGCTTGGTTCCTAGAATTACTGATCCCTACACAATAAAGGAGGCTTTGAAAATCCTATAAGATACTTTCCATGACAATGATCACATTAGGGATTTGAATCTACAAACCTTGAAAAGAGAATATGAGAATTCGAAGATGAAGGAAACTAAGAATAGTAGGGATTTTTGTGTAAGCGTGAAGGATGTGGTTCATAAAATTGCCACTTTACATGAACCTATAAGCCAAGAGCATGTGATCTAGAAGGTTTTCAAATCCCTAACACCAAGATGGAATACTATAACAATTATATGCAAGAAAGAAAATATTTAGCTACCTTGGTGTATGATCAGCTGGTTGGATCACTCACATGACATCAAGATAGATTGAGGGACACTTCCACTAACACTAATGAGAAGACTTTTTCTTCCCAACTTCAAATTTTAAATAATGATGGTGCTATCAAAAAAAATATATCAAAAAAAAAACTTAGGAATGGGTGAAAATCAGATTTATTCAAGAGAAACCAGAGGAAGAGGTGCATAAGGAGGAAGAGGTAGAGGCAAATTTGATAAAAGGAACATCAAATGATATCATTTTAATAGGAATCGACATTTTGAGAAAGGTTATTTATTGAAATCAGGTAATAATAATGCTAATTATGCTCAACAATATGAAGATCCTTCCTTAGGTAATTTAGTTTTGTGCTATGGAAAAGACAATTTAATAATGTGAATGATATTTTGTATTTGGATTCTAGGTGCTCTAATCACATGTCTAGTAATAAGGAAATATTTTCAAAGTTTGATGATGGTTTTAGATCAAATATTTCTCTCAATAATAAAAGTATAGTTGAGGTTGCGGCCAAATGAGCCACAGATGTTTAGACAAATGAAGGCACAAGTGTTCAAGATATCTATTATGCTCCAAAATTGAAAGCATAATTTATTAAGTGATGGGAAGCTATGTGAGAAGAATCATAGAGTGGTATTTAAGAAGATAAAATGTTCTATATATGATAAGAATCAGAACAATAAAGTGATTACAATTTCTTCTATGACAAAGAATAGGAGATTTCCTTTAGTTTTTTCTAAAAATGACAATCTTCTTGGAAATAGATGGCTTATGAGGAAAAAATATGGTAATGGAATATCAAGTATATGGCTATTTGAATTTCAGTTGTTTGAAGCATCTAACATCAAATGCCTTGGTTCTTGGATTGTCTAAGGTTGACAAATATAAATAGAATTGTGAAGGATGTGCAAAAAGGAAGCATACAAGGGAATCACTTCCAAAAGGCAATGAATGTAGGGCCCATAACCTCCTTAAGCTTATTCATTAAGATATTTGTGGACTTATGCAAATACAAAGCTTGGGTAAGTTATCATATTTCATTACTTTTATTAATGATTACTCACACATCTGTTGGGTGTATTTTTTGAAGACTAAGGATGGAGACCTTGATACATTATAAAAGTTTAAATCATATATAAATAATGAGAAGTGAAACACAATAAAATAATAAGGAAAATATTATGGAGGAGTGTAATATGTTTTAGAAATTCGGTGAGATTAATGGGATGAAGAGATAACTCACAACTTCCTACAAATCTCAACAAAATAGAGTGGCTGAAAGGAAGAACCATAATGTTGTAGAAATGACAAGAGGTACGCTGCAAACCAAAGTTTTGAACAATTCTTATTGGGCTAATGAAATTACTACAAGTTCACTAGACAAGATGACTCCATTTGAATCATGGTATGAGAAAAATCCCAATGTAAATCACTTAATTTTTTTTTGTCTTTTTGGCTTATGTTCAAGCACCCAATCACAATAGAAAAAATTTAGATGCTAACAATGAATCAAATATTTTTGTGGGTTATAGTGAGGAAAGAAAGACTATATATTATTAAATCATATTACTAATAAGATCGGTGTTTTAAGAGATGTTATATTTTATGAAGGGGGAGCTTATGGTCATTAAAAAGACCATGTTGAAAAGAAAAAATCATATTTGGATGATAATATAATTTATAATAATGTTAATAAGAATCCACCTAATAGATCAATTTGAAGATCTCCATCCCTACAAAGCAGCCCCTCATTTACTCAATGCGTAAGTCCACCCTCAAGTCCAAGTTCTACAAGAAATATAAGAAGATTAGATGATATTTATCAAAGGGTTCAAAATAAAGCACATGAAGAAGGTCAAATAGGTAAGATGGTAAATTTTGCATTAGTTGTTAAAGAAGATTTTGAACCGTCATGTTTTGAAGATGCATGTACTAATGAGGTTTTGATGTAAGCAATGTAAGAAGAGATCGATATAATTCATAGGAATGAGACATGAGAACTTGTAGAGCTTCTAGATGACAAAAAGAAGATCGACACAAAATGGGTCTACAAGGTCAATTATAATAGTGATGGGAGTGTGGAAAGATACAAGGAAATATTTGCTACTAAAGCTTTCACTCCAAGGTATGGCATTGATTATGAATAAACTTTCACACTAGTGGTGCAACAAGAGACTAGTAGGATGATAATTTCTCTTGAATCTCAAAATAAATGGAGTATAAATCACATGAATGTAAAAGTGTCTTCTTGATTGAGTACTTAGAAGAAAATGTATATATGGGACAGCCATAAGGTTTTGAAGTTCAAGGAAAAGAAGACCATGTAGTTGAAGAAGGATTTGTGTAGCCTCAAGAAAGCACCATGAGCATGGTATACAAGGATTTATGGATATTTTCAAGAAATTGGCTTTGAATGGAGTAAGACTGAACCTAACCTTTATTAAAAATAAAAAGTTAATGATATTCTCATTTAGAGTTTGTATGTTGATGATTTGTTATAAATGGGTAGTTTTTCTAAGATGAAATAGGAATTATATATTGCTATGGTGAATGAATTTTAGACATGAAATATTTATGCCTCGTGAACTATTTTCTTGGTATGGAGGCTTATCAAGATAAAGATAAAATTTTTATTTTCCAAACATAGTATGCAAATGATATGTTGAAGAAGTTTGATATGGCCAATTGTCAACCTCTTTCCAGTCCAATTACTCATGGAGTTACATTATGTAGAGATGATGAAGGTGCTAAAATTATTGATGAGACATCATATAGAAGCATTGTTGGAAGGTTTCTAACCCCCACAAGACTTGACATTGCGTATCATGTTTCATTGCTTTCAAGGTACATGAAAAATCCATCAGAGGAACATATGGATGAAGCCAAGAGAAATTTAAGGTATGTTACAAGTATTATAGATTTCAGTATTCACTATTCTTGTAATAATTTTGAATTTTTTGGCTTTTGTGATTAAGATTGGAGAGATAGTTTGGATGACCAAAAATCTACATCTAATAGTTGTTTTTTTCTTGTGTTGCAATTTAATCAAATGGAGTTTAAAGAAGAAAAGTATGGTTTCTCTTTCTTCTATAGAAGAAAAATATCTTGGAGTTACTTCAACTAACACAAAAGCTTTATGGCTCAAAAAGTTTCTATAATAATTTGGAGAGGTACAAATTCAGCCTATTGTGATTTTTTTGGCAACATTAGTGTCATAAAATTGGTCAAAAATGTAGCTCATCATAATACGATCGAGCAATTTGATTTGAAACAAAAATTTCATCAAATTTGGTATAAAAGAAATAATTTGAATTAGAGAACACCAACACAAAGGATAAATATAAAATATCTTTATGGAGCCACTTGCAAAGGATCAATTTTTGGCACTTAGAGATTAAACTGTTGGCTCTCTCAACATCAAGGGGGAGTATGAAGATTGGTATTTCTATTACGTTTTGAATAAGAATCAGCCATCTTTCAAAATTAATTGAGAATTATTAAATTGTAGATTCCATGCAATCTTCTTCTCCTCATAACTTCTCCTCAACCCTGATTCATGTGGTTAATGGTAATTTTCTAGTTCATAGTTAGTTTAGCCTTATTTCCTCCCTTTTATTACACAAATTTTCCTTTAGTTCTCAGTGGTAAGAATTTTTATTTTTTATTTTTTATATATACTAATCACCTTATGGTGTTTGATGAATCTAATAAGAAGTTCTAAAATAATATTATTGGTTTACTATCTCATAACATAATAGTTTCTATTATGGCAATTCCCTATTTTAGTGTTTCTTTTCCCTATAATCGAGTGATTACTGGTAGTTTGAAAGGGCACACTCTAGTCCTTTGTGTAATGCCCCGCTAAGGGATCCGAAGAATAAACCTAAAGTTTCACTAAGTTTGGTAGCATTTTATTTATTTATTTTTTAAACATGAAACTAAATCCATTTACAACTTAGACATAATAATGGAAGCAATAGCAATGTCCATCTAAAAGTAACCATAATAGATTATATTCTTTAAGGATCCCTTAACGTTGAATTACATCTAAATCAACTAACATTATTGAATCTATCTAATACAACAATCCACATGAAATAATAATGATAAGTCCAATGTTTATACATTACATTTCTAAATGCTCAATCATCCACTGTACATGTCATAGGGTATGAAAGGCTTAAAAGAATATACATATGTGAAATAAGGTACATCTTCCTATTCTAATCCATGATGCAACCAAGTAAAGGTAGTCACATGTCATACATGATACATCATCATAGAAGATATAGACATCCATCATAAAAGATCAAACATAATAAACTAAGTACACAGTTCCTCCCAACTATAAATAGCATCATTAGACCATCGTAGGTCCTAGCCATCCCTCCGTGCATAAAATTCCAAATCACCAAAGAGATCATCGATATTAACATAGTAGGAATGTCACTCCTATAAACATACTACATCATATGCAGAAATTAATCTAACATACAAAGTAAAGCATAAGATAACATCATCTAAAATATGCAAATCATCAATATAAGGATACATTTCCACCATCATAATCATGAATGCATCAGCCATGGTGTCTCAAATGGATCTCAAATGATAAGAGTGATAAAGCACTACCACCCGACTATGTGGAACCTAAGTGGTCCACTCTCATCGTGCCGAGGATATAATCTCAAGTCCCAAACAGGCTATCAAAATTACATAGCATAAATACTTTCTAAGTCTAGGAATCCTAAAAGTATACTAACTCAAAGGTTCCAACACATAAATTGACATCTAATTCCCAGAGGCACACAATGACATGCAGAAAACCTACTCTGTAAGCGGGCAAGTGTCATCACATTAATCATGTAGAAGTTACCCTGGTAGTTAGCTTAGAACTCTAGGGTCCCTACTGATCCTTATGCAGCCACTAGAATCCTCTCATACTGACGAGGCATACTACAGAATGCAAGGTTGCAACCAAGCATTCTCTCTACTCCCATCCTAGTCTATACTAGCACTCGAGGCATGGGCGAGAACAAAAAAATTATCTTTTTAGGTTCATTTAATCCCCATTTAGTGTAAATGTTATCACTTATTAATAAAACTTGCAATGAGTTACCCTGGCAGCCACTTAGGGCCCCGACCCCCATTGCAAGCCACTTCACGACACTACAAGTAGATAACCTACCCTAAGCTCATGGAATCATAAATCTCAAAATCACCACAGTCCTATAAAAGCGACTGGAAAGAAACACCAAAAGATAATCCATAAAAAGAGCATCAAAATCTCCATGAGCACATGAAAAGCATCCATAGATAATCATGACCACAACAGTTCTCTATTGGCAACTGAAGGTATCATTGATAATCAAAAGTATCCATTGGTTCTCAATAACCAAAATATATCTCAAAATCATACTAATCAAAGACTCCAAAATGGTTGAGTCAAAACATGTCACAACATGACATCATCAAGAAATAAATCAACATTTTAGTCCCATCATGGCGACTGAAAAGTAATCCAAGGATAACTAATCGATGACTCAAAAATGGTTAAGTCAAGTGTCTCAGATACATACAACTCAGCTTCACTTAAGAAAACTGGTGAGCAATAACAATCAGTAAATACAAACATCTCATAGAACATACCATCACATAACAATGGTTGGGTTTAGAAAGATCAAGACCAAATAACATCAACATGCCATCACATCTCATAACCCCTGAGCCTCTGGTAGACGTCCTATAACTAGTCAACAACTAGTCAACCCAAAAACCCAAAACAAGAAGCATAGAGAAAACACAATGCAAGCACCTATTTGAGTTTGCTAAAATTACATAGTTGAATTGAGTATGGAGGTTTCAATTTCTATTTGTAAGTATACTTCAAGTATATAAGATTCTACATTTAATTTCCATGTCAACATAGAATTATCCATCCATTGTTTTAAAATAATCATACGATAATTATATACTTGTATAAGTCCTTGTACTAGCACCCATTGACTTTTAGATAAAATCACTCGCGCTATACAAAACATTAGAATAATACTTATCAACTTTCAAATAATTAGTTTACAATTTCTTTTAAACACTTCAAGGGCAATCATTTATTTAAAATGATCCTCACTGATTTTAAGTAAAATCAATATAATTAATAAATCAATTATTTAATTCCACTAAACACTTATTAATATCTCTTTTCTTTTAATTTGCCCTCATTTAAAAATCCATTTACTTAAATTGACTAATAATTAATTACACTTCTTCTACTATTAACTAATCTTAATTAAATTTAATTTAATTAGATTAGTTAATAAATCATATAAAACTAATGCATAAAGATAAGATTCCATTTTAATTTGAACCCAAATCTGCTGCAGTGACAGGTAGTCTAGTGGCGACAGGAAAATAGCATACAGAATTATAAATCCAGATTTGTATTGTGATAGGAAGTCTAGTGGCAATAGGAAAATAGCATACAGAATTATAAATCCAAATTTGCATTGCGACAGGAAGTCTAGTGGCGATAAGAAAATAGCATACAGAATTATAAATCCAGATTTGCATTGCGACAGGAAGTCTAGTGGCGACAGGAAAATAGCATATAGAATTATAAATCCTAATTTGCATTGCGACAGGAAGTCTAGTGGCGATAGGAAAATAGCATACAAAATTATAAATCCAGATTTGTATTGCGATAGGAAGTCTAGTGGCGACAGGAAAATAGCATACAAAATTATAAATCCAGATTTGCATTGCGACAGGAAGTCTAGTGGCGACATGAAAATAGCATACAGAATTATAAATCTAGATTTCAATTGCGACAAGAAGTCTAGTGGCGACAGGAAAATAGCATACAGAATTATAAATCTAGATTTGCATTGCGACAGGAAGTCTAGTGGTGACAGGAAAATAGCATACAGAATTATAAATGTAGATTTGCATTGTGATAGGAAGTCTAGTGACGACAGGAAAATAGCATACAGAATTATAAATCCAGATTTGCATTGTGACAGAAAGTCTAGTGGCAACAGGAAAATAGCATACAGAATTATAAATCTAGATTTGCATTGCGACAGGAAAATAGCATACAAAATTATAAATCCAGATTTGCATTGCGACAGGAAGTCTAGTGGCGACAGGAAAATAGCATATAGAATTATAAATCTAGATTTTAATTGTGACAAGAAGTCTAGTGGTGACAGGTAAATAGCATACAGAATTATAAATTCAAATTTGCATTGTGATAGGAAGTCTAGTAGCGATAGGAAAATACAGAGTGCAAATGAAATATGCGAAAATCATGAGTGCACCTGGATGCTGATGCTAATTTGCTATACCTCAGAAACAGCAAGGTAAGCTCTTTCCTTCTCCAATGTTGCCCGGTCCTCTAAACACGCCCTCCAAATGCTCTCCCTAAGCTTCTAGGAGTGCTTGAATATAAAAAATTCTCAAGAAGCACCTAAAATGTCTCTAGAACAACCAGAAGGTGTTGACAACTAAGCATGACTCTTTTCCAACCTTCTAGAAGAGTCACAAGGTTGTAGACACCATGTGCTTAATTTGTTCACTAACTCTTGTGTTGTTGACATATGTGCAATCAAGAGGTGCGTTTACTCCTAGGCAAGCTTATAACTTTTATTTTAATTTTTTCTTTTATAACTTTTATTATTATTATTTATTTATTACTGTATTATTATTTTTATTATTTTTAATTTTAATTTCTTTTATTTAATTCTTTTCTCAATTAATTTCTATTTAATTAATTATAATCAAAATATCAAAGATCATGATATTATATTAATTTTTCCCAAATAATTTAATTATTAATTAAATCTTTTAATTTTAGACTTAATTAATAGAAAATTCACCATAGACCTCCAAGATAAAATATGAAAACCCATCATAGAAAAATTCATACAAAATCAGTCTAAAGGGTTAAAAATCACGAATTATGTCATCTGACACATTCAAAAGGTAAAATATCCAGATACTTGTCCTATCTCTCTAGGACAATAGTTTTAATGGTTTAAGATTTGGACTTGAGAATTTATCTCCCTTCTCTTATCATTGAGATAATGTAATAGGGTACGCTTATCCTGGCAATTCACGGAAGTCGATACCTGGTACCTGAAACCTGCATAAAAACCATGAATGTACATACAATATATATAATACTAAGCTAAATAGACAATGGCAGGAAGTGGTGCATCGTGTAGATCCTAACTAGTAGGTGACTACGACTCCCTTCCTTAACCACATCAGGAACACCATACAATAGGAACAAATACACGCACCATACACATGCAAGTATGGGGTAAGTATCCATAATAAAACACATGAGATAATAAACCATCTAACTAGTCATCATCAATAATAGAAAGCAATGTAATGATCATCATGCATACATGAAATGTAGAATCTACTTAATCTCATCATACATCAACTGAATCCATAACATAATGTCTAATAGTCTCGAAACAATGCTACTAATCCATCAACATAGAACTAGTCTAATGTAGTTCAATAATAATAGCAACAATATGTCTAGAAAGATGTGAATGAGGGTAGGCACTACACTTTGTTTTTTGTTTTGTTTAAGTTTTAACTATCTAGGGGGATTTTCCCATGTTATTTATTGACATTGATTACCATGGTTGGCATGTCAGTTGCCTGTGGACCTTTCTTTTTGATAGAGGGAGATCTGATTTATCAAAATCTTTCACTACTAGGAATAGATAATGTTCTTATTGATGTCTAATAATCTAATTGCACTTTAGGTCAACACCTATTAATTGATGCTTTTCTTAATAAAAAATAGAGTATTCTTTGTTTTAGTGTTCAAATTAATTTTTGTTCATTGCTATTTTCTAAATTTTCTTGTTGTGGTTTTAGTTCCTTCACCTATTGACCTACTATAATACATATAATTCACCCTTAAAAAAATTGTGTTATTACAATTAATGCCATGCTAAATAATTTCATTGCCTTGAAAATTTTATTTTATATCATGAATGAATTCTAATAAAATCAAATTTATAGACCAATGGAGTCACTACCTATTTTAATAAGTCATCTAAATGTTATTAGAATAGACTAGATATATTTTTATTTTAATGTGAAAGATATTACATTTAATAGGTATTTAAATAAATTGGTGGAGAACATAAAGAAGTCAAATAGTTTAACCATGTAAAACTATCTCTTTAACCATTCAACCTAATCAATGTAATACATTTATGAATAATTTAATACACTATACTAACAATCCTCCCTTATTACATTATTTCTACAACTGTATTACATAATTCATTCTTCAGAAGCCCCCTCCCCCGACCCTACCTTCCCCACCCCCCACCGTTTTAAAAAACATTTTAAGATTTGTTGAAATCAATATATATAAACATTTTGCGAAAATCTTCCTTGGAGGAACAAATCCTAAATCAACTAGAGTTTAATCAAGTTATCTCATAACCCTCATAAAGGTGTAGCCCCTATTAGAGATTCCTGAGTTCTCTCTCCATAACTCCTGAATCATAGCCTCAAAAATCTACTAGACAACCATCCATATCGAACTCTAAACAAAACCCCTTACCTTTTTTCAAAAATCAAACTTCACAATGTATGCATCTTCAAATATGTAAGCAATTAGAGAAATAAACAAAAATTAGAAAGCTTAAAAATGCTTCTCAAACAAAATATCATCTCAAATTGAGAAGCTAACTAGAGAAGACTAAAAGTCCTCCATTCTCCTCTGCCACCAACCTCCAAAGTGAAGGTTTATAATACTTCTTCAGAGTCACTTAAAAAACCATAGCTAATGGCTTCATCATTAGATGAATCATCATTCTTATCACAAGAAATATTACCTTAATCTTTAAAATTTCCATTAAGAACATTTCTAGCATGAATTTTGCAAGACCAAGCTATGTGACCCTTTTACTTACAGTAATAAAATTTGATTTCTTAAATTCTTGTATCTGATCTTTTATTATATTTTTGAAATATAACACATTTTCTACTTGAGAAACACTTTCTTAATCATTTTTATTTGTTCTTGTTTCTTCAACTAAATAAGCTTAAATCATATCTTCCAATTTATGATAAGTTACTTGGTTGAGTGTAAAAGAAACATTATTATATTTTGTAGGAAGACTGTTCAATAATATAGCTTTAGCATCGTCATCATCTACTAGATGCTTGACTTAGTTAGTTGTTTAAGAAGAGATCTAAGATTACTAATATGATTTTCCATTGTAATTCCTTTTTCCATTTTAAATCTGAATAGTTGAAGTTTAAAGAAAATTTTGCATTAAGTGCGTTTACTCCAAACAAATTATTCAATTCCTACCAAATTTCACTTGAAATTTTGCCCAAATCTATGTGATGCAACTGAGAATTAGAACGTGGAAGACAAATTATAGCCTTGGATTTATCATCTTTGCTACTCAAATCTAATAACTTAGTTACATCTATAGGTGGAGCTTCTTTTCTGGTAACTATTCCCCATAAATTTGTATTCATCAATTGCATTTGAATTTTCATTCTCTAGGTATGAAAAATAAAACGAGAATATTTGTCTAATGTGTCAACCACAATCTCAATAGAAAAGTATCCTAATTTCTTTATGCAGATGTAAACAAAAAAATAAATTATAATCACTTTACACACACATAGATTTCTTCATTAGTCAAAGCATTAAAGGAGACTACTCTAATACCAATTGTTATGAAAATAGTCCAGATATATTTGTATTTGAATGTGAAAGGTATTACATCTGATAGATATTTAAATAAATGGGTCGAGAACATAAAGAAGTTAAACAATTTAACAATGCAAAACTGTCTCTCTAACTATTTAACCTAATCAATAAAATAATTTATGAATAATGTAATACACTATACTAACACCCAAATATTCCTCTTGAAATTTTTAATGAGAAGATATTTCCAAACATTATTTTTCGAAAATTTGATCGAATGATTTGAAATAAAGTTGTCTGCAAATTTCCCCGTCGTCCTCCTTGAGTGATTTAATCAAGAAATTTGTAAAAATAGAATACATTATTCATTGAACTCGTCAAAGCTGAGCCTATAAGTCATCAGAACATTGCATTCGTCCAAGCTTAGGCTATCTAAATGTAGAGTAAAGAAGTATTATACATAGAAATAGTCCCTGCCTTACGTATGCGAGGTAAGGACATAGTAGACTGTATTGATTTGGTGCGAGAAACACACGTTGCTTTTAACTAGGCTTGCAAGTCTGACATATAGCTTATGCCCTGCAAGTTTGACTTAGAATTCACTTTCTAAGTCTAATGTAAATATCGATGTTTGGAAAGATGATTTTCTCAATGTTTTGGGGAATGGTTATCTTAATATTATTTCAATGAAATTATCTAGAATGACGAAGTCCCAAGGAAGTTTTTGCATATTTTCTTGGTTGACAATCATAGATGTTGGAAGAAAGGAATTTCTATCCTAGATATTTGCAACAGTTACTGTTGGAAGTAGTGACAATTCTGAGTTGGGGGGTAATTCAGAATTGAGTTTTCGTTTTCCTTTTTTCTTATAGATATAAAATTTTGAATCAATAGTAAACTTTAGAGAAAATTCTAGATGAAAAGATAACAACTCACAGACCAAGAAACACAGAATTTTGTGACTAGTGGAACACCCTCAAAAGTATTTTGATTTCCTCATAGGGAGCAAAAACCACTCCTTTTAACTTGCCTCCTTTTTTGAGTGTAAGAACTCTATTACAATTGCAGCAACAACTGCTAGGGCAACAAGCCTTTTTCACTATTTTTAAATGAATGTTTATCTACCAACTGAATACATATATAACTGTTTAACACACCTATATATGTAAACAATTCAAAATGATTCTTCCTTAGAATGTCATCAACTATTTCTCATATATACATAACAAAATGGCCATGTTGTTCAACCTTTTCTATTTGTCACTTTTTGTCACAACATCATGCTGACATATATATATGAGGAGATACTACAAAGATTATTAATAAATTCACTATTTCATATGCAGATTATAACTACATTGAATATTAGTTTATACTGAAACTGATTTACAATAACTGTCACAAAGCGTTTAAACATTTTCAGGCATTTTGATTGAAGAGATATCTTTCGTTCAGAGAAAGAACTGTGCAAACAATTGGTTCCAAGTTCAAGCCACTTCCTCTTAATTAAAAAAAATTAGAAACTGAAACAATTACATATAACTGTCATGCAACTAAAAAACAAAATAAGTTTCATTTTAAACCATCTGTTTCAACGTAACCTTTCAAACTCCATTTTTAGATTGACTAGCAGAGGGCAACTGATAAGCATAATATAGAACTATTTTTTTTATAAAAAAAAATTAGACCCGATCCATGAAAGATAAGTGTCAGCAAGCATACCTCAGATTTCATCACAGAATGAGATATACCTCAAACCAAGAATGGAGACAACGAGAGAACCAAATTTTTGTTCCTTTTATACAACCATCTCTCACAAATGATGTGAAAAGAGAAAAAATTACATCCAAATGATCAGAGAAAGAAACAATCGACCAAAGATATTTGATATCTTTTAAGACAAATAATAACATTCAAAAGAAAACTTATCATTTTACCTTACTTGATCTTACTGACTTAATCTTCAAAAATCTGTAGAAAACTTCATTTCTTCTGCACACAAATGTGCTCAAAATGTTCCTTGTAATTCATAAAGAATCTTACTAGTACCCCATGTTGAAAAACGAGCAATAAAATCAACACCAGACAAAGAAAGAATATCCATGGTGGCTAGGGTTTGAACAGAACAATGAACCAGCAACCAAAAATGATTCATCCTTTTTCAATACGAAGTTTCCATGTGGTGCATTGGATACCAAGTGTTCAGACTGCAGTTTGAATATACCTTGTGTTTATAAGCATCAGTTAAAACATCATGCGCTGGTTGAAACATTATCTTAATTATATGCCACATTGGGTACCATATGCCATATTGAGGGGACTTTTGACTATTCAAAACACATGTATTTTCCGCCATCTTCAGATGATATATTTTGCATCAAAGTGACAAACAGCCAACAGTTACTCCACTTGTCCTTCATGCATAGAGCATTTCCTCTAATATGCCATCCACTAAAAAAGTTTCAGTTGAAACTATTGCATCAATTAGCATGCATAAGAATGAGCCAGTTAGATCTCACGCTGGTTGAATATATTTCAATGTAATAGTCCTATTTCATGATCTTGGTTACATAGACAGATTTTTGCCCTTTCTTTTTGTTGTTGGCCATAATCAGTTATGTATAAGTAGTGATTATTCTTTTCTACTTCAACTATTCAACTAATCAAATGCAAGTATTTCTATTTTCAAATGCAAGTATTTTTAACTTTGAAAATTGTGAAAATTATTTTCTTACAATTTGATTGGCTCGTATATTTTGGGTAGCAGATTTGCAAGAACCACTACCTAAAATTTTCGAATAAAATATTTATTAAAGTTTAAAACCAATATAATATTATATGATAAATTTCATATTTGATTTTTCTACGTTAGAGCTGCCAATTCTTTTCTAGCATTTCCCTAGTAAGGTTTAAATTCAATAATAATTAAAAGTCTTCCTATTTCAATTTTTAATTTTTAATTTAAATTTTCATGTCTGATTTTTAATTTCTAAAATCATCAATTTATTTTACTTGGTATTTTGAGTCTTACTACTCTATTAATAGTCTTACTATTATAACTAACAATACTATTATAATTGACAATAAAACATATTATAACTAACAATAAAACATATAGAATAATTTATATTATAATAATAACATTACATTAATATGAAATGTTAATTAGATTAAATACTATCAAATATTACTAGCACAATTATTGCTTTCTAACTATTAAATTTTTAACTTTCAATTATTAGAACTTTAGACAAATACATGCAACTATGTGGCACTTGTTATCATAGCCACCTAGTCTAGTCATGGAAGAGTTCACCTATTTTCTTTTGGTAAATCAGAGACATTATAAATAATGATTAGAATGTTAGAAGAGAACACAGTCATATAAGAGTTTAAACATTAAAACCAAAAATAGTAGGTCTGTCAGAAAGGAAAATATATGAACTTTATTCAATACAAATCTGAATCAATTTACAATTTATTTGTAAAACACCATAGCTATGAGGAGTCTAAAATGTTTTAAATTCTACAGCCTTTCAAAAAAAATTAAAAACAAAATGAAAACAATTAAGACCTTTCATGCTCTCAAGGAAACTTAAAAGATCAAGCTTCCCAAAACTTCAAAATCCCAACAAATAACTTATGTTCTTTCAAATAGAATCTAGAGCTTCAATATGATACCTTGGACAACTGAAATAACTGTCATAGCCCTAAACTAATGAATTAGAAAATTCTAACATAAAAATATTATTAAAAATTATTTGCAATTGAAGTAAGATTGATAAAAATGTAATAAGGTTACAAAAAAATTTAGTTTGAAAATTTGCCAGAAATTGCAAGCATAATTACACAATCACCTATTGACATGGATGTTCTGAGTGAGACAACATCTTGAACAAAAACTCAATACCTAACAGTTAAGATTTTTTCTAAACAAATGCCTTAACAACTCAAATAGCTCTCGCGCTAGGCTAGCATCATAGTTGAATCTTTTAGGGCACATTTGTTTACTGATATAGGAATTAAAAATTAGAATAGAAAAATAGAATGAGAATGAAAATGGGGAACGAGAATAGAAAAGGGCAATTCCAATCTTGTTTGGTTCACTTGGAATTCAATTGGGAACATGTTAATCCATTGTTTGATTGTACAAAAATGTAATAGAAATAAGGCTATTTTTTTTATTTTTTTAAATATTTCATTTAAATTTTTTTGTTTTAATTTATTATTTTTTTGGTTAATTTTTTCAATAATGATAAAATAGTTAATTTAATTTTTTTAAAGAAAAAGATATAATATAAAATTTTTAAAATTATTAAAAAATTAACAAAAAAATTAATTAATAAAAATCAGATTGGGAATAAGAATGGCCTTATCAAATAACAACTATTTTTGGAATGGATATATGTTCATTTTAAGGGCAAAATTGAAATATGTTTGCCTATTCCCTATTCCAATTTGAGGTACCAAACAAAGAATACATTTTCTATTCCTATTTCAGCAAACAAACGGGCCCTTAAATCTTTGTATTAATTACCTATCACTGGTAGCCCCAGTGCAACCCAAATTGTGTTCTCCAATCTTTTTAGTACATCCACTATCAATCAATGTGCCTCACTAGAGACAAAATTTTAAAATTTTCTACAACAAATAAGTAAGGAATGTGTTATTCAAAACATTGAAAGAAAATGATTTATTCATTAAGATGTATATTACCTGGTGCCAAAATGTTTTTGTGGCCTTTGAATGTCATCAAATAATTTAAGAAAAATATGAGGTAACAAGTGATGGTTGATCACTTAGCTCTATTCCATTCTTAAATATTTTGTAATCAAAGTCATGTAACCATCTAAATGCATAAATTATAAATTCAACACATGAATTATTGTATACCCAGCTTCTAAGAAAATGTTCATGCAAAATGCCACAAGACTTGACCTTTAGATGACAACACCATAATTTCATAGTTGCACATGATCTTTTTCCAATTTTTCAAACAATTAAATTTAAATGACTACCCAACCGACATTTACATAGGAGACAATTAAATTATTAAATTTTTGTATGCTTTCATAGTTGCACATGATCTTTTTCCAATTTTTTGAAAAATTAAATTAAAAAGACTACCAAACCGACATTTACATAGGAGACAAATAAATCATTAAAATTTTGTTTAATTTGTAAATAATGAAGACCTTAGTTTGGAG
This sequence comes from Cupressus sempervirens, assembly GCA_028749045.1. NCBI lineage: Eukaryota > Viridiplantae > Streptophyta > Pinopsida > Cupressales > Cupressaceae > Cupressus > Cupressus sempervirens. The sequence continues at coordinate 852,796,197 of CM053787.1, forward strand.
GGAATATTTTATAGGTAGCAAAAGTTCCAAGCCATAAAATTATTATAAAAGAGGGGTGAAAACATTAGTCCTTGCCATAGAGCAAGGGACTTATTAGAATATAATTGGTTTGTCCATGGAGCTTGCCCTTCACCTACTTGTTAGAAGTTGAGTTCTCCAAGTCTTCTCTGACACTGTAGCTCCAATGGTGAAGACATTTAATGTGGTAGGTAGGTTTGAATTCAAAAATAAGTGAGAAGTTTGTAGTGTGGATAGAAAGCAACAAAAGGGGGGAATGTTTTCTCATTCAAATAGATTCTAGACATTCTAAGTGATACAGAAGTCAGAAGAGTAGCAATAGTAGAAGATTTTATAAAAGTGTAGCAGCATAGATGAATGTATTTTATGGGTTTTGTGAAAGTGAATGTTTTGTCTTGTATCAATAGTAATTGTTCTAGACTTATTGTATGCAACTATATGTTGTTTTAAGTTTGTTTTAGTATTTAGATATTTTCCTTTTTGGGTTTTGTAGTTTTACTTTCTAGATTTATAATAGTTTGAATTGGTTAATAGAAAGTAAGAAACCAAGAAAACCTACCCATCTCTAGTATATTATGTTTCTAACCCTATCTCATTTTTATATATCTATGTTGTGCATTTAGTTATTCATCAAAACTAAGTAGCAAATCTCTTTGTTTGCGTGTATTTCATGAAGTGTTATTTCTTGTTTCTTCTATAATTTAATACCCCTATTTATGAGTGTCAAATTTTCCTCAGTGTACTCTTTACAAAGTGTTAACACTATCTCAGCTTGTGTTATTGCTGAGTGACTCAATTCCTATTGACCGAGCTACTTGTTCTTTACCTTTGCTGAGTTCCCCTATTTTGATTGAGTAACTCAGTCCTCCATGTCGAGTTAGTCCTTTTCAACTGAGTGAATCGACATCTTTTGTTGCCAAGAAGCTTGGTTGTTCTCTATCGGCTACCTTGCTGGTTGTTTTTGTTATTTTTGACATGGTATCAAAGCCATTAGGCCCAACATCCTTGTGAGTTTGGGCATTCTTTTTGGGTCTTGAATTTTTTTGTGTAGGAGACATGGCTAGAGATGAAGGAAAAACTTGGTAGTAGCCACTATCCTTTAATGGAAAAAATTATGATACTTGGGGAAAGAAGATAAGAACCATTATTCTTGCAAATGATGTATTAGATTCTATAGTTAATGAGTTTAACGATGTAACCAGCCCATCACAATATGATTCCCTCACCAACAATCAAAAGATGTAGCTAAAGCAGTCAAGAAGGAAGGATGCGAAAGCATTAAGCTTGATTGAGGCAACCATGACAGAGGTCGTTTCCCCAAGATAGAAGTAACTAATTATTTGAAGGAAGCATGAGATATACTTCAGAAAAATTTCAAAGGGAGTTTGAGAACCTTCAAATGAAGGATAATGAGTCAATCACAGACTTCAGCTCAAGGATTTCTAGTTTGATAAACTTGTTGAAACCAAATGGAGAAGATTATGAGGAGCAAAGAATAATGAAAGAGATATTGAAAAGTCTATGTCCAAAGTATGATAATCTTATGATGAGCATTAAAGAGGCAAATGACCTCACTACTTTGACAATGGATGAGTTGATGGGTAATCTCCAAATCCATGATCAGTACATCAATAGATCATCAACATCTTCCCTATAGAAAGGTTTTAAAGCTCACACCAATAAAAGAAGTAGGAGGAGAGGAATAAATTACTCCAATAAAGGCTCTAGAGGCAGAGGTTGTGGAAACTCTAGAAAAAGAAATGCTAAAGGAGAAATTATAGGATGAGAAGGCATACAAGAGGCAAAAAATAGCTCTCAAAATATCTCTAGAGGAGGCAAGAAAAAATTCAACTCTAATAAGATGGATGTGGAGTATCATTATTGCCACAAATTTGGGCATAATGCAAGTGAATGCTAGAAAAAGAAAGGTGACCAGTCAAGGAAAAGTGAAAATGTGGGTGAAGCAAACAATTCCACAACCTTCATCATGTGCAACATTGGTGAAGAAGTCAGTTTTAGGGTATAGTATTTGGATAGTGGTTGCAGAAAACACATGATTGGTAATAGAAACTTAGTTTTCATTTATTGATAAGAATTTCAAATATGAAATTGAAATTGGAAACAATGGAACCATTCTTATTGGGGGCAAAGGATCTATTATGGTTCGTACCAAGCAAGTTGAGAAAAGAGAGATTCAAAATATTCATTTTTCCCTGGGTATAAAGCACAATTTGATGAGTGTTGGATAGCTCATTCAAAATGGTTATAAAGTGCTGATGAAAAATGACAAGTGTGTCATTCATGAGAAAGATCAGAATAAGAAGATTCTTGCACTAGTTCAAATTTCAAGGAATTAGATGTTCGCCTTGACGATAGAGACATGTTTCTATTCTAAAGTTGTTGCTACACCTCACAAGTATGCATGTGTAGTAGTATATTAGAAATCATCTTTAAGGAACATGATTGAAGACCCCTCAAAGATATGACATCTTAGGTATGGATATCTTGGTTATGCTAGTTTGAATTTATTGTCCAAGAAAAGAATGGTAGATGGGTTTTCCATTATTGTAGAGTCATGTGACAAGTGCAAGGCTTGTATTTTGGGTAAGCAACATAGACTTCCCTTTAATTCTTGTAACTCTAGAAGAGAAAGGGAAGTCTATGATAAGATTCCTCTTGAGGCATGGGTAAGACATAGATGGATAGTTGAGAACTTGAGGGCATTCGGGTGTATAGCATATGCACACATCCCAAAGGTGAAAAAGGAAAAAGTTGGATGACAAGGGTGTGAAGAGCATCTTCATTGGTTATAGTTTAGAATCAAAGGCATATAGACTGTATGACCTTGTCACTAAGAATATAACCATTTCAAAAGATGTAGAGTTCAATGAAAACCAATCAAGGGATGGCTCAGTGTATAAATCTGTAAGCGCTTAAAGTAAAGTGTCAATAATTGATGAAGAAGATGAAGTTGGTGATCAATAACATCAAATATAGACAACTCTGGATAGTTCTAGATTATTCCTAACAAAAGTAGACAGAAAGAAAAACAACCATAGGTAGCAAGAGATTTAACTCTGAGTAGTTATAGAAAGCTCTAGATTTGTGAATAATAGGTACAAAATAGTAGTTGTAGCAGTAGTGAAATTTCAGACCCCACTTTCAACTCCCCATTGCGAAGAAATACCAAGCATCTAAGAGATCTATATACCAAGATGAAAGGTATGATGAAGAGTTTGATGAGATTCTTAACTTTGCATTATTTTCTCATAGTGATTCAATTTATTTTTCTAAAATTTTGAAAGAAAAGAAATGTTGTAAGGCCACGAATGTGAAAATAGATATAATAGAGAGAAATGAGACATGGTGGCTAACTAATTTGCCTCCCAAGAAACAAGTTATTGAAGTTAAATGGGTGTATAAGAGCAAGTGCAATATTGATGAAAAATTAGATAGGAATAAGGCATAATTTGTGGTCAAAGGATGCAAACAACAGTATGGTGGAGATTATGATGAGACTTATGCCCTAGTTGCAAGAATGAAAAGTCTGTGTGTTGTCATTACAATTGTAGCCAAGTAAAAATGGAAGGTGCTTCAAATGGATGTAAATTCTGGCTTCTTAAATGAAGTGTTGAAAGAAGAGGTTTATGTGGAGAAGCCACCATGATATGACATTCTGGATGAAGAACACAAAGTGTATAGGCTGAAATGAGCTCTTCGTGGGAAAAACCAAGCTCTATGGGCATGGTATAGTAGGACTGATTCATATTTGATGAGAAATATTTTTAGCAAAAGTGATGGTGAACAAACTCTCTACACCAAGGCATCTGATAGTAAAGTTTTGATTGTTTTGTTGTATGTACATGATTTAATTTTTATTGCAAATGACAATTTCCTAACTAATGATTTTAAGGAGGCCATGACAAGTGATTTTGAAATGATAGATTTGGGTCTCTTGAAGTCTTTTCTAGGCATAGAAGTAAAACAAATGCATGATGGCATCATTATCTTTCAATAAAAATATGCAAATCAGATATTGGAGAGATTTAAAATGTAAAGTAGTAAGGTAGCCCCAACACCAACAGCTACAGATCTAAAGTTGAGCAAGGAAGATTGCAGTAGGAATGTGAATCTAACATTATATAAAAGTATGGTTGGAAGCTTTATGTATTTGATAGTAACTTGGCCTAATATGATGCATGCAGTAAGTTTGATTTTTAGATTTATGAAAACTCAAAAAGATCCCCATTGGCAAGAAAAAAAGAGGATCCTCAGGTATGTGAATGGCACCAAAGGATTTGGTATTTTTTATACTATAGAAAATAATTTTGGGCTGGTTGGATATACTGATAGTGATTGGGCTAGAAGTTTGGATGATCAGAAGAGAACTTTCAACTATACATTCCATATATATTTGGGTGCAATTTCACAAAAATCCAAGAAGGAATCAATTGTTGCCCAATCATTAGTAGAGGCTGAATACATAGCAACAAATATAGCAGCATGTTAATTTATTTTGCTGAGAAGAATCTTGGTAGATTTGAAGGAAAAATGAAAGGATGGAACTGCAATCTATTCTAACAATATTTTCTCAATAGCATTGACAAAGAATCCAATATTTCATGGAAGAAGAAAGCATATTGAAATAATGTATCATTTTATTAGAGATTTGGTTAAGAATGGTGAAATTAAGATGGATTATTGTAAGTTTGAGTAGTAGCTAGTGGACATATTCACTAAGCCATTAGGCATAGCAAGTTTTGTGTGCCTAAGAAGAAGTTTAGACATAGTTGATTTAGATCAGTAGTGATCCTTGTTTTGTTGGCTTAGGACAAAGGGGAAGTGTTAGAATTTACTTTGTTTGTCCCTAGAGCTTGCCATTCACCTTCCTATCAGAATTTGAGTTCCCCAAGTCTTTTCTAGCTTTGCAACTCCAATAGTCAAGACATTTAATGTGGTAGGTAGGTTTGAATTCAAAAATGAGAGGCAAGCTTTTTGTGTGGACAACAAGAGACAAAGGGGGGGGGGGGGGGGGGGATTTTTGCTCATTCTAATAGATTCAAGACATTCTAAGTGACTCAAAAGAGTTTAGTAGAGCAGCAACTGCAGAAGGTTTTAATAGACCGCAATAGCATGGATGATTGTATTTTCTTAGTTTTCTGAAAGTGAATGTTTTGTCTTGTATGAGAAATGATTGCTGAAGGCTTATTGTATGTAGTCATACGTTGTTGTAAGTTTGTTTTTGTATTTAGATATTTTCTTCCTTTTGAGTTTTTATAGTTTTACTCTCTAGATTTGTAATAGTTTAAATAGGTTAATAGAAAACAAGCAAGCAAGAAAACTTTCCCATCTCCAATATATTGTGTTTTTGATCTTGTCTCCTTCTTTTTATATATTTTTACTATGCATTTAGTTATTTTTCAGAACTGAGCAACAAATCTCTTTGTCAGTGCATATATTTTTTGAAACATTATTTCTAATTTCTCACATAACTTAATACCCTTATTGCTGAGTGTCTATTTTTCCTCATTCTTGTCTATACAGAGTGTTAACATTGTCTTGTCTTGTGTTATTGCCATCTGACATGATTCTTATTGACTGAGAAACTCAGTCTTTACCTCTGCCAAGCTTTGTTATGTTGACTGCGTGACTCGATTCTTTGTGTTGAGTTACTACTTGCCAACTGAGTGACTTGACGCCTTGTGTTGCCGAGAAGCTTGCATGTCCTCTATTAGCTCATTTCCTAGTTTTTTTTGTTATTTTTGATAGGACTAACAATGTTGTCTTGAAAATTATTCAAAATTTGAGGCTACAGATCTAGTGCAAATATTGAAAGATCATAACCTGAATCATAAACCATGTTATCTATCTTCTATGAGGCATATTTTCAAACATTTCTTACATGCTGTTCAACAACATAGAAACACTACCTATGACTATGAAAATTCATTTAACTTGATTAGATCGATCACTTTAAGTTGTCAACTCATTCAGTACATAATTCTATGTCATCCTAAAGTATGACAAAGTCCAAACATCAGACTGCTTAAACATCATGCACCAAAACTTAATTTGTAAACTAAAAGTATTAAAATATCAAAGTTGATTTATTTTTCCAAGCTTAATTTTTTATTTTACGTGATGTTTAAGCTCTCACACACAAAAAAAAAATGGTTTACCGAACTTGCCAACTGTTCTTATCAAACTTTAAGAACACTGCTAGTCATTCTATAGGGGCCCATTTGGTTATGAGAAGAAGTGGCGCAAAATAAGGTTTCAAGGGCCAAAACCTGGTTATGGAGGAAAAAAGAGGTGCTTGGATCATCAAACATAGAACCCAGTTTCTCCTTTCCTCTTTCAATTTTGCTCCAAAAATGGAAGAAACATCATCCAAAAAATAGGTGGAAGTTGAAATGAAAACCCGAATTTGGGTTTTTATTAATGGGTTTGAATAAACCGTTATGTCCATGAAATCTACCTTAGGTTTTTGGAAGAGAAAAAGTGCATTTGCCACTATTTTGTTGTGTTGTTGTGGGAAGACAAGGATTTTTGCTATTCTATTTTTGTGTTGTGGGAAGATGAGGGTTTGTGGTGTTTGTTGTGGATGTGGCATTTGCTAGGTTGTGGCCATGGCATTTGCTGGGGTTTCTCTACTTTGGATGGCAATGGCAGCAGTGGCTTTGAACATGACTCATTTCTCCACTTTGAACAATGGTGGCAGCTTTGAACAATTCTCTTCTCCCACCCACCTTTGCATATTGGTTTTTTTTTTGGGGTTTTTTGTGTTCATTCAAATGGTAATAGTTTATTGCAGGTCTACTTAGAAAAATAGTTAATATATGCTCAGGAATGAGTTCTAGTATGTGCTCACACCATTAACTCTGATTACCTATATATATCATAATTAAAGTTTTGATTTTTTGTACCCATAGCAATGAAATTTATAGCATATCAATAGCTTTTATCTATACATAGCTAACCTATACATAGTTTATCATGGTTCTATTTCTATCTGCTAATTGCTTAGCAATTTAGTCAATATACATGGTAACTGTTTGTTTCAAATCTATTTAAGAAAATAATCAATATGTGCTCACTTATAAATTCTAGTATAGTGCTGTGAGAGATCAATACCAGTGAAATGAACAACTAAACTTTGTAATAGTTTCTGGCTATTTGTTTCAAATGTGTTTACCAAAATATTCAATATGTGCTCACTAATAAATTCCAGTATAGTGTTGTGAGAGATCAATACCAGTGAAATGAACAACTAAATTTTGTAATAGATTCTTTCCAATAATGAGTTCTAGTATAGTGTTGTGAGAGATGAATGTAATACCATTAAATAGAGCGAAGTCATAAACTATGTATGGATCAACTATCTATAGATCAATTGCAATTAGGGCTTTTATCTATACATAATCAATATGTGCTCAATATATGCTCAATAATGAATTCTAGTATGTGCTCATGTGATTAACTATATATATATCATAGTGCCAATCATAATAACCATATCATGGTTCTATTTCTATCTACTATCTGCTTAGTAAAACAATCAATATATGCTATAACTATTTGTTTCGAATATGTTTAGCAAAATAGTCAATATATCCTATAACAATTTGTTTAGAATCTATTTAGCAAAATAGTCAATATGTGCTCACTAATGAGTTCTAGTATAGTGTTGTGAAAGATCAATGCAATACCATTAATCAAAGTGAATCATGCCAATGAAATGAACAACTAAACTATGGATATATCAAGTATGTATTGATCCATGCAAAATCATTCAACATACTTATGAGGTCATAAACTATGTAGAGATCAATGTAATACCATTAAATGCAGCCAACTCATAAACTATGTATGGATGTCTATCCTATATTTATCTAGTACACATGGAAGATCAATGACAATCATGGCTTTTATCTATACATAGTTGACCTATACATAATTTATCATGGTTCAAATCTGTTTAGCAAAACAATCCAATATATGCTATAACAGTTTGTTTCAAATCTACTTAGGAAAATAGTAAATATGTGCTCAGTAATGAGATCAATGTAAATCATGCCAATGAAATGAGTAACTAAACTATGTATACATCAACTATACATAGTTTATGAGTTCATAAACTATGTATAGATCAATGTAGAAAGAAACTCTATTCCCACTACCAACAATGCTCCTTTTCATCTTCTAAAAGATGAGCCTCAGTTTTAGCAGACACGATAGTTTATTAAAACACATTCATAAAAACCCAAATTTAGGTTATAGTTTGTACATGTGTATGTGTACATAGATACATATGAGTATGTACATTTATACATGTGTGTACATGCATACATACATACATACATTCATGTGTGTGCATGTACATACATACATACATTTGTGTGTATGTACATACACACATGCATACATACATACATACATGTGTGTGTACGTACATACATACATACATACATGTGTGTGTGTGTTTGTGCATACATACATACATACATGTGTTTGTGTATGTACATGCATGCATACATACATGTGTGTGTACGTACTTACATGCATACATGTGTGTGTGTATGTACATGCATACATACATGTGTGTGCACATACATATACACATACATGTGTGTATACATATAGACAAATGGAATTAGTATTATGCTTTCATTGGTATAGATAGATTACATGGAGTAGAGTGACACATTATTGTAATTTGTTCATTATGGGCTTATGATCCTCAGTAGTTGGTACTCTTTTATGTATTTGAATAAATATTTTAATTCTTAATGCAATGAGGCTAGCAAATAATCATGTTGTATCTCGATAGGTGATAGTTGATATCTCATAATTGATAGTGTTTAAATTGTCCACATTTCAGGTCATTGATGGATCCTATGGAGAGTATAGAGGAACAAGGAAGCATAGTTAGGAACACCACATACACCTGCATTCTCACAAATTTTTTTTCTTTTGTTGGCATAGCCAAAGTACTAGTAGCCCGAGAAGGCAGTCAAATGGGTAAATGAATAAGAAAAGGAAATTCCTTTTGTAGAGACATTATTCATTCGAATGAGGTGGATTTTCATGATCAGATTCGGATGAGTAGGGCAACCTTCTTTTCTCTAGCTTGTATTCTCAGACTAAAAGGAAGCTTGAGAGATACGATCCACTTGAAGTTAGAGGAACAACTAGTAATGTTCCTTCACACCCTTGGGCACAATCTGAGGAACTATAAGATTTCTCATAACTTTGGGCACTCAGGAAAGATAGTTAGTCGATACTTCCACAAGGTTTTGATGGCTATCTTAGCCCTTCATAGAGATTACTTCATACCACCTGGTCCAAGCACTCTTCTCAAAATTAGTGACAAGGATCATTTTGAACCGTTCTTCAAGGTAAATAACATATTGTTACAAGTTTATTTTCTAGAATGTTGTCCTTATCTTATTATTACTTGACCATACGTTTGATCAGTGTATCATATCCCATAGGATTGCATTGGAGCCATTGACAGAACCCATATTCTAGTGTGAGTCGATGTCGACATATAGGTTAAATATTGTGATAGAAAAGGGAACCCATCGCAAAATGTTATGGGTGTCTACTCCTTTGATTGTAAGTTTTAGTACCGCCTTGCTGGTTGGGATTGCTCTGCTATAGATAGCCATGTTCTAGCCTTAGCTCTATCTAGATCAGATCCACTTGTAGTTCCCCCTCATAAGCCAAATCACATTTTAATATACTCAAGGTTATGCTAAATGGTTCAATTATTGACAATATACTTTCTTTGTGTAGGAAAATATTATCTAGTGGATGTTGGATATCCAAATGCACCTGGATTTCTTCCTCCTTATCAGTGTACACACTACCACTTGAAAGAGTGGTCAAGAGAGAACTTAATAAACTCTGCACATGAGTTGTTCAACCATCAACACCCCTCTCTTAGAAATGCAATAGATCATACGTTTGGTATTCTGAAGTGGCATTTTCCAATCTTAAGACAGGCAACATCTTATGATATCATGACACAATCCTATATTGTTTTAGCATGTTGCATACTTCACAATTCCATTACGATAAAGTTGGCCTTCCATTGGAAGTAGCTATTGAAGAGGAAGATGATCATGATGGGATAGAGGTACCACTACTTGAGACATATGGGTTGTCTCAGGAGGATAGAAATGAGTGGGCCCAATTTTGAGAAGATATAGCAAGTAGGATGTGGGAAGATTATAGATCCCGAGAATAAATGATTTATTAGAAGGCAATGTGCTTTATATGATTAACTTGATGTATGCATGTACAATGATGGTGTGTGATTTTGTTATTCTGGTATCAGTCTTTACTACATTCTAATTAAATAAAAAGAGCATTAACTTAAAATTTCACACCTACCTTATATACAAAAACTATTGATCATATCTGAAATACACAATCTGATGTAGGAGCATCCAAAGGTATAAGGGAAATCCTGTGTCACCCAAAAAAATGTACTTAGACTTAGTTTCTGTTTCATGTGTTTTCAATTCTGGATACCCATTTGGGTCAAATAAAGGTTCCAACTCTCACAGTTCCACTATCAATGTTCTAGGATAGAGTATTTGAACACCTTGGGATACGTGTAAATGCCAAAAAATAGGAGTATGTAATTGAGACATCATTTTGGTGAACTAGGAGGTGAAAATTTTCCAGATGAATGTAGTTGCAATTTAGAGCATTCCAGAAAAAGAATCAGGTCAAAAGGCACCACAGTTTGAAAGTTATCGCAATTTTACATTTTGTGGAGACCTCCTAAGAATGCTTCAAAGTCAGGTTAGGGGAATTAAATGACCTCAAAAGCGACCAAAAAATAGGGGACGAGTGAAGCTGGTCCATAGGGCTATTGAGCACATCGAGAGCTTTCCAAAAATGTAAACGATTTGTTAATCATAGCTACGGTTCAAAAGTTATGCCTCCCAGAAAGTTCAGTTATCATTTTTTGATTCTTCTAGATTTGCACCAACTTCTAACGTAGCTTCTGGAGCCTTCTACTTGGTCGGTGGATGCCTACTAGCACTTTCTAGAATGTACTCCTAGTCCTTAACCCTCTGGAATCTATTTAAGGACATTACTGGCATTGTAAAAGGAAGTTCGGAGTGGAAATTGAGAGGAGGTACCAAAAGGAGAAATTATCTCTAGTTTTGTGCTATTGTAAGACCTTAGCGCATGTTTTGAAGTCTGTTTTCTATGTACTGAATGTACTAGCTTATTTTCATATTTAATACAATTTCCCTTTTCCTGTTGTGTCCATTCTGAGCTTGGGTTGTGTCCCCATCACAATCCAACTTGAAATGTAGACTACATTTTTTTAAATGTAAGAAAGAAAAATTATTATGCATCTTTGCATTGAGAAAGTACAATAACATGTTTCATAATAGGGCTCATGACTATTTACCTACCATTGATATCACCATTTTGTCTTGCTATTAGTTTTTTTGATGCTGATGTGTTATCATCAATTATTTATTAAAATGTGTATGATCTAATAGCAGTAGCTTAAATGTCCCCCAACTATTCCTCCTATCTACTACCTCAAAACCACTCAAACTATCACATAATGTAGTTGAATAATGTTTATCATCTTCAGTTAAATGCTTTCAAGTTTATCAAATGTTACCCTCATTGCATTAGAATGTATTAAAAAATGATATTTAAATTTTATCATCTTTAATTTTAAATGAAATATAGCAAGGAGTAGAAAATGATGAGGATCATAAGCCCACTTGTAACAAGAGAACAATGAATTTGCTGAAAATCCTATTTTTTTTTATGTTACTCCTTCCTGCATTCCATTTAAATTTAAAGACTAGTAACTTTCAATTTTAGTCATATGATTACTTTAAATTGTAATATGTTTACCTATTCAATATGTTAGCCTCATTCCATTACGATGCATTACAAATTGATATTTCAAGTTTATCACCTTCAAATTTAAATGAAATATAGGAAGGAGTACACAATGGCATATACCAAGCTCATGATAAGCATGGATGGATCTAATCATATCAACTAGATGTGTTCTCCCATTACTTTGAGTGATATAGATGGATCCCTCACTGCAAGCAACAAATCTTCTTCTTCAAAGAAGAAAATGTGGACAAAACCAATGGAACACAAGTTTCTAGACTTGCTCCTTGAAAAATTTCATCTTGGATGAAAAGGTGAAGGTGGTTTTAAAAAAGAGGCGTGGACTGTGATAGAGAGGACATTCAATGTAGGGATGAACTTGAATATGTCATGAGATCATTTTAAGAATAAGCTGAAAACATCGAAAGCAGGATATAGAGTAATGAAGGACTTGAAAAATACAAGTGGGTTAGCTTGGAATGAAGAAACTCAAACTGTGGATGTTGAGGATTCAGTGTGGGATGAGCTTTTGAAGGTAGGATGATCTTTTTACTCTTTTCATTGCAAAAATTTTCCCTTCTTATTTTAATAATGAAAAACTTACAACCTAATCTATCTATTAATGCTTACATGTAGAGGAGAGAATTCAAAAATGCAAAAATGTATAAGAGGTCACCTTTCCAATATTTCAATGACTTGGTTGTAATTGTTGGCAATGACATTGCTGAAGGGTTCGCAGCTACAACACCCCTTGATGCTAAAGAAGGGCACCCAATGAACAATGCATTTTAATTGCTTGATGAGGACGATACCAATTGTGGTACACCTCTTGATAGCCACCCAAATTTGATGAAGATTTATATCATTCCAATCAGTCAAGTGCAAGTGCTAGAGGGACTCCTCCACCATCATCATCAAGGAGGGGAAAGAGGAAGAAGACATCTTTGTCTACATCATTGGATGTGATATGTGAAACTATGAAAGAACTGAAAGATGGCCTCAGTAAGCCTTAGATATTAAAAGTGGATAGATCTAAAGAGGATAATATTTTGAGTGCTACATATACTACTCTCAAAGCTATCCTTGAACTAAGTTGAGTAGTTTTTGTGAAAGCATATGATACCTTTGTGCTTCAATGTGAAAGAGCCAAAGGGTTCTTGATGATGGATGAGGTGAAGAGAGTGGATTGGATTGCAATGACATTTGCTATGATTTATCTATTTCAGCTACTAGCTGGATTGCAATGACATATGTTGAATGATTACTTTGTTCAATGGTTTTGCATTAATCTCTAATAGCGCTAAACTAAAATTATATTGATCTCACATCACTATATTAGAACTCATTATTGAGCACATTATGACTATTTTATTGGCATCTGAAGTAATTCCCATTTATCAGTTGCCTTAGTATAATTGTTTTGCATGGATTAGTTTATGAGTTACCTCTGTTTAATGTTTGGCATTGATCAATACATAATTTAGGTGTTCATTTAATTAGCATGATTGGCATTGATCACTACATAGTTTTGTTGTTCATTTCACTAGCATGATTCGCTTAGATTAATGGTATTGCATTGATCTCTCATAGCACAATACTGGAACTCATTAATGAACACATATTTACTATTTTTCTATACAAATTCTAAACAAACTGTTACAACATATATTGGACTATTTTGCTAAACAGATTTGAAACAAATAGTTACAACATATATTGATTGTTTTGCTAAGCAAATAGCATATAGAAATAGAACCACAATAAACTATGTATAGATAAAAGCCATGATTTCCATTGATTTTTCATGTATACTACATAAATATATGATAGAAATCCATACGTAGTTTATGAGTTGGCTGTATTTAATGGTATTGCATTGATCTCTACATCGTTTATGACCTTATAAGTATGTTGAATGGTTTTGCATGGATCTATACATACTTGATATATCCATAGTTCAGTTTTTCATTTCATTGGCATGATTCACTTTGATTAATGGTATTGCATTGATCTCTCATAGCACTATACTGGAACTCATTCATGAGCATATATTGACTATTTTGTTAAACAAATTCTAAACAAACAGTTACAACATTTATTGGACTATTTTACTAAATAGATTTGAACCATGATAAACTATGTATAGATAAAAGCCACGATTGTCATTGGTCTTACATGTATACTACATAAATATAAGACAGACATCCATACATAGTTTATGAGTTGGTTGTGTTTAATGGTATTGCATTGATCTCTATATTGGACTGTGTTGCTAAAGAGATTTGAACCATGATAAACTATGTATAGGTCAATTATGTATGGATAAAAGTCATGATTTCCATTGATCTTCCATGTATACTACATAAATATAGGATGGACATCCATACATGGTTTATGAGTTGGCTGCATTTAATGGTATTGCATTGATCTCTATATTGGACTGTTTTACTAAACAGATTTGAACCATGATAAATTATGTATAGGTCAACTATGTATAGATAAAAGCCATGATTTCCATTGATCTTCCATGTATACTACATAAATATAGGACGGATATACATACATAGTTTATGAGTTGGCTGCGTTTAATAGTATTGCATTGATCTCTACATAGTTTATGACCTCATAAGTATGTTGAATGATTTTGCATGGATCAATACATACTTGATATATCCATAGTTTAGTTTTTCATTTCATTGGCATGGTTCACTTCGATTAATGGTATTGCATTGATCTTTCACAACACTATACTAGAACTCATTAGTGAGCACATATTGACTATTTTGCTAAATAGATTCAAAACAAATAGTTACAACATATATTGACTATTTTGCTAAGTAGATAGTAGATGAAAATAGAACCATGATATGGCTATTATGATTGGCACTATGATATATATAGGGTATTACATGAGCACATACTAGAATTCATTATTGAGCACATATTGATTATGTATAGATAAAAGCCATGATTTCTATTGATCTATAAATAGTTGATCCATACATAGTTTTTGACTTGGCTCTATTTAATGGTATTGCATTCATCTCTCAAAGCACTATACTAGAACTCATTACTAGTAAGAAATTGTTGCAAAGTTTAGTTGTTCATTTCACTGGTATTAATATCTTGCAGCACTATATTGGAATTCATTAGTGAGCACATATTGACTATTTTGCTAAATAGATTTGAAACAAGCTGTATGTATGTATGTATGTATGTGCGTATGTATGTACACAGATGTATGTATGTACGTACATATATGTATGTATGTATGTGCATATTTATGTACACATATGTATTTACATATGTATACATACTTGATCTATGCATTGAATTGATCTCTCACAACACTATACTGGAACTCATTACTGAACACATTTTTAATATTTTGCTAAGCATGTATGTATGTATGTGCGTATGAATGCATGTATGTATGTGTGTATGTATGTACACATGTGTATGTACATATGTATAGATACTTGATCTATGCATAGTTTAGTCATCCATTTTATTGGCATGATTAGCATTGGTCAATACATAGTTTACTTGTTCATTTCATTGGCATTCACATGATTGGAATGTGAAGTAATTCCAGATGGTTAGTTGGCTTTTTTTAATGGTATTTCATTGATCTCTCACAACACTATACTGGAACTTATTACTGAGCATATTTTTACTATTTTTTAAAGCATACTTGATGTATACATACCTGATCTATACGTAGTTTATGATCTTGTAAACATTCGATATAGTTGTTCATTGCATTGTTAGTTAGAGTTATATTTGAACCATACATACGTGGAATACACGAGGACTAGCAAATGATGAATGCTCAATTGTAGAACTTGAGAGCATATGTTGATAGAAATGTGATTTGCTAGATGATTGTATAGTTCATGATTATGTCCTATGTTATATCTATAGTCCTAATTTTCTTGCATATGTTTTTATTTCTTGTCTTTTTGTCCGTATTTGATTTCCTATGTATGTTTTCGCTGACAAGATTATCAAAAGTATTAAGGATTTTTGGTAGATGATTGTATAGTTCATGATTTTGTCCCATGTTATATGTATATTCCTAATTTTCTTGGATATTTTTAAAATTTCTTCTCTTTTTTCTACAATTTGGTTTCCTATGTATGTGTTTCCTGACAAGATTGTCAACGGTATTGACAAAGTGTCTTTCTTTTGTATTTTTTTATTGCTCCTGATTTGCTAATATTGCAAGACCACACATGCTGATAAAATATGAGCTATCTAATGATTGTTTACTGTGCATGTTTGTAAATAGTCAATATTTTTGATGGCACTCCTTGGTGTATTCCATTAAAAAATAATTAGGTTTTAATTTTTCAAGCATGTTTAGTTCATATATGTAGTATTGACCATCTAACAATATAGATAGTAATGGGAAGATTGAGTAGCATGAGAGGGTTGCTCACTGAATGTGGGGCATAAGGACATACATCATGGATTTTCTAGTGTTTTCATATTTAATGATGTGTTTTCACACCACCATTTAGATCATGGATATTGTTCTTTCTCATCAGTTCATGGATATTGTTTTTCTATCTTCTATTTTATCCTACATATGTAACATTGAATTATTGATCACATACCTAATTTAAACATATTTGGATCACTTTCATAATTTGAACATATTTTGATGACATTTTTATTTGAATGTCAGTATCTATTTGATCTATACATAGTTATGTTGAAGGAATTTCCTATATGAACTGTGAGTGTTGATTATGATGATCAACAATTTAGAATGTATGGAAGGGCTTAGATGACCATTATTGAAAAGGATTATTTATTAATTATTTTCAAATTTATTAAACTTGTTTAAATGATGGGTAAAATTTTCTAATGGTTGTATAATGTGATCTAGTTAGCAAGTTTTCATATTGTAGTAATTATGTAAAATTCATTATCAAAATTTCATTATGTTAAAATATGATTTATATGATCATAGAGGGAAGTTTATCTTTCTTTTCATAATATTATATGTCAATTTGTATAATAATAAAAAATTATTAGTACATGATCTTTGAAAGAACCTAAGTGTTTATTTATTCTCAAAGTTGCTTGAGGTCACTTTTACATATGTGTGTAAATTTGGTCATGGATTTCATATGTATTTTAACACCTGAGACGAAAGTCTAGGGACACTAATGGAGAGATTGTTTCCATGGGGTTGGTGCAACAACCTATAGAAAGTGATTAATCAATTGAAAAATTAATGAATATATTATGGATAACACTAATAAAGATAAAATGTGCCTCACCCTTGTCTTGCATGCTAATTTAGGCTCATAAAGGGAGTGAGAGAAGATTCTTTTATTTTAATGCATAACTAAGCATCTATGTCAACATGAGGAGGTGGCTTGAATCCACATCGATTGCTCCTTCTTGTGGGTTTGTGCCCTAAGTTGCTAAACTTTGGTAATGTAAGGATAGAAGCATGTGATGAGACTCTTCCCTTGTGAGTCCTAGTGTCGAACTCCTTATTGGTAATGATGTGATTTGAAATGCCAAATATGACCCTAAAATTGAAATGCATGCATCACCAATAGTTTTAATTACATAAACTAACACTTAGCAATGTGAACCAAGTAGAACTAGAAGCATACCCTATGTTTATTATATCTAAATGCACACTATACTCTTTTGCAAAGAGAAAGGGGATGATACCATAGAGAAGTATTTCCTATATTATGGCTTTACAATGAAGCATACCTTTGAGCCCAATTGTGAGGGATGATAGTGTTCTTATAGTTGGCATGCTCAGAAACTTCACAACCATTGTAAATTTTGTAACTGAGTTTTCACAAGCTATAATTTTGAGTTCTAGAGCCATGAAAAACCCTGTGCAACAATGAAACCACCTTTTCATCATATTTAATCAAGAAAGATTACATGAACAAAATATTTGTAGACAAATAATGTGTGTCTAAGCTTAATGGAATGATCATGTTTACCTAAACCAAACATGGCTATGTCAAGACCCAAATTAGATGAAATTATTTTAGATGGTTTGAAGATGGATATAGTGTCCATCATCATGGATTGACTCAAGTCAAACACATATCCTGCCCCTGATTCATAGTAACATGTCAAATAGTGTAAAAATACACAAGCCTAATCACTGAATTTTTATTATAAGTAATATATTTAAAAACTTCCTATCATATTTTTTTTATGTCCCTAACTCTAAAAGCTACAAAATTTCTTTGAGAATTTTTATTCAACATAGTGTACTAGATAGGCTTTTTTACTCCATTATCAATAGATTGTTGTTATATTTTTCTAGGAAGAAAGTATATATATATATATATAGACACACACAACGAGCGAGAGAGAGAGAGGGAGGGAGAGAGGGAGAGAGGGAGAGAGAGAGAGAGAGAGAGAGAAGTGGATAATGTTAACAATTACAGTAAAATTAAGTATAAATATAATTAAATTAAATTTTGAAAGCTAAAACTATTTTATAGAGTTCCCTTTAACAATAAAATAACATTAAAAAAAATAGTCAATGAGATTTTGATATTTAAGTATTTAAGAAATAAAACTATGGCTTTTTTATGTGTAATTATTGTTATAGATGTAACGGTTGTACAAAAATAACCTAGTCAATTGGTTTTTATTTGGGTTGGAACATTTTTAGATGGGAAATGATGTGAAGTCTATTTGCACATGCACCAAAGTGGATTGAACATTAGACATGCTAAAGTGTGATTTGAGTGGACAGATATGGCTGAAGATTTGGGTAGACATTTATATAGATAATTTTTTATTTCTTTTTAAATTGCATGTAAAATTTATGTAGCCAAAATTCCACATTTTTTAAGAACAATTATTGACAAAGCGTCATTTTTCTTGTTAAAGTTATCATCAAATGTTTAATGTGTGTGAATGTAAAATAGTATATTTTTTCCTATATAATATTTCACATAAAATTTTAGTTGCATATTTTGTTGAATAATTAACTAACTTAATAAATTTATTGAAAGGAAGAGATACATAGGGGGGCAGAGAGTGCAGGATAGGAAGGGGGGAGAGAGGAGAGAGGGAGGGAGAGAGTGAGAGAGCAAGAGAGAAGAGCTTGTGTGTTCCTTAATTTGTAGAAAGATGTCCTCGAGAGATATATACATAGAGGGGGGAGAGAAGAGTGGGCTAGGTTGAGAGAGGGATAGATGGAGGACACAAACACACACATATACAAAGGAAGGGGGGGAGAGAGGGATAGAGGAAGCGAGAGAGACATAAGGACATAGAAAGATGGAGATCTCAAACATTAAGCTATTTCTAATGGAGTGAGGAGCCTAATTATCTTCAAGTTATTTTGAGGTTTGGTTTAAGACATTTTTGGATCCTTTTAGGTGGATGCATAATTGATCACATGCAACACAAATGTATACATAAATACAATTTTTTTATATAATTTATCTCCAAAATAAATTTGGCATACCCATTGCACACCAAGGTGAGATTGCTAGTTTATATATGCAGGATTGACCATCTAACAATACTAATAGTAATGGGAAGAATGAATAGCATGAGAGGGTTTCTCGTCAAATGTGGGGCATAATGGTATAGAGCCTAGATTTCCTAGTGTTCTCATATTTAGGGGCTAAGTCACAAGGTTTAGGTTCGAGTTCAACAATTATGAAGCTCGGATGAATTCGACAATAAATTCAATTCGATGATAAATTTGTCTTATATAATTTTTTAAAAATATATAATATATATGATCACAATTTCCAACTATGGAACAAAAAATAACTTTGTACAAATGATTGCAAGTATGATTATTTTAAACTTTTCTTTGCTAATAAATAAATAAAAAATAAAAAATAATAATCATTTAATTTATTCTTAACTAACAAAATAAAACTATGAATATTCAAGAATTAAAAATAATAATAATGTAATCTAATTATAAATAAATTAGTAATCATAAATATTAAATTAAATATTAATACTTTACTCATTAGAATACTTTACTTGTGTTTCACTAATAAAATAAGATTTAAAAAAATTACATCAAATTCCAAATCCAATTCGAAAATGAACAACCAAACGCAAGAAAAAGATATTCCGAGTCATTTTCCATTCCAATTCCAATTTCTAAATTGGCAACCAAATGCAAAATATGGATTTGTATATTCATCTTCCGTGTCAACCAAATGGTCCAACTATCTTCCTAAAACACATAACTGAATTTTTGAAAACCTGATTATGAAATAACCTGATTATAAGAGAAATTCATCTTCCCCAACCAAACGGGGCCTAGCTGATAGTTTAAATTCTAAATTATATGGCCATTTGTGATCTTTTAATTTTACAGAGTGGCGCAGAGGAGAATCTGTAGCATGTCGGCCTTGACAAGTTATTAAAATGTGTAACAAGTCGGTCACAACAAGAAATTAATCAGACAAATCTATTGCCGCTTACAAATACAATATTTATATAGTAACAATCTTACAACTGAGGAAGTTATCTGTGAAGAGTATTACTGCTTGCTTGCGTTGCTGTAGTGATTCAAACCTTAATCAGGAAATGGCAAATAGGCATGATGAGTTTGGCGCCACAAATTCCAGCGATGTAAAACTACGAATATTTGGGCCAAATAGAGAAGAATATGAGGGAAATCCCCTTCATCTTCATTCTCAACTTCTCCAAAAGTCGGATTTTTTTAAAGCTTTGCTATCAGATCGCTGGTCTTCAGATAATCGACCCTTTGAAATCGAGGTGGTGACTTGTCAATCCTTTGACAACTATATTAAATGCATTAAGATAATCTCTTTTTCTTCTCCTGTTCGTTTCTTCACTGTCGAAGAATGCATAGCAATTTTACCAGCTGCATCAGAATTGTTAGTGGACGATCTTATGCAGCAATGCATGGCATATTTGGAGGCCGTTCCATGGAATTCAGAGCAGGAATCCAATATCAAACATCTACTGACTTCTCTACATTTAAACGTATTCCCTGATTTGAATGCAAGGCTCAATAAACTACCCAAAAAATGCAACTTAGATCTTGTGTTGAGGAACGTAAAACAAATGATCTCTTTTATTTCGGAGGAAGATGATGCCGGTTACTATCAACCCAATGTTCGAGAAGCAGTGGGAAAATTCATAGCAGAGAAAGTGCAGGAAGATGAAAGTTCAGTTATTGCAGAGATGTTGAGGCACATTATTTTAGAGGAGTTCAAAGCTAACATTGCGGTGTTTGTGTCTTCTAAAGATATGTATAGAGAGATTGCGCGGGATGAAGTTATCTGTGCCGCGAATGTGGTGACGTGGTCATTCAATGTAATCGAACGCTGCGATGGCACGAAAATGGAAGCTGCGGTGAAGATATTATCTGACCAAGTGAAACCTACGAACATCATACCAGCGAAACACGGGGAAACTTTTGTTCCAATTCTGTTGGGGTGTCTTGAGGCTTTGGGAAAGGGCAAAATAATTGCCGAAAGAAAGGTTCGAGCTGGTTTTATCAAAACATGGTTACCAATAACTGCACAATTGATTCACTTTGGTCAAATATCTTATAATCGAAGATCAGACTGTGCGATAGTTGGCATCGGCTTCCATTGTGAGCTGAAGAAGAGGCTTTGCAAGGCAGTGATTAATGTGATGGAAACCCTCCCTTCTGATGATTGGGAAGCCATTTACAAAATTTGGGTAGATTGCTGCAATAAGTATTATATAGACTTGAGCATACCATTCGCTTGGTGTTGCAAGCTGTTGCAGGAACCGCAAGATTAATTAATGACTTCGTAGGCTTACTTTTAATTTTATATTATGACGTTTAATGTGGTAGGAAGATTGAGTAATTGCTGACAAGAAGGATTGTTAATGTTCAAAGTCAATGAGTTTCATCAATTGATCATTTCAGTTTTATGTAACTGTCATTCTAGAACTGACATTTTTATTTAGAGATCCAATGTACCATTGTATGAAGCTAGAACATGTTCTTGTAAGTTACAAATCTAGAACATGTTCTTATAAGTTAGAAATCTTTGCTTCTTTTCCTAGCAATTGTATGCTTAAACGCCCAACATTTTATATTAAAAATGGAACTTTTGTTTTCAACAAATTTTCTTATCATGCCTTACGATTGTGACCTAGAACTGTTCTGCAATGTTGGATAACCATGCTATGTCTGTTAATAAGAAATTAAATATAAGAACTTTGTTTTGGAATTGGATTGTGTTTAAATTTTTAGCATCAACGTTTCGGATCACACACAGTGATCCATCATTAGGATGAAGAGCAAGAGACCAAGTCTGCAACTTTCTTCATTAGCTTGATTCTCAGCACTTCGAATTGCTTACATTTAAAACAAATTTCCCTCCCATGAAGGGTATAGATTAGTGTTATCTGATTTCCACATTCCATTAGCAACATCAGAAATGTTGATCCTAAAAATTTAAACACAATCAAATTATTGCTAATGGATTGTGGAAATCAGATAACACTAAGAAATTAAATACTGATATAAATAGTTTTTATAAGATAATTTTAACTTTTTTATTTGTTGTAAAGTCTTCGGTTCTGATTTAGAGGAAATGCAATTCTATACAGAGACATGATGTAACTATTTTACTTGGTTAGCACGATAAATATTTGTGAATAAAATTATATTTGTGAATAAATTTTTATTTTTATTTTTTATTGTAAATTTTATATTTTTAGTACTTACTGGTAGGTTAAGTACTCTTTGAACATATTTTGAATTTCTTTCATTAATAGGTTATTAAAATTTTAATGTTATCAATTTTCTTAATTAGTCTTCAAAGTTTTAATTTGTTGAATCAATTAAGCTCTTATATGTAGATTTATGAATATTGAAATATAAAGTTTAGTAATTGTCACTATGATCCAACTATTTTGGAAATTCTTTCTAGTGACAAGCACACACAAAGAAAAACTATTACTAAAGGTCTTAGGATTCTTTTATGCTCAAAATGAAATCAATAAGATAAAAAAAACCTTATTATTGATTATATTTTATAATGTTAATTAGATTTATAATATTTTCTTTATATAATTTTCTTTTACACATTTTGACATCTATTATTTATTATTATCTATATATTCTCTATTTTATTTTAATACATAGCATTAGCTAGGAATAAGCAAAAAAAAAATTATATCAAACACATTAAAATTTAAAAAATATATTGTTAAAATATTGATGATTGTTTATTATGTATTTAGAAAGCTACATTTATACTGTTTTTTTTTTATTGAGTTAGATATAGTAAAAAAATATAGTGAATCATAAGTTGTGATAAGCATAATGGTTCTTGAAGTTTAAATATTTGATTTAAAATAATACTTGATAAAAAAATTTATTCTAAGACTTCAATTTTTCAATAGATAACCATAAGTTAAAACTTTAAAAAATTATATATTTATTATTCGTTGGAATAATTTATTTTACTAACATTTCAACTAGTTATCCTCTCTCACTTATGATATTTATTAGTTTTATTGAAGTAATAATAGGTTCTTGTCAAGTATTAATTAATGTTTGGAAATAACACCCTCAATTTTATCCTATAAGCTCACTTGTGTTTTTTATTAAACTATTTTTTCTATATTTTTCTCCCTTTTCTAATTGTTTGTTTCTAATTTTTCTAGTAGTCTTTTAATTTTTATTATAAAAAATTAAGAAATATAAACTCGCTAGTTTATTGCCTAGGTACCATTTTTAATGCCTCCCATTTCAATTACTTTTCCTATGAAGACACAACCATGTTAAAACACTTGGCACAATGACTCAATAAGGCCTCCTAGTAGTAATCTCTCTCTCTCTCTCTCTCTCTCTCTCTCTCTCTCTCTCTCTCTCTCTCTCTCTCACACACACACACACACACACACACGCACGCACGCACGCACGCACGCACGCACATTGGGGCTTCTCTAAGTTTTCAACAAAAAGTAGGTTACCATTAGCATGCATCAATAATGTAATGATATGTATGTTGCAACATCAATGCAAACCCAAAATTTTTGCTAAGAAAATTTCGACAAAAATGTCATTAGAATTTTGATGTCCCTTATATTGATGATATGATATGTGGTTGTTTGTTGAAGCCTCTAACAAAATTTGAAATCTTACTTTATGATATTTCACCAAATAAACACATGCAATCTAAAAATTGTCTTATGCATTGTTATTTACAGCTATATGCATTTTCTGTCTCAAACTTCTTTTGCAAATGTTACCAAAATATATGGCACTTCTACTTTTTTATAAATACTTCTCTTTACCCTATATTGAGATCACTCCCACTAGTAAAAATAAATGGTTAAAATGGGATAAAACACCCAAAAAAATGTTTTTAAATATTAATGCTAAAATGGGATAATTGATGGTTGGAATTTAGAAGACAACTGGGCGCCTTTAATTTAAAGGCCCCTTAAATTGATATGAATAGGGATATTGATTATTTCCTTCCTCACAAAATATATTTTTGTCATTCTTATTTATTTCCTAATGTATGCCTTCTTCCATATTTTGATGATTCTCCTATTTGAGATGAACCCTTGGACAAGGACATAAACTACTCTCTTTCTCATGAAGAAACCTTTATACAATTAGATGATAACATGATTATTGTTTCTAATGATAAATGACTTCCTAGACATGTCACTTATATTCATCTTATAAATGAGAATATGATGAATTATGAATTATGTTTGTCCTTCTCACTCTAAAAAGAGGAAGATTACATCCTTGATGCTTTTCATTGTTCCTTTCAAGATACATCTCAAATCAAATTAGAACTTGTTGAATAATGTGACCACCATGATTTTAATTCAATCATAGAGCACAACGACCCTAATCACATTGACCCTATTCCATATCATAGAGGATAATCGATGGTTGGAATTTACAAGATATCTGTGCATTTAGTACCGCCTTTAATTTAAAGGCCCCTGTCAATCGATCTTGTCGATTGCTGGGTACAACAAATCACAATTTGGACATGTTCAAACGAGAAGAGGCTTCAGACATGAGAAGCCGAGCACACATAGGAGGTAGCTAGGAAAATAGCGGCCTTGGGGAGAAATAGTGATCAGAGCTGTAAGCCACTGTAGAGATAGGAAGTGATTATTAGGCGTTGATCCATTTGATTTAACAGGTTAGTTATCGCAATTATTCATAATAAAATAGTGACGTTTATGTTTGGATTGTAAACTTAGAAATATGACATTTATAGTATGCAAAATGTATTTTTTTAAACAAAATAAAAAATTCATTGTGTTTTCATTGGTGTCAAAGATTGGTTTAATCACTAGTTAACATTAGAAATCCATAAAATGACATAATAGTACTTTACGGAAAGTACTAACAAGTGTCACATAATGACTTGTATTTATGAAAGTTATAATAATTTAAAATTTAAAATTTAATAATTAAAAAGCAATGACTTGTGATGATAATATTTAATAGTATTTAATCAATATTTAATTAATATTTCATAATAATGTAATGTTATTACTATAAGTGATCAAAGTATTACTAGAGTAGTAAAATTCAAAATATATGAACTAATTAAATTCAAGTAAAATAATTTGATGATTTTAGAAATTAAAAATATCACATATAAACATTCAAATTTAAAAAAAAAAAAAAAAAAAACTGAATTTCAATTATTATTGAGTTTAAACCTTACCATATAAAAGCGAAAATGTTAGAAAAGAATCCCTAGCTCAAGGGTAGCAAGGAGGGTGCAAAATTAAAAATATAATTTCTCATATGGTACTATAATATAATTTCTCATATGTTACTATATGGGTTTTATATTTTAATAAATATTTCATCTAAATTAAGATGCTTTAAGTGGCTAATCTTACTTGATAGATTGCCCATTATGAATGACAATGCTGATCTCTGTAGTATATGCAGGTTGGCTGAAACTGGCAGACACATTTTTTTTTATTGTTTATTTGCTAAGGAAATCTAGAATCTGTTTGGTATTTTTTATCCTATCAATGTTAATATTCTTGAGATTGTTATTGGTCATATTAATGGTCTTAGTAAAGATGCTAATTTTTTCTGGAATATATTATCCTCTAACATTCTTTGGCAGATCTGGAAATGTAGGAACAATGAAAAATTTCAAGGTAAGTCGAGGGTTCTTGCTGAGTTTTTTCAAAAACTCACCTATTTTAAATTTTTTTTGTAGATCCAAACTACCATGATGATTGAGAAGGAGAAGTTGAGAAGATTCCTAAAAGATGGGCACACTATGTTCTTGTTCTATGAGTTAAAGTATGGGTATCAATGGAGGAGAACTCTTGCTGATCTCCAGGTCTTTGAGCATACTTGCATGAGGCTAAATAGAGAAATCAAGAAGAATGTGAATGCTAGGAAAGAGGAGTTGTTTATGCTTACCAGGTTCAGGAGTGGAAAAATATTGTTTGGATGGAAGGTACCCTCGGATGGACTACGTGGATGGATATTCCTCCTGATGTTCTCTACTAGTGCTTCTTGTCTTATCTTATGTAATTATGTTTATATCTAGTTACATATGTTTATATTTTGATCTGTAATTATGCTACTTTGAACTCGGTTTGAGGCTATGCCTCTCGGTGAACTCCATGTTTATGATTTTTTTTTTTAATCTCTCTGTAGTTAATAGAAAAAAAAAATGGGTAGTTAAGAAATATATTAGCCAATCAAATTGTAACAAATTAATTTTCACAATTTTTAAAATTAAAAATCATACATTTAAACATTACAAAGATTAAAATTTAAAATTTAAAATAATAATACATAAATTTGATTCGTTGAAGAAGAAAAATTAATGACTTACATATAAGTAATTATAAAAGTATATTTATTAGTATTTGTAAAATACTATTGCAATCATTTTGGGTTAAATACTGATTAAATTTTTCTTTTAAACCAATAACAATTACAAATTTTTCTTTCTTAGTATTCTTATTTTATTTTATAATGTATATATGAATAATTTTTACATTATAAAACAATCAAATATTTTTCTTTGTGGTTATTAGTAGATTTGATGGAAGCACTATCCCTCAAACCATTTTTTTAGGAGACAATTTTGTTAATTATTACATTAAAATATTTTTTATATTTTCAAACTAAAAGTGTGTATTAGAAAATTTAAATTTAAATTTGTAAAATTTTAATTACATGTCTATATCTTAGATTATGATTATATAATTCATAAGAGTTTTAATAAATGTAATAGTTTAAATTTTTAAATTTTATAATGCCTACATTTTCAAAAAATTGAGCCAAGCATATATTTAAATATTAAATAACTTTTTATTAGAATAATTTTAAATTTTCTTTTTACATCTATATATTAAATTAATCACAACAACATGTATTTAATTTAGAAGTATGACTTTCAACAATACCAATCATAGTTATGGAATCAATTCTATGCTACAAAGTTACATATTTTTTTCTTGCCTATATTACCTTTGTGAATAAAAGTACCAATAATTTGCACATTAAAATTAGAAAGACTATATCTTCTCCATGATAACAAGTGCTAATAATGATAAGAAATTGTCTAATAATAAATTTAAACTATAAACTATAACTATAATATTTAGTATAGTTATAATATACTATTACACTAAGCTCTAAAATATGTTATTACTAATAACTAAAATTATATCAAATACTATGATTATAATCTAATGATATTATAATTATGATTTATACTTTTAATTAACTAGTAGGCAAATATTTTATTTTATTTTTTTGATCGGTAAACGACCAGAGCCCTATACTATATTTTTTTAAATAAATTTCTAAAATAAAATAGTTTTACAAGTCCTCCATTCAAGTGAGCACTGGTAGGAAAGAACGAGGAAGAAAACCTCTAGTCTTGCCTAGGACAAATGTCCTAAAATACAAAATATCAAAGGGGCCTACCCTTGACAAGAATATCAAATACAATTGGGTCTTACATTTGAGAGAGAATACAATAAATTTTACAATTTGCAAATAGTTAATTTGAGATCTTGTGAAGATTCCATGTGATAATTGTTAAACTTTCACTTGACAAACACCACAAACAAGCACAAAAACACTAGAGAAAGAAAGAATATTAGTATCGTTAGTACTGAGACACGAAGTAATATATATTGCCAAGATAATATTAATTTTAAATCTAAAATTTATGAAATTAATAATAATGGGGTTAAACTACTATTCAGATATCCTAAAATGAAAGATCAATCTGAAACTAAACCAAATCTAACTCAATCATGAATCCCGATCCTCCAAGAGAAAATCTGGCTACAAGGATAATCTAATATTACTTAGATCTATATAGAGGTATATAAAATATGGCTTAATAAATTATTCTTATTAAAAAATTACATAACTATTTCTCTTTAAGATTATTAATTTTGATAAAATCTGAACCATCAACTCCTAAATTTGCTAGTTTATCTGCTTTAGTATTGCCTTCATTATAAATGTGGATTAATTAAAAAGTCTCTAATTCCTCCAAAAGATTAAGAATTTCTTCTAATTTTGAGTTTAGGACCCACTTAGGAGTCAATTGTTTGTGAAGCGCATTAATGAAAATCTGTGAATCTACTTCAATAATAATCTTAGTCAATCCTAATCTGATGCATAGTTTAATACCTTCCAATACTGCTTCTAATTCTACTAAGTTATTTGATGTGGGTTTGATGAGCTTTGCTCTCTTCAAAATCCATACCCCTTCTTCATCATTGATAATGCAACCTATGCTTGATTTCCCTAGATTGCCTCAAGATGCACCATCAAAATTGAGTTTGTGCCATCCTAGGGGTGGAGGCGACCATCTACAATTTTTCCTAGCTTATGAGTCCTTAGCTGAAAACATTTGAGGGGGGTTGATTAAATTACACCATTTTTTTTTAATCATACTATCCCATAATGTGAAAGATCCTTCTTCAAACTGTGAATTCCTAATATACGCATTAAGGGTTTCAATGATACAGGCTTCAATTTTTTTAACTAGATAGGGTGCCTTCATTTCTTGATTTCTAAAAATTCTTCTATTTCTTTCTTTCCATATTTCCCAGATGATAATGGAGGGACAAATGTTCCAAATTTTTATATAAATGCCAAACTTATTCCCTTTGGGCCATCCTATTAGAAGATCCTTAAATGATTTTGGGAGAGGAGCAGTCCAATCTAGTTTTTGTCTGATCCATTCCCACCAAAGTTTAGCAAACGAGCAATTGTAGAGTAAATGGTCTGCATCTTCCATGTCTAGTTTGCATAGAGTACATCTCGATGGTCCTTGGATAGCTCTTTCTTGTAATTTATCAGAGGTGAGTATCTTACCTTGAAAAGCTAACCATAGAAAGACTACTGCTTTGGGTAAGTAGGAAGTATCCCAGCAAAGGTTTAGTGGTATCTTTATCTCATCCCATTTTTGAGAGCTGATTATTGTTTTGTAGCCTTTTTTAACGCTATATTTGCCTACTTTTGATGCTGCCCAGATAAGATTATCTTCCCTTTCAACCTGTTTGATTTCCCTTATGTTTATAAAAATTTTATAAGCATTTTTAGCTGCTAGATCAAGGTCTAAGTCTTCTATTGGTTTCCAAATCTAGTAATGATCTTTATCAAGAGTCATATAGTCCTTTACTTTGTTACCCCAGAGGTTAGTCGAAAGATTTTTGCACTTAGAAGGTACTCCTAATGAATCTAGGGGGGAAGACCATCCCAAGAGTCTTCCCAAAATAGGGCATCTTGGCCCCTACCTATGTCCCATGAGAGATATTTGGTAATCAGGAGTTTGCTCTTAGCTATAAAATTCTAGCTGTCTGATCCTTTGGGAAGAGACTTCATTCTGAATATAGATAGAGGATCATCTGCATTCATATATTTATTATAAAGTATTCTTGCCCATTTTTTATTGTGTTCCTTGAAAAGTCTCCATGAGAGTTTTGCTCCTAATGCTTCATTTTGCCAATTGAGCTTCTTTATTCCTAAACCCCCCAACTCTTTAGGTTTACAGATTTTATCCCATTTAATAAGAGCCATTTTTTAATCCTCATCACAATCTTTCCAAAGGAAAATCCTAAGCTTTGCTTCTAGCTTATTACTAATAAATCTAGGCAATGGAAGACATGACATCAAATATATAGGTAATGCTGAGAGAACTGCTCTAATTTTGGTGATTTTGCCGGCCCTAGTCAGCCATTTATCTTTCCATCCTCCAATTTTTGAGTCAAGTTTGGAGAGAATCTGATTCCAAACTTTGGTGTGCTTATTTTTGTTTTCTAAATCAATGCCTAGATATTTGCATGGGAACTTACCAGATTTGAAACCCATAGTTTTGCAAATTTATTTTTCCAATTTTGGATTAGTATTAATAAAGTAAATTTTTGATTTCTCTGCATTTATTTTTTTCCTCGAGGCCTTTGAATAGGCTTGAATAATAGATTTGATGTTGTTGGCTTCTGAAAGGGAGCTTTCACTAGGAAGAATAGTATCATCTACATATTGCTGGTCAGTAATATTGGGGACGTTATCTGTTACTAAAATACCATTAATCTTCCCTTTGGATTGGGCTTTAGAAAAGGCTCTACCAAAGGCTTCTGCCATAATGATATAAAGGAATGGAGAAAGAGGATCTCCTTGTCTAACTCCTTTGGATGTGTCAAAAAAATCTTCAGGGGTTCCATTTATTAGAATAGATATTTTGGTCATTGAGATGCATTGATATATCAAATTGACCCATTGATGGGAGAAGTCGAATTCTTCCAAGGTTTTACATAGGAATCTCCAGTCCACCATATCATACACCTTTTGAATATCAAGTTTGATGAAGATGCTCGAAGTTTTGCTTTTGGATGCTGAGTGAATTGCTTCATGAATAATCAAGATGCCATCTAGAATCGATCTCCCCAGAACAAAACCATTTTGTTCTTCGAAGATGAGTTTAGAAAGAAGGGGTTTTAATTGATTAGAGAGAATTTTAGAAAGAATCTTATAGATGGTGTTACATAGAGCTATAGGTCTGTACTCACCTAGATTTTCAAGGCTTTCAGTTTTAGGAATTAAGACAAGAAAAGTAAAATTAATTTTGGATAATAATAAACCTCCATTTCTAGTAGCTTCTATAGCCTTCCATAAATCTAATCCAATAATTTCCCAACATTTCTAAAAGAAGAAGGCCTGGAACCCATCTGGACCTGGGGATTTGTCTGAGTTCATACTAAAGAGGGTCATCTTTACTTCTTCCATCGATATTGGCTTATTTAATTTTTTGTTATCTTCTTTTGTTATTATTGATGGAATATTTTCCAGCATTTTATCTTGTGCCAACTTGTTAGAACTTTCAAAGTAATTTAAAATATTTTGAAAGTGGCTTACTATTGTTTCAGCAATAATCTAGTAGGCAAATATTAGCCACTACATGGTACTTGTTATACATTGTACTTACATTTAATGATATTATGTTTAAGTGAATTTTTGTAAAGATATTTTAATTATTATTTTGAAATTTTACTTGAGATTGTATTTTATTTTAATTCTGAGTCTTTGAGTAAACAGATTGATATAGTTTTGTACATACAATGCAATGAAAGATGTTAAGTACATTAAAATATCATTGACATATCCTTATAAATAAAACTAATTATATGTCTTGTAGTTTATCATTGTTAAGATTATATAAGTTCTAGCATTAGTTATAATACAAAATTATAGTTTTCAAAAAGTATTAACTTAATTATAAATAATTAAGGGACAAAGACTTGAGCCATAAGTTAAGAAAATATGAATCATTTAGTTAGTTGAAATTAGTGTCAATTTTATTAGGCCATGAGATAGGATGATAATTGAAACTTTTATGAGTAAGAACATTTTTGGGAATTTACTTTATAAAATATGGAGAAAAATACATGCTAATGAAATAATCCACTCTCACTATACCTCTTTTCTTGGTCTTCACTCAATACATAATGAAGCTTATGTCAAAACTAATACTCAAATGGAAATACATTTTCTTTAGTAGATAAGAACCTTATAGCATAGTCATAAAACAATAAGAATTCTACACACAACAAGAAACATAGGTAAACTTGAGAATCTCTACACCTTGTTTTTGGTCATTGATGGTGGCATCTATGCAGGATTACTTGGCTCCTCCAAACAAGTCAATATGCCCTGACCTCTAGTTGATTATGTCAAATGGGGGGAGGCTTAATGCAAGGAGTAACTTCAGAGGTAGGTTGTTGACTTCTTCAGTTCCCTTGGATTGACCAATAGATTTGGAATTTTTCTAGCATTCTAAGGCCAAGGTCATGGGGAATAAGTGGGCCATGGTTGAGCCTAAACTAAGCAAGCGAGGTGTGATGGTGGGTTGAATAGACTCTAGCCCCACACTTGATGTTACCCCAACTATCTTGTATGGGGACAATGGTTGAGAGATTTCCTTGCCAGATGTGGTTGTAGAAAATGATTCCAAAGGTTTCACTCTGAACTTTGTTCGAAGATTCTTATCCAATAGACCCACCATAGATATGGTTAGAAAATGGTCTGTAATAGGTGGAAGGTTAAAGGCTCAGTTATTGTTGCAGCCATGGTAGGGGCAATGTCTCTATTTAAATTTACAAATGACCTAGATTCAATCCTAAAGTGGATCTGCAAAGAATGACCTCAGTTTTAGTTCTCCTTCTAGGTTTGTCACTGAGATTCTAGGATGACAAAAAAAATTAATGGGTCTAGAACTCCTTTTGTCATTTCATTAAAAGGGATGTTTTAACCCAAAACAAGTCCCAAATATGTTTTATTAAACTTTGTGTGAATGTGGCTATCAACAATACCCTCCCGAGAAGTATCATCATGAAATTAAAATGGGGAACATGGAGGCAAGCTATTGGTTATTAGAATGTTGACTTATACTACCAAAAATGCAGGCAACATGGTCATGTGCTTTATCAATACAAAGTGGGTCTCAACAAAAAGGATGGTGGAAAAAAGAAAGATTCGATAAAATACATGGTAATTGTATCATTTATCCACCTTAAATAAACTTAAGCATTCAACCAAAGTAAAAAATAACCATAATAAGATGCACATAGACAATTACACCAGATATTTTAACTAGGGAAACCCTTGGTTAGAGGGAAAACCCCGATGGGAATGATGCCCACAAGATGATGTACTAATATAAATATTCCTTGTTAGAGGATGGACCCTACTAGGAGTCTATTACATAATTTAGTACATGTATGAGTCCTTGTTAGGAGACTTGGAATCCCCATTAGGAGATTCCAACCCTGTTAGGAGTTGTAGAAGTTAGAAGGACCCACTATCCAAACAACTTCTGAGGCAAGACCACCGAACTAACTATCCAACTAATCTATCAACTATTCCTTGCAGAATAATTATGTGTACTATACTTTAACTATCTTCCTCTATCCTACCAACTAGACCAATCACTGTTAGACCTTCTAGATGAGGTAACAAACCCTAGATCCAACTATCCAACTTTAGATCAAACAATAAAACCTCAGCAATGAAGTTTCCTTCACTTCCACTCAGCTCTGCTTATCTTTGTATCCTTCTCTTCAATCATTCACATTCATCCATACATCCTTTGTTCATGATAAAGGAAAATGTCCTTCCTTTATACCAAATGGATAAGACAATTCCCTGACTCATATGTTACACCTTCTCAATGAATTATTATAGGACCACTTTAAGAACATTTTAATCTTAGTGATAATATAAATCTTCCCCCTTGCAACTTGAATAACTTTCCATACACATAACATTTATGACAAGCGAGCATAGCCACATCATCACCAACATGTCTTCTTCACATCTTTAAATTTGGCTTCTTAGAATAATAAATCCACTAAGAGATATAACAAGTTTATTAGAACATGCCTCTATAAACTCTATCTCAGAACAATCTTCACCAAAACTTGCATAACTTCTTCTAGACTTAATATCTTATGCTTTTCAGATTAGCTACATATACTAGACACTTAATAGTATCTAGCTCTTTAACCTTGCTAGTGAAAATGCTTGATGATCTATCTATGCTAACTTGATCTTTCTATTGTTCTTATGTTAGATACCACAAAAAAATTCTATGTTGACATCAATGACAAAGATAGTTATGAATGTAACTTATCATCATCATAATGATCTAATCATGATTTTACAATACTCCCCCATAGGAATATCATCAACACTCATGCTTCCAACAATCTCCCCCTTTGGAATTGATGGGAACATAGATGAAAAAAATCTAGTTCTAAGAATAAAAACTAGAAAAGATTGTTAACCTTTCTTTCCAAATCCTCTTCATCAATCTTTCTCCCATGATGTACTTTTCATGCTTTTAGAATTATTTTTTCATGCATACTATTTTTCATGCTAACCTTCTCCCCCATTGACATCAATTTCAAAGGTTTCAGCAACCAACAATCTCCACAACAACTATTTTTGACTAGCTCAAGTGTCCAAAGACACTATTAAAAAACAACATCCAACAAGAGTCCTAGATGACTCTGTCCATCACAGATACTCCCCCATACAACAAACATCAATATTTAGTCTAGAAAAACAATAGTTCTTTGTTACACTGGAATGATGCACTCTTGCATCATCTACTTTGATGTATGAAGGGGCATAACCCCTAGCATACCTTAGAAATAATAAAAAGTCTGAGGCTTACTGAAAATATTTGCAATCTACTCTTTAGCGCTTGCATACTCCAATCTAATGTCCTTTTTTGCAACTTTCTCTCTCAACATGTGATAATTGATAGAAATGTGCTTGGTCTTAGAATCAACATTGGATTCTTAGACATACTTACTATGCTTGTGTTGTCACAATCTATGACAATAGTTTCACTGAAATTCTATCCTTATATCCTTTAACATCTGTTTCTTCCAAAGAACTTGATTACAATTATTTACTGCTGCAACATATTTTTCTTTTGCTATATCTTGTGAGGTAAAATCCAACTTCTTGCTTAGCCAAGAAACTAATCTTCCTTCAAGAAAGAAGGCTCCACCATTGGTGCTCTTTCTAGCATCCATATTGCCTCCCCAATCAACATCATTATAAGCATATAGAGTGAAACCATTAGATTTATCATACCACAATCTGAACTCTGGTGCTCCTATCAAGTATCTAAATATCCTTTTGACTGCTAGAGAATGTGCTTTTCTAGGATCAACTTTAAATTTTGCAACAATTCCAACTGCATTTTCTATAGCTAGCCTTGTGTGAGTCAGATATTGCAATCTTTTGATCATAGATCTGTACTTCTTCTCAATAGTAGGTGTCTCATCCTTTGTAGATAACTTGTGTCCAGTTACCATAGGTGTTCCAATGGGTTTACATGTTTTCAAACCCAACCTTTTCAGTAATTTTTTCAAATACTTAGTCTAAGAAATAGAGATTCCTTCTTTGTCCTATATATTTTGTAATCCTAGAAAACATTTCATCTCTCCTATCATGCCAATTTCAAATTCCTTCTTCATTTCTTCTACAAACTTGTCACTTTCATCATCATTTCCTCCAAATATGATGTCATCAATAAATATTACCAATATAGTTATTCCATCATCAATTTCTTTCCAATAGAGATTACTATATACCTTACCTTTGCTATATCTAAGTTTTGTCCAATGCTTGTCCAATCTTGCATACTAGGTTCTGGGTGCTTGCCTCAAGCCATATAATTCTTTCTTCAGCCTACATAATATGTCCTTGTCATTTTTCAAAGGATAACCTTCAAGTTGTTCTATGTATATAGATTCATCAAGGTCTCCATTTA
This sequence comes from Cupressus sempervirens, assembly GCA_028749045.1. Taxonomy (NCBI): domain Eukaryota; kingdom Viridiplantae; phylum Streptophyta; class Pinopsida; order Cupressales; family Cupressaceae; genus Cupressus; species Cupressus sempervirens. Next base: position 852,831,929 of record CM053787.1, read on the forward strand.
GAAAAGTTGAATTGACATCCATCTGATATACTTTGAATTTCTTATTTGCTACATATGGTAAGAATAACATTACTGCTTCTATTCTTGCCACAAGAGCATAGGTCTCATCATAGTCTATTCCTTCTTGCTATGAGTAACCTTTACATACTAGTTTTTCTTTTTCCTTACAACTTCTCCTTGTTCATTCATCTTCTTTCTGAATACCCATTTGGTTCCTATCACATTCTTGACTATTGGTCTGAGAACTAATTCCCATGTCTCATTCTTTATTATTTGATCTAATTCCTCTTTCATAGCTTGTTTCTAATAGTCATCTTTACATGCTTCATCTACATTATTAGGTTTTATTGGAAATATTCAAGACTAGCTACGTTACTGAGAGGGGAGGGGTGAATCAGTAACCTTAAAACTTTTGAACAAATTTAGTACTTAACAACATAATCCATTTACCATTAATAGATCTAATTTTCTGCATGGATGAGAAACTAAAAGCAATATATTTGGTGATGTAGAAACCTTCCAAATAGAAAGTAAAATTGGGGTGGGGATGATACCTTCAAAACTTCAATACTACAGTATAAAATTGACCTATTAAGGCTTACATTGATCACTTTTGATGATGTGCCCTATTAGGAGCAATTAGGACTACTAGGTCCACCTTGTTAGAGGTTTTATAAACATACAATGATGTATGCACTTGGTAAAGAGATTTAAAGAAAAGGCTATTAAGTCTACCCTATTAAAGGATTTGAAGCTGATTCACCTATTAGGATAAAACAATAGATCTAACTTACAATTGAATTGTTGATTTAGATCCTTGAAGTGTTGATCATGTATTTGTGATAGATGTAACTTGACTGCTCCTGATTTGACCTTGCTATACACTTTTCTTTGGTGTTGATTCACATTCTCATGCTTATCATCACATTCACATTCTCATACATCAAAACATTACTACTATTAGGTATGATACAATACATTACATATATACCAACCCAATTCTCATAATGAAAAGGTAGGTCAAAACACAAGATAACACCAATATTACTAGGTCAGTCCAAATGTAGAAGCTCGAGTTCTAAAAGTTGACTTGGTGACTTTCTGGTCACGGCATCCACTACATTACTTGGCATCATCATGCATTTTGTAGAAGTAGAGGCTTGGTCCATACTAATCAATCAACATAGTTTCAAACTTAGTACACACTGAAGACTTGGTAGATACTCTACCACTTGGTAGAAATTGAATTTCACATTTACCATGCCTGCACTCGGTAAACACTACTCATCCCATCACTTGGTTAACACTAGCCTCACATCACAAGAACTAATGACTCAGTAGACACTGTGAAGCTTGGCAACCACTAAACTACTCAGTAAGAATTGCTAGACTTTATTTTGCCTGAATTCACTCGGTAACCACTAGAATGCTCAACAAACACTGGAGACTAATCAAAGAGCTCAGTAACCATAAAAAATCTAAATAAGTGTTGTCACTAATAAAAAACATGAATTAATTCCAAAAATCTCCCCCATTGACATTAGTGACAAAAACACTTATTTGCCAAAACTTATGTACAGTGTCATGCTGATTTTGATTTTTGATTTTTCAAAACTTGTCTTTCTAATTCTACTTCATATACATTTCGCATATATCTCCCCCATACAATGTACATATCATATCAGGCATAATAACATACTGAGTGTGTATACAAATATCTTTCCTCCTTACATATAGACATGTCTCTCCCCCTTTTTGACAATAATGCCAAAAAATTATAGACAATCTACTTATATAGAGACAACAAAATGTGAGAGAAACTCAAAATGTACCTTAAGAATAAGAGTTAAGGTCTTGTACCAATTTTCTTGCAAAATTGTGCAGGTTTGAAGTGCAACTTGGACTTCTGCAGAGAGTTCAATCATATGATCTGCAATTGAAAAATTGTTCTCATGGATCAATGTTTTAGAATAAGCAATATGCTTCTACATTGTATCCATGATAGGAACGATCATATTCTGGATGTCTATAAGTGTAGACTAGATCCTTGCTTCCTCTCTTAATAACTTTGCCTACATATCTTATAGGAATCTAATCCTCATGTGGTGTGCAGAGCTTGAACTGGGGTCAAGCTACAACTTCTGTGCACTAGCCTTTAGATCCTCACCAATCTTATACAATTTGCACTTAATTTATTTTTTATGCTCGATAACGTCACATAACTTTGGGAAAAGGGATTTTACATTAGTGTAAGAACTTTCAAGATTTTCCAAAATTGAAGAGAGCTCTACTTGATGGATAGTTATTTGCTGAGCAATGTGCTCAAGCACTTTATTGTCAAACTTCTTCTCTGCTTTCTCTATTAGATTTTCTTGGCCAATGCAATCCTCATTGAATTTATTAACCGCCTCTTCTAATTGCAACAAAATGTGTTAAGAAGAATCAACATCAACACCTATAGCCTCTATCAAAATATTCTTTGCACTCTCTATAATTCTGAATTCTCTATCTCTCTCTCTCTTCTCTTAGTTGCTTCTGCTTAGCCTTCTTTTCAAGGAGCTGACTGACCAATCTCATCTGGTCTACTGTAGAATTATCAAAATCTAACTTGGGAATCTCAATATCTTTATCTAGATCTATCTCTTCCTCAATTTCCTTTCCACTAAGTAGATGTTTCAGTGGTTTCTTTGGTTCAACTTCAGACATTAATGCTTTAGATTTTGAAATAGAAACAATAGTGGAAATAGTAGGGCTTGCAGTAAAAACTTGCATAGTGCCTACTGATGGAATACTTATTGGAGTACTAAAAGAATCAAAAAATGATGTACTTGCAAAACTTCCCAAAATTGAAGAATTTATAGGTGGAATATTGACAAAAGTATGCACAATTGAAGAACTTACTAGAACATGGAAAACTGAAGTAGTCAAAACTGAAGAATCCAAAACTATAGAACTAGAAGTTGTACTTACTACTAATGATCCTAACTTAGGAACTGAAGAAGAGGAATGCTTTATCTTAGTAGATGAAGTGGTAGACACTTACATTAGAGATACTTTGAGCTAAGAGGGAGTGAAGAATGTTTGGATAGTTGATGCATCTACTGTGGTCACAATCAAACTTGTTGAAGTTGTCTCCATGCTTGATGATATTTTAATTATTACTAGAGAGTGAGGAAGGGAGGCTATGATATCCATGTAGCTATCTTAACTAGATCACTTTATTCTTCTTCTTCTTCTTGCCTAGCTTCCTCATCAGCTTCATCCTCTTTATCCTCTTCACCATCCTTCATCAATTCTTGATATTCTTTAGCATCAATAGTGACACAAGGAGTATTGTCTTCTTCATTTTCTTTATCTAAGTCATTGTCATCATCATCATCTCTAATTTTAATAAGATCTACACTAGGCTTGCGAAGATGGAACACATTCTTCCATAACTTTGTAGCATTCTTCACAACACACTCAACATCTTTCATTAGAACAAGACAAGTATTGAACTTTAGAGTCATTTTTCTTTCATTATCTTTTAATGCTTTATTCACCTCTACATATGTCAAGTTGGGCACCAACTATTTTAGAGTTTGAGAAAAATTGTCCTTGATAGTTTGAATGGTGTTCTCCCATCTAACCTTGACCTTATCCAACAAAATTGTAGGGATTTTTGACGCAAATTGATCAGGAGAGAATTTCCATCTGCCTAACTTATCCATGATCAAATCTTCAACCTCTTTCTATTCTGCAGGAGTCCTAGTCTCATATTTTAGTGCTTTGAAGTTTTTTATTCCAACACCTTCTATTAATTATTTCAATCTTTCCTAAAATGTGGGAGGAGGTCTATTAAAGACAACATCACTATCATCTCTTCCCGCTTTCTTCTTGGATCTTCTTGTGAATACAACTGTAGAGGGATTGGGTAGCTTGGTGACAATCACCTTGTCTTTCTTCCTTGCAGGCTCTTTTTCCTTTTCTGATTCCTCTTCTTTCTCAGATTCTTCTTCATCTTAACCTTTTCCCTTAGTAATCATAAGAGGGGCATTTTCTATTTTCAGTTTTGATATCCTCCTCTTACCTTTGTTTACTACCTATAGAAGCTTAATCTCAAGTTCTATTATGGCTTTAGCTTTAGCATATGTTCCATAGAAAGGTGCCTTTGGATCTAGAGGCTCATTTACTAGGGCTTCAATTATTTCTTTTGCCTCATCAATATTAACCTCATAAGGAAGAGGTTTTACCCACACTATTCTAGGCCTTACTACCTAGATGTATACTTTGTCACTATCAACCATAAAAAAAACATCATCCTTATAGTCTTCAACCAATTTTTTTGGTATTTAGAACCTGTTGTTCATCATTTCCTTGAAAGCTTCAAAATAATTGTCCATGATGCTATCAAAATTCTCACCCATTTTAGCAAAAAACACATTTATCTGGTATAACATAGGTGTGTCCTTTCTCCATACCACTGTGCCTTTAGAGGGGAAAAAATTTGTAACATAAAAGAACAAACATGTCAATGGTGAGCCAAATTGTCATGGATTATTCTTCGAGGTTCTAATGCTTTCCTTATTCTTGTTTAGTTGTTTCAACATCAAATTTGCTAGGTCATATTCCAAATTCTTCTTAACAACCTTATAAGCTAGGTCCATTTCTTCACACGACACACTATTAAGTCGACTAGAGCTATAAATTTTATGGGCTACGATATGAATGCCAAATTTGAGTTCTACATCAGATACATTGCTAATTTTCATTCCTCTGTAGCCCCACTTGGCTAGGGTTTTCTTCTGTAACTCATCCCGACCTAGGGTTTTTATGACTTTGACATTGGTAACCATAGGGAGGCCAGTAATGTGATGAATCATTTTCTTTATAATCAAGACTGGATGCTCTAACCACAATTGACCATTGTGAACTTGGCTCAAGATATACCTAATCTATTTAATCTAGAAGTTTCATGGTAGGTGAGGAATATGAGTTAAGCCTTTCTCTTCTAGGTGTTTATGTTCAAGCTTAAGAATTTCATCCACACAGAGTTCACCTAGGGCACTAACCATTTATGGCATTCCTATCTCCTATACAAAACTTTTGAAATGAGTTTGAATGTCATTGATAAGAAGTACCTTTGGTGGTATTTGTGACTGAAATCCATTTGGGTCGAGGGTTTCTGCGATTGCTGGCACCAATTTAAAATTTGGAGCTTTCCACTCAACACCTCATACCAACATTTCAGATCCTTTCTTTGCCTTGCTACTACTGCTACTGGATGCCATGATCACTTGATAGATTGAGAAAGTTCTTTGAAAATCTTCACTACAAATTCTACTCAAGATTGCTATAATGCTTTGCAAATTGATTTGTTCTGAATATGCTAAATTTACAGTGGAAATGAAGTCAAATTCCTGCCTTTTGATAAAAAATTCCCATTAATGCTTGGTACAATGAGATTCATAATGCCATAGTGGTTGATAGCCTATCATCCACTATCTACATAGATTTCTCAATAAAAGCTTGTAACTCAGTAACCAAACAAGACCTTGTTACTCCCGACTTCACTCTGTATAACCCAACTTTATTCAGTGATTACTAATGCTGAAGTTTTTTGATCCCTTTATATCTAGAATACTAATTTGGATCTTTTCTTCCTTTTAATTGGAACTTCTTGAGATGTGACCTTGAAAATATAGTTCCATTTCTTCCTTCAGAACTAAATTGGAAATGGTGGAGTCACACACTTCTTGAGTGACATGACCATCATCACTTGAACTAGCTTGCTCAGTAGATTTAGGAATCCACTACTGTCTCATCTACTTCTTGATGTTATCAGCTTTTGCTTTCTTTTCTTCTTCAAATCTACCTATATTCATGTAATTCTTAGCTATATGACCAAGTTTAGTACATGTGTAACATCACATTGTAGTATCCTTTCTTCTCAAGTGATGCCTAGCACAGTTTATGCCAATGTGTCCATATTATCCAGAATAATGACATCTACACCAAGTATTGTAGTCCCAAACAAATATTGCCTTTACAAATTGTTTAGCAGGATTGAATGGTTTAGATCTACATTCAGATGCCTTGTGACCTTGTTTCTTGCATTTGTAACATTTTCCTTCAAACTTTGGTTTCTCCTTGCATTCATTAGCTTAATGACCATGTTGACTACAATTGTAGCATTTTCTATTGAATTTTTCCTTTCCATTACTCAAACATTTGTTTCATGTATGACCTATCTTACCATAGTAACTACAAGTAGGTCTTTGATTTCTTTGAGCACCTTGTTTGGAGGATTCACCTTCTTCTTTGTATCCAAGTCTTGGTTTTCCTTTTTGCCTATAAAGATTCTACTCATTTTGCTAATTCAATTGATCCATGTCTACTTGGCATTTTATTATTCTTTCATTTAGTTTCTTTTTAGAATTTAGATCAACTTTCAACCTTCCATTGATTTTCTTTTTAGTGTTTAAGTCATTCCTTAAACTTTCATTTTAAGATCTTAGACTCATGATTTCTTCATTTGCATTGGAGAGCTAACTGATAAGACTTTCTTGCTAAAGGGATTGATTTTGAATTTCATTTTTCCTTACCTCTAAGTCTTCTTTTGCCTTATTTCTCTATTCAAAGATTTCACACAATCGTATTGACTAGATTTCTTGTTCTCTTTCCAATTTCCTTACTTCTTCTTATAGGGAGCCATTCTTTTCTAGGAGTTCTTTGATTGCATCATTTGGTTCATCTGAATTTCTTGAGGGGAAAAACTCTTCAATCTTCTCTTCAACATACTAGTGGTCATTCATTTTTTTTGCAAGTTTCTTCCTTCTTTTTAGGGATTGGGAAAGATGCTCTTTTGCTTCCTTGAGTTGACCTATGGCCATCTCTAGATCTAGTTTTTCATTTTCAATAGCTTTGTCAAGTTTGAATATCTCCATTATCCTTGATCTTTGCTCAAGCTATCAAACTTTATCCTAAGAACCAATTGTTCGAAATATTCAAGACTAGCTAAGTTACTGAGAGGGGAGAGGTGAATTAATAACCTTAACACTTTTGAACAAATTCAGCACTTAACAACATAATCCATTTGCCATTAATTGATCTAATCTATTGCATGCATGAGAAACTGAAAGCACAAAACACTTTGAACACAATATTTGGTGACCCAAAAACCTTCCAAATAGAAAGTAAAACTGGGGTGGGGATGGTACCCACAAAACTTCAATACTATAGTATAAAGTTGGACTATTAAGGCTTACAATGATTACTTCTGATGATCTACCTTGTTAGGAGCAATTAGGACTGTTAGGTCCACCTTGTTAGAGGTTTTACAAACATATAATGAAGTATGCACTCGGTAAAGAGGTTTAAAGAAAAGACTGTTAAGTCTATGCTGTTAAAGGATTTGAAGTTGATTCATCTATTATGATGAAATAGTAGATCTAACTTACAACTAAATTTTTGATTTAGATCCTTGAAGTATTGATCACCTCTTTATGATAGATTTAACTTGACTACTCCTGATTTGACCTTGTTATACACTTTCCTCTACTGCTGATTTACATTTGCATGCTTATCATCACATTCACATTCTCATACATGAAAAAATTAATACTAATGATACAATACATTACATATATACCAACCCAATTCTTATAAATACAAGGTCGGCCAAAACACAATACAACACCAATATTACTAAGTTGCTCCATATGTACAAACTTGGGTTCTGAAAGCTGACTTGGTGACTTTCTGATACATGAAATCCACTACATTGGCATTGCCATGTATTCAATAGAAGTAGAGGCTCAGTCCTTACTAATAATTCAATGTAGTTTCAAACTCGGTACACACTAGAGACTCGATAAATATTGTGTCACTTAGTAGAAATTGAATTCCATGTTTACCATGCCTACACTCGATAAAAACTACTCATCCCATCACTCAGTTAACACTAGGTTCAGATCACAAGAATTGATGACTCGGTAGACTCTCTAAAGCTTGGTAACCACTAAACTACTTGGTAAGAACTAAACTACTCAGTAAGAACTATTGGACTTCACTTTGCCTAATTTCACTCAGTAACCACAAGAATACTCAAAAAACATTGGAGACTAATTAAAGATCTTAGAAACCATACAAAATCTAAATAAGTGTTGTTACTAATAACAAACATGACTTAATGCCAACAAGTTCAACTTGAGATATCAAACATAGTTTTGCATTGATTCCTCTTCTTTTCATCATACCTTTATCTCTACTTTTGATGATCTACTTGGGTAGATGATTCTTTGTCATATTCTTTCTGGAATTAGGAGTTTCTATCTCAACTCTTAGCTTTGTTGAAGGTTCCAAGCTTTGTTCCTGCCTTGGCTCTCCATCATTCTACAAATTATTTTTAGTCTCAAAGAATACTTCATCATTCCATGGTTTAGTAACAATATTCTCTTCATTTGCATTGTAATCAACTATTTTTTCTTATATTCTAAATTTCTCATCAACTCTTATAGTTGCACTTTCCATAATAGTCTTAGTTCTAAGATTATAACATTCATAAGGCTTTCCTTTCAATGAATAATCAAGAAATATACCTTCATCACTTCTAGCATCAAACTTACCAATATCATCATCTCTTTTGATAGAACACTTACTACCAAAAATTCTGAAATACTTATTTATAGGTGAGTGACCAAACCATAGTTCATAAGAGGTCTTGTTTGTGTATTTTCTAACTTGCACTTTTTTCATAGTGTATACTGTTGTATTCACAGCTTCTTTCCAAAACATCTTGGACACATCATTCTCAACTAGCATAGCTCTTGTTGCTTTTGTTATTGACCTATTTCTTCTTTCTGCTATACCATTTCGTTCAGGGGCTTTTAGAGCTAATAACCGTCTTTTGATTCCATTAGCTTAATACAAGATGCTAAACTCATTTCAAGTAAATTCTCCTCCTCTATCTGATCTTAAACATTTAATCTTCATGCTTGATTCATTCTCAACTCTATTCTTGAATATCTTGAACTTATCAAATGCCTTAGACTTTTCTTTAAGAAATACAACCCACATCATTCTAGAAAATTCATCAACTTAAATCATGAAATACCTTTCACCATAAAGTCTTTTAGTCTTTGTGAGACCATTGAGATCTATATATACAATCTCCAAATTTTCTGTAGTAGTAAACTTCTTGCTGGGAAAATAGGTTCTATTATGCTTTGCTAAAACATACTCCTTGCAAATTGTATTAGTAGGCTTTACAATCTTAGGAAAATCTCCAACTATAAACATACTACTAATCTTCATAGTGCTATCAAAGTTTATATGACAAAATCTCTTATGCCATAACCAACTATCATCTACCTTAGCAACTAAACATATCATTTTAGTAGGATTCAAATGAAATAAATTACCTCTAGATTTGGCTCCTATTCCAATTACCTTTCCACCTTTTTCTCTTATCATGCATGTCTTTTCTATGAACTACAATTGATAACCTTTGTCCACTAGTTGTCTAACACTCAAAAGATTGTGCTTCAAACCATCAACAAAATATACATCCTCAGTGTTAGTTTTACCATCATGAGTTATAAATCCAATATCTTTAACTTGGCATGTTACATTGCTCTGGACTCTGACAATGCCTCCATCATGACTTTTAAAGTTAACCAAAATTTTTCTTATCACTAGTCATATGATGTGAACAACCATTGTCAATTATCCAATCAGATTTTTTTTTAACCTATGATACCAAAGCCATTTTCTATGGACTTTCTTCTTTAATAGCTACAAATCCAATTTCATCATCAATAGCACTTATTGGTTGTTCATTAGAATCATCTTCTTCATTTGCATACAAATATTCTCTATCTCTTTTAGATTTGAAATTACCTCTATACTTTTTTTCTCTTTTAGGACACTTAGATGCATAATGACCATATTCATTACAAGTCCAATATTTAAAGATTTTCTCACCATCTTTTTCTCTTCTTACTAGAAGGCCTATTCCTTCTTCAATCTTTCTATCCTCATCAATTTTACTATAGCTAGAAAAGTCTCCTCTATCACTTGTGCTCCTTGATAGACTAGGTCAAATATTCGATGAACAGAAAGCTATTTTTTTCCTAGTCCATTCGCCAAACTATCTAAGCTCATTCTAAATTTCTTTAAGTCTTCTAAACAATGTTTCCTTTGTGAAATATTTGGTACAAGATATCAACAACTATATCATTTGAACTACTGGCTTAAGTGGTGGTGTTAAGCTCTTCAATATCTTCCATATAACCTCATCATCCTCTTTGGTTCCTCCTTGAGATCTGATACCTGTAGTAATTTCTAATATTTTTCCTACATGTGTTCTTATAGATTCATCTTCCATCATTCTAGCATCTTGAAATGCACAAATACAACTTTGTAACCTCAATTTTCTAGAATGTTCATCTCCTTCAAACGTATTTTCTAAAGCTTTCCAAATCAAATGACAAGTAAGAAGTGACTTTACCTAGTTGTATTCAATTTCAGGAAGTCTAGAAAATGGTGCTTCTCTAGCTCTCATGTCACACATGAAAAGATCTCTTTCTTCCTTGGTATAAGTTTTTAAATATTTCTTAGTAATGATTGTCTTTGATGATTTTGTCAAGATCCTATATCTTGGACCCATGCATAGTAGATGTGTCTTCATCTTTTCCTTCCAACTTTCATAGTTTGTTCCATTGAAATTTAGACTATCCTTCCTCAACATGTATGCCATGGATCTTCCAATGTTATTAAACTTTATCTTCAATGACTTGATGCTCTAATACCAATTGTTAAAAACAATAGCCCACCAAGATAACTGAGAGGAGTGGGGGTGAACCAGTTATCCAATAAATAAAACATTTATCCATCTTAAATAAACTTAACCATTCAACCAAAGTAAATCGTAACCATAACAAGGTACAAATAAACAATTAAACCAGTTATGATAACTAGGGAAACCCTTGACCAGAGGGAAAATCCTAGTGGGAATGACGCCCACAAGATGGTGTACTACTATAAATATTCCTTGTTAAAGGATGGACCCTATTAGGAGTCTATTACAAAATTTAGTACATATTAGCCCCTACTAGGAGACTTTGAATCCTTGCTAGGATATTCCAACCTATTAGGAGTTGTGCTGACCCTATTAGGAGTTATAGTACAATGTATACAAGATGAGCCTACTACCTAAACATGCAATTTCAACTACAAGAAGAGCTCACTGCTCAAAAAATTAATTTATTGTCATGTCCTTCTTCCTTTTTTTTGTCAACCAAACCAATCACTGTCAAACCTTTTAGACTAGGTCATGAACCTCAAATCCAAATGTCAAGCCTCAGATCACACAATAGAACCTCACAATGAATTTTCCTTTATTTATGCTCAACTCTACTCAACTTTGCATTCTACTCTCTCAGCTACTTACAATCATTTCACATTCATTCACAGTGCTACATATGATAAAGGAAAATGTCCTTCGTTTATTCTAAGTCCATAAAAAAATTCCCTAGGCCAGCTATTAGACCTTCTCAATTAATCATTATAGAACCACATTAAGAACATGTTTCACTTAGTGATAACATTAATCCTTCATCTTGCAACTTGAATAAGTTTTCTTGCACACAATATTGTGATGAACAAGCTTAGCTATGTCATCACCAACATATCTTCTTCATATCCTCAACCTTGATTCTCAGAATAAAAATTATTGCAAGAGATATAGCATGTTTATCAGAACATGCCTCTATAAACTCTATCTCAAAAAAGACATCACCAAAACTTACATAACTACTTCCAGACTAATCATTGCTTCATCTAATGTGAACTACATATACTAGATACTCATACATATCTCTTGTAACCTTGGATAGTTAGAATACTAAACTAGTCATCTGTACCACCTTTTTCTTTCTGTTGTTCTTCTGTCAGATACCATGTAGGAAACTTCTATGTTGACATCAATGAAAAACTCAGTCATGAATGTATCACATCATCATAGTAACATATCTACAATACTCCCCCATAGGAGTATCATCAATATTCATGCTTCCAACAATGTCCCCCTTTGGCATTGATGGCAACACAAATGAGAAACATCTAGTTCCAAGAATACCAAAAAGAGATTAATCTTTCTTTTCAAATCCTTTTCATCATTCATTCTCCCCCATAGATATACCTCAATTTTCTTTCCATCAAATTGTCATTCCATGTTTTACTTATTACTTGTCTTTGCTCCTCCTCATGATCTTCTCCCTCATTATTCCTCATGATTTTTTTTTTCATGCCATACTTCTCCCCCATTGACATCAATGTCAAAGGTTTCAACAATCATCAAACTTTGCAACAAATGATTCTTTCTAGCTTAAGTGTCCAAATAAACTTTTAAAGACAAAATCCAACAAAAGTCCAAGATAACTTTGTCCATCATAGAAACTCCCCCATATAGGAAGCATCGACATTCAGTCTAGACAAACAATGGTGCTCTATTACACTGGACTAATAAACTCTTGCATCTTCTACTATGATGTAGGAAGCGACATAACCCCTAGTATACCTCACAAGTACTCAAAAGTATCTTTGGGAAGAGGCTTAGTAAATATATTTGCAATCTACTCTTTAGTACTCACATGCTCCAATCTACTTTCCTTTTCTACAACTTTATGTCTCAACATGTGATACTTGATAGAAATGTACTTGGTCTTTGAATGCAACCCTAGATTTTTAGACATATTTACTATGATTGCGTTGTCACAATGTATTAAAATAGGTTCACTAATTTCTATCCTTATATCCTTCAACATTTTCTTCATCCAAACAACTTGATTGCAATTGGTTACTATTGCAACATATTCTGCTTCTGCTATACTTTGTGATGTAAAATCCTACTTCTTTTTTGGCCAAAAAACAAATATTCCTCCAAGAAATAAGGCTCCACCACTGGTGCTCTTTCTATCATCCATACTGCCTACCCAATCAACATCAGTATAAGCACTTAGGGTGAAATCATTAGATCTATCATAACATAATCCAAAATCTGATGTTCCTTTTAGATATCTAAATATCCTTTTGACTACTACATAATGTGCTTCTCTAGGATCAACTTGGAATCTTGCAACAATTCCAATTCCATTAGCTATATCTGGCTTTGTGTGAGTCAAATATTATAAACCTCCTGTTGAGATAATGGGTGTTGCACACATTGCATAATATTATTATTTTATTATTTTATTTTTTATTATGTAATGTTGTACCTAGATGGATGTGCAACATGTAAAGATTCTCATGGAATATTCTTGATGAGTTGTATTGTAACATTGTGATAATATTTCATGTAATTATTTAATATTGGGGAAAAGAATTAAATGCCCAATATTAAATGTGGGGTCAGTGGGTTAGATAGCACATGGTTTTAGCACATGGTTTATGTAATACCACTTAGTGGTTTTGTGGGACTTGCTACTATATAAGCAGCCACAAGGGTAGTTGTTGCAGAGAGAGTGACAAGGAGAAGACAAAAGGCAAGAGTCGAGCGGGACAAGGCTTGACAGGTTAGCCAAGGGAGCATTTGTGAAAGGTTCGAAGCATGGCATGGGATGTGTGGATTCATGCTTGTTCACATAGTTTGCTTAGTTGTGGCTATGGCCATGAAGGCTTCCATGGTTGTATGGCAATGGTATTTTTTTTGCTGAATAATACATGGTGATGGATGCTTTTGGAGGCTGGGTTTTTCCCTCAATGAGGGTTTCTTAAAGGTATATCTTGTGTCACAATTTTGTGGGTATGTTTTCTATTCTCTTGCATGTGGATTTTTAATTTCGTGTTTATTTTAGATCTATTATGGGTTATGTGGAAACAGTTATATTCTTTGTTGCCAAGTTTCCTTACAAGTGGTATCAGAGCCTGGTTTTGGCTTGGTCATGGGTTCAAATCTCCCTGGTGCCTTCCCGACCCGCGTAAGCACCTGGTATGCACGTCGAGGGGGAGATTGTTGGGTAATGCGATGCACTCCCCTTCCCACAGGTCGTTAATTATGTGGTGTTCCATGTTCACTAACAGTCATGGCTTTTGGTGCAACGGCAAGTGGGCCAAACAATTGGTATCAGAGCTATGGTTTTATTATTGTAACCCTAGATTGAATCCATGGGAATGCATGAGAGGATAAAAGAAAGGGCAAGATATATGAATGATTTATTGCAGATCTGAGGGTTTTGGGTTTTCTTTTATGATGGGATGTTAAAAGATTTGGGCATATGAAATTGTTGGACAAAATGATTTTTTCGGATGTTTCATTTTAAATGAGGGTTTTGGGGGGTAGCTTGCAAAAATGACCTCCTAGGTAAAAACAGACCTCACCATTGGATCCGGGTCAACATTTTCATAAATTTTGATATATAATATGCCCTAGTTTGGCCATGTTTAGAGGAAATGAAAGAGTTTTTTGGTTTCAGCCCATGATGGCCGTCAAATTTAATCCTGTCGGAATTTTCATCACTAAAAAAATAAAAAATGAAAATCGTACTGAAAATGGTAAAAAGATTGTATTAGTAAAATGGCCATAACTTTCTCTCAGAATATTAGATTTTAGAGTTCTTATAGGTGTTGGAAAGCTAATTCAAAGCACTACAAGATAGTGTAGGTTTGGTTCTATGATTTTAAGATTTTGTCAGGTTTTAAGAGCCCTAAAGTTAGATGTTGTTTATTTTGAGCACGGATTAGGGTATAACTTGGGCATACGGAGTCAGATTTTGGACTTCAAGTAGTCAACGAAAAGCTCTTGGAGAGCTCTACACATTGGTTCAGATTTGGTGCAGGTTTGGCATAATTTATTTAATCATATATTGATCTGAATAGTTTATAGATATATTTTGACTATGGTAACATTGTGAGTTTATGGCATTGGAGATTTAAGATTTGATGTCATTGTATACTCAGTTCATATTCATATTGGTCTCATGATGATATATTTATCAGTGTTTGGTTTGGATATGCATGACGACTTGTTGGGTCTACAAGTTGTGCAGTGTTGTAAGCAGTCTATACTTACAAGTTGCATTTATGGCTTGGTTATGTGTTGTCTTTGCCCATTGATCTTTCATTATTGATGCATATTCAGATTGGTAGCTTGGATTTGGGTTGTCTATGCCCTAAGTCACATGATTTACTATTTTCTTCATGTAGAAGGGATGAGATGTTGTTACCAGGTACAGTCATGGTGGAGGATTACAGTTGACTATTTTATGTTGATAGGTTGGAGACTTTGAGAGCCAGATGCTTAGTTCATGGATGTGATCATGGTGCCATAGATTTTGGCATGACATGATTGGTTATACAGGTACATCCTTGATGTTCATTAGCTTGAATTTTTTGATTAAGTTATGGTGGTATATCTTCTTGGTTGAGGATCATAGCTATTTGGTTTCTTTTGAGGAGCTCATGATGTGCACTTTGAGTTCTTTGATAATTTGATGCCTTGGTTGATTCTCATGGTTAGAGGATGGGTTTTCATCATGATGTCATGGATAGCTTGGATACACGATTTAGTGGGAGCTTTTGATAGTGATGGGGTGACCGTGCAGGATTAGTTCCTGGTTTGGTTTATATCTTCTTGGTTTGGAGAGGATGGATTTTATGATGCCATAGGTGACTTGGTACCACAGTTGAGTGGGAGTTTTGTTGGTATTGATATATTTATTGAGTGTTTACAGATGTTGGAGGTTTGTCTTAGATCCTATTTCTGCAGAAGTATCTTTGACATTTGCATGGTGCACTTGTTATCTTCATGATGTTTGAAGATGGTTAGATCTTGAGGACTCATGGAGTTCTTGGTTATCTTCATGGTATGTGGAGATGGTTCTTCTTGGTATGTGGAGATGGTTTTCTTCATGGTGTGTGGAGATGGTTGCATCTTGAGGACTCACAGAGTTCTTGGCAAAGGTGTGGTTTATGCTTTTATTTGGCATGTTATCCTTGGTATGAGGATGGTTTCATTATTATGTCATGGTATACTCTTGATACATGTTTAGAGTTGTGACATGTTATGGTATGTTCATGTGGAGCATGTTATCTCTTTGGTTGAGATGGTAAGATCATGTTATCATGTTTATGTTCCTGAGGCCATGGTTGGAACTTTGACATTGATCTTGGTTTAGTTTTTCGGTATTGAGTACACTGATCATAAGCTGGAAACTTCATGATATTGCTATGTTGCATTTGGAGTTTTCATGGATTGATTGGTTATAGGTGCTCATGGATACTTAGAGATGGTGGTGATGCTAATTTCTCTTGTATTAGAGAAGTATTTGTTGGGACAATTGATGGTTTCAGTAGGAAGTCTAAGGGGTAGTCACCTGATATGGACTTGAGAGGAGATTGTTCTTAGATGAGTCTTGGTTGGAGAGATGGGTATCTTGATGAGCATTCTCATTCCCCACTCTTGGTCTACTCGACGGTTTGCTACTTGAGAGGTATAGCCCATTATTTTGTCTCAGTTGCATTATATTTATGCTTGTCTTTCATGGATATGGATCTTGAGCTATGGTACATGAGTTAGTTCTGGAGGGTTCATTTGAGAGATGGTTTAGCATTGGTTATCTCCATGTGTATATGTTGTTATGTTGGTTGAGTTTGGGAGATGGTTTTATATTGGGCATATTCTTTGGATTAGGAATGGTTTAGGAATGGTTTTATTGAGTTTGATCTTCTTGTGAGAGGCTTACATCCATGATTAGTTATATGGTATGGTTTGGGTGTTGTTGAGGCTTCTTGTTGGGGTTTTATGGAGGAGATCATACTTGCACAGTTTACATCTAGAGGTGTGTGTAGAAGGACATGATACAGGTTATGATTTGCATGGTTTCTCTGGTCTTGGTTATCTTCTTGGATGTTCAATTTTGCCTACATTGGATTTGAGATTGGTTGGAGATTTTGATCACTGGTTTGTGTTCATGTATGTCATGTGAGAGATGATATGGGTATTCCTTTATCTCTTTCCTATGTTGGTTGTGGAGAATTTGGGAGACTATTGGAGACATGTTATGAGAGTTTTTCTTGTAGGATATTAGTTTATGTATTGTGGATGTCCTTGATACTACATGGATTCACTTCTTTGAGATGTTGTGAGTGGATTGGTTATAGATTTGATATTATCTTTTGCAGTGGGAGCTTCTTGGTATATATGTGGTAGGTATTGCTCTTGAGTCTTGTGATTGCAGGTTATAGATTGGATATGTCGGTGATATAAGATTCACTTGTTATACCTTTGAGGTATAGATAGTTGGATGGGTTTGGCACTTTGCTGTGGGTGCTATTTCAGCTATGGATATTTTGACAACTATGAATACATGTGATTACCTTTGGATCAGGTTATTTGTGTTTGGAATTTCAGTTGGTACAGGATTTTATGATCTTCTAATGCAACAGGTTGGGTGGTTTTCTCTTTGGATGGCTTCTATGTATGTCCAGTGGGAGTGGCATAATAGGAGGTGAGATCATTCATGTTTGAGATGCTAGATACTTTGATTTTTTGTTGCGGGTACCAAGATGGAGCACTTGGTGTATTTTGATCCATGATGGTGGATGTGCTGGGAGGGATTGTTCCCTTGTTCATTTATGTGGCTACGGATTGACCCTATGCAATGTATACAACAAGTGGGAGATTGTTGAGATAATGGGTGTTGCACACATTGCATAATATTGTTATTTTATTATTTTATTTTTTATTATGTAATGTTGTACCTAGATGGATGTGCAACATGTAAAGATTCCCATGGAATATTCTTGATGAGTTGTATTGTAACATTGTGATAATATTTCATGTAATTATTTAATATTGGGGAAAAGAATTAAATGCCCAATATTAAATGTGGGGTCAGTGGGTTAGGTAGCACATGGTTTTAGCACATGGTTTATGTAATACCACTTAGTGGTTTTATGGGACTTGCTACTATATAAGCAACCACAAGGGTAGTTGTTGTAGAGAGAGTGACAAGGAGAAGACAAAAGGCAAGAGTCGAGTGGAACAAGGCTTGACAGGTTAGCCAAGGGAGCATTTGTGAAAGGTTGGAAGCATGGCATGGGATGTGTGGATTCATGCTTGTTCACATAGTTTGCTCGGTTGTGGCTATGGCCATGAAGGCTTCCATGGTTGTATGGCAATGGTATTTTTTTTTGCTGAATAATACATGGTGATGGATGCTTTTGGAGGCTGGGTTTTTCCCTCAATGAGGGTTTCCCAGGGTATATCTTGTGTCACAATTTTGTGGGTATGTTTTCTATTCTCTTGCATGTGTATTTTTAATTTTGTGTTTATTTTAGATCTATTATGGGTTATGTGGAAATGGTTATATTCTTTGTTGCCAAGTTTCCTTACACCTCCAATTATAAATCTATACTTCTTCTGCTCAATAATATGTGTCTCATCCTTTGTAGATAACTTGTGTCCAATAACCATAGGCATTCCAACAGGTTTGCATGTTTCCAAACCAAACCTTTTCAGTAAATCCTTCAAATACTTAGTATAAGAAATAAATATTCCTTCTTCATTTTGTATAATCTATAATCCTAGAAAATATTTCATTTGTCCTATCATAGTCATCTCAAATTCTTTCTTCATCTCTTCAACAAATTTGTCACTTTCATCATCATTTCCTCCAAATATGATATCATCAACAAATATTACCAAAATTATCAATCCATCATCAATTTATTTCCAATAGAGATTACTATCTGCCATAACTTTTATATATCCAAGCTTTGTCAAATGCTTGTCCAACATTGGATACTAGGTTCTAGGTTCTTGCTTCAAGCCATAGAATGTTGTCTTTAGTCTGCATACTATGTCCTTGTTATCTGTCAAAGCACAACCTTTAGGATGCTCTATGTACACTTCCTGTTCAAGTTCTCCATTTAGAAATGCTAACTTGACATCCATCTGAGATACTTTGAATTTATTTTGTGTTGCATAGGCTAAGAATAATCTTACTGCTTCTATTCTAGCCATAGAAGTATAGGTCTCATCATAGTCTATTCCTTCTTGTTGTGAGTAACCTTTACATACCAATCTTGTGTTGTTCCTTACAAATTCACCTTTCTCATTGATCTTGTTCCTAAATACCCATTTAGTTCTTATCACATTCTTGTCTATTGGTTGAGATACCAATTCCCATGTCTCATTCTTTACTATATGACCCAATTCCTCTTTCATAGCTTGCTTCCAATAATCATCTTTACATGATTCATCTACATTCTTAGGTTCAACTTGAGATATCAAACATAGTTCTTCATTGACTCTAGTTCTTGTCATTACACCTTTATCTCCACTTCAAATGATCTACTCAGATGGGTGATTCTTTATCATATTCTTTCTTGAAGTAGGAGTTGCTATCTCAACTCTTGGCTCTACTAAAGGTTCTGAGCTTTGTTCCTACCTTGGCTCTCCTTCATTCTGAAAATCATTGTTAGTCTCAAGAAATAATTCATCATTCCCTAGCTTTGTATCAACATCATCATTTGAATTGTAGTCAATCATTCATTCTTGTATCCTGAATTTCTCATCAATCTCACATTTGCACTTTCCACAATAGTCTTAGTTCTCTGATTATAGCATTTATAAGCCTTACTTTTCAATGAATAACCAAGAAACAAACCTTCATCACTTCTAGCATAAAACTTACCAATATCATCATCTCTTCTGATATAACACTTACTACCAATTTTTTTGAAATACTTAATTATAAGTGAGTGACCAAACCACAATTCGTAAGGGTTCTTGTTTGTGTCTTTCTTGACTTGCACTCTATTCATACTATAGATTGTTGTATTCATAGCTTCTCTCCAAAACATCTTTGATACATCATTCTCAACTAACATAGCTCTTGTTGCTTCTATAATTGACATGTTCCTTCTCTTTGCAATGTTATTTTGTTTAGGGGTTCTCAGAGCTAATACCTATCTTTTGATTCTATTTTCTTCACAAAACATGTTAAACTCATTTGAACTAAATTCTCCTCCTCTATCCAATCTTAAACATTTAATCTTCATACTGAATTCATTCTTAGCTCTATTCTTGAATATCTTGAAGTAATCAAATGGCTTATATTTCTCTTTAAGAAATGTAACCCATATCATTCTAGAAAAGTCATCAACTAGAATTATAAAATACCTTTCACTATAGAATCCTTTAGTCTTAATAGGACCACTAAGATCTATGTATAATCTCCAATTTTTTTGTAGTACTAAGCTTCTTGCTGGGAAAATAAGTCCTATTATGCTTTTCCAAAACACACCCCTTGCAAATTATGTTAGTAGGTTTTACAATCTAAGGGAAATCTCTAACTACAAACATACTACTAGTCTTCACAATACTGTCAAAGTTTATGTGACAAAATCTTTTATCCCATAACCAACTATCATCTACCTTTGCAACCAAACATATCATTTTAGTAGGATTCAAATAAAATACATTTCCTCTAGATTTGGTTCTTGTTCAAATTACCTTTCCATCTTTATCTCTGATCATTCATGTCTTCTCTATGAACTACAACTGATAACCTTTGTCCACTAGTTGTCCAACACTCAAAAGATTGTGCTTCAAACCATCAACAAAATATACATCCTCAATATTAGTTTTACCATCAAGAGTTATAAATCCAGTACCTATAACTTGACATGCTATATTGTTTCCAACTCTGATAATTCCTCCATTCTAGCTTTTGAAGTCAAAAAATGTGTTCATATTGCCAGTCATATGTGTGAACAACCACCATCAATTATCCAATTAGATTTCTTTTCAACCTATGACACCAAAGCTACTTTCTCTGGACTTTCTTCTTTAATTGCTACAAATTCAATTTCATCATCACTAGCACTTATGGTTTGTTCATTAGAATAATTTTATTCATTTGTATATGCAAACTCTCTATATCTTCTCAGTCTCTAATTTCTTTTATACTTTTTATCTATTTTAGGACACTTAGATGCATAATGACTATATTCATCACAAGTCCAACATTTAAAGAATTTATTATCGCCTTTTTCTCTTCTTACCAGAAGGCTACTCCTTATTCAATCTTTTTTTCCTCCTTAGATCTATTTTTGCTATCAAAATCTCCTCTAGAACTTGTTCTCCTTGAAAAACTAGGTCAAATATTTAAGATACTAAAAGCTGTCTCTATTTTGGTTGGTTCTCTAGACTGTCTAAGTTCATTCTCAATTGCTTCAAGCCTTCCAAGCAATGTTTCTTTGGTGAAATATTTGATACATGATATCAACAACTATATCATTTGAACTACTGGCTTAAATGGTGGTGTTAAGCTCTTGAATATCTTCCATATAACCTCATCATCTTCTTTGGTTCCTCCTTGAGATCTAATACCTATAGTAATTTTTGATATTTTTCCTACAAATGATCTTATAGATTCATCTTCCATCATCTTAGCATCTTGAAATGAACCAATCCAACTTTTTAACTTCAATTTCATAGAGTGTTCATCACCTTCAAAACTATTTTCTAAAGATTTCCAAATCAAATTAGAAGTAGCAAGTGAGTTTACCTGATTGTACTCAATGTTAGGAAGTACAGTCAGTAGTGCTTCTCTAGCTCTACTATCACACATAAAAAGATCTCTTTTATCCTTTGTACAATTTTTTGAATCCTTTTTAACAATGATTTTCTTTGCTATTTTTGTCATGATCCAATATCCTAGACTGATACATAGTAGATGTGTCTTCATCTTTTCCATCCAACTATCATAATTTGTTCCATCAAACTTCAAACTATCTTTCTTGATCATGCTAAGCATGGATCTCCCAAAGTTGTTAAATGTTGTCCTCAAGGACCTAATGCTCTACTACTAATTGTTAGAAACAATAGTCCACCAAGGTAAAATAAACTTAACCATTCAACCAAAGTAAACAACAACCATAATAAGATGCACATAGACAATTACTCTAGATATGTTAACTAGGGAAACCCTTGATCAAAGGGAAAACCCTTGTGGGAATGATTTCCATAAGATGATGTACTAATATAAATATTCCTTGTTAGAGGATGGAACTTGTTAGGATTATATTACAATATTTAGTACATATGAGTCCCTATTAGGAGTTGTGCCAACCCTATTAGAACTTGTAGTACAATGTATACAAGATGGGCCCATTTCCCAAACATGCAATTTAAACTACAAGAAGAGCTCACTACTTAAACAAGTAATTTTTTGTTATATTCTTCTTCCTTTGTTTAGTCAACTAAACCAATCATTGTTAGACCTTGTAGAATAGGTCGCAAACCTCAAATCCAAATACCAAACCTTAGATCATACAATAGAACTTCAGTAATGAAGTTTCGTTCACTTCTAGTTAGCTCTACTCAACTTCGCATTCCACTCTCTTTGTTACTTACAATCACTTCACATTCACTTACATTACTACATGTGATAAAGGAAAATTTCCCTCCTTTATACTAAGTGCATAAAAAAATTCCCTAAGTTGGCTGTTAGACCTTCTCATTTAATCATTATAAGACCACATTAAGAACATGTTTTACTTAGCAATAACATTAATCTTTCATCTTGCAAATTGAATAAATTTTCATACATGCAATATTATGATGAGCAAGCTAAGAAATGTCATCTCCAAAATGTCTTCTTCATATCCTCAACCTCAATTTTGATGATAACACTTATGCTAAGAGATATAAGAAGTTTCCCAGACCATGCCTCTTGAAACTCTATCTTAGAATAGACATCACTAAAACTTGCATAACTTCTTCTGGACTTATCATTTCTTCATCCAATGTTAACTACATATACTAGATACATAGATGTATCTCTCAAAACCTTATATAGTTAGAATACTCAAGTAACCCTCCTCACCATCTTGATTTTTTCACTATTCTTCTATCATATACCAAAGAAAATTGCTATGTTGACATCAATGATAAACTCAATCATGATTGTAACCTATCATCATACTAACATATCTACAATACCCCCTCGTAGGAATATCATCAGCATTCATGCTTCCAACACAACGCTATTAAGATTTGTAGAAGACAAAAGGACCCACTATCCAAATAACTTCTAGGGCAAGACCATTGAACTCACTGTCCTACTAATCTCTCAACTATTTGTTGCAGAATAATTGTGTGTATTGTACTTTAACTTTCTTCCTCTATCTTGTAAATTGAACCAATCACTATCAAACCTTATAGACTAGGTCACAAACCTTAGATCAAAGTATCCAACTTCAGATCACATAATAAAATTGTGGTAATAAAGTTTCCTTCACTTCCACTTAGCTCTACTTATCTTCACATTTTTCTCTTCAATCATTCACATTCATTCATACATCCTTCATTCATGACAAAGGAAAATGTCCTTCCTTTATACCAAATCCATAAAAAAATTCCCTGAGTTAGTTGTTACACCTTCTCAATTGATTATTCTAGGACTGCATTAAGAACACGTTAATCTTTGCGATAATATTAATCTTCTGCCTAGCAACTTGAATAAATTTCTATGCACATAACATTATGATGAGAGAGATTAGCCACATCATCACCAACATGTATTTTTCACATATTTAAATTTAGCTTCTTAGAATAATAATTTTGCTAAGAGATAGAACAAGTTTACAAGAACATGCCTTTATAAACTCTATCTCATAACTATCTTCACTAAAACTTGTATAACTTCTTCTAAACTTAATATCTTATGCTTCCAAGGTTAGCTACATATAATAGACACTTAGTAGTATGCCCTTTTAACCTTGCTACTGAAAATTCTTAACAATCTATCCGTAACAACTTGATCTTTTCATGCTTCTTCTATCAGATACGACAAAAAATTGCTATGTTGACATCAATGACCAACATAGTCACGAATGTAACATATCATAATGATAATATATAATCATGTTTCTAGAATAATCCCCCATAGAAATCTCATCAGAATTCATGCTTCCAACAAGTGGGCCTCAACAGAAATGACAATGGCAAAGAGAAAGATTCCATAATGGACATGGGTGCCTTAGATTTGGGTCATGGGGATTCTTGCAAGAAAAAATAGGATCAATCTCTATTGAAGGGGGATAAGGTGGGGTGGGTCAACCAAGTGGGGGATAAGGACCAAATATATCAAACTATCTCCATAATGGTTAACAAGGTGCTATGCAACCTCTTGGAGGAAAGAGAAATTCATATAGAGGCTATTGAGGAAAGGGTGACTTAGGCCATTGAGGAAATTGTGGTATTGATTTTTAGCTTTCCTCAGAGTTGGGATCTCCACCCTCAATTTTTTGTACCCCTTTGAGAATAGATGGGTTTTGGAAATAACCCAAAAGGAAGATGCATGGCCAAGATAAGGCTATTATGGGCTCTAAGAAAAGAATCAAAAGGCCTCCAACAAGGGTTTTAAAAGCCAAACCAACCACCCATGATATCACCATTGGGTCACAATTGACATTGGAGGATATCCAAAGAGCTAAGAGATAAAATTAATTTCATGGAATATTAGGGGCTTTCACATCCTAGGAAAGAAATTTGTTTTAAAATCTATGATCAAAGATCATAAGGTAGATATAGTTCTCATTCAGAATGTTAAGAAGAGTAAATAAAATTTTGAGAAAATAGCCAATTGTTTATGGAAAGGGACAAAATATTTCTATAGTGAAGCAACTAGTGCATCTAGGGGGCATTGTTACTATGTGGAACCCTAACAAGCTCTACAATGTGGAGCTCTATTGTCACTCTCACTTTTTTGCAGTTTCTTTTAAGTAGGAGGCAAATAACTAGGTGTTACTAAACTTTTACACTCCAAACACAAGGGGAGGGTAGTTCCACCTCTTGGAAGAAGCCTATATATTCATGAAGAGCTGAAAGGATGCCTTCTTCATGTGTCTATGATATTTTAATACCACCTTATATGCCTTAGATAAAAAAAAGTAGTCTAGATGATGTCTTGAAGGACATGCAAGATCTCGATGGATTCCTAAGGGAAAATGACCTCATGGATTTTGAACTATAGGGAGTCAAATTCACCCGGTCTAATAACTATATGAGAAACAACCTTATCTAGGTAAGGCTTTATATAATTCTCATATCAAAGGAATGGGATATATTTTTCTATAATTCCCTCTAGGGATCCCTAAGATTTGTCTTGGACCACTCTAAACATTTGTTCCCTTGGTCCACCAACAATCACCATAAGGAGAAACCCTTATGATATGAAATATTGTGGCACTGACACCCTCATTTTAGAGACAAGATCAACTTCATGGAACACTAAAATTTAGGGTATGGATATGTTCCACATGAGGAATCTAGGAATTATCAAAAGAGAGGTTATCAAGTGAAGTAAGAACTACTTTGGAGATATCTTCGCACAAAAAAAGAAACAGAAAGTAAGACCGATGAATTTCAAGGGAGGATAGTCAAAGGAGACCTATAAATGCTACCCACAAAGGGGAAAAGGGGTGGAGAGGGAAATGGAATCAAGTGATTTGAAGAGAAGAAGTCTACTAGACACAAAGATCCAAGGTTCAATGGCTTTTTGAAGGAGATAGAAACATTGATTTTTTCCATAAGTTAGCTTCTAAGCATAAGAAAAGAAAGACTATTAAGAAGTTGATTAAAAATGATAATGTTGTATTTAATGATGTCATGGAAATAGGGAGGTGGACTACAAACCATTTTCAAGATATCTATAATCCCATAGATAATGAAATTAGCCCTTAGACTGAGACAGATTTCCTTAAATTTTTACATCAGGTTGTTGATGATAGGACTAACCAAGACCTAATGAGGAAAGTGACTAAGGATGAAGTTGAGAAGGATGTCTTTTCCATAGGATCCTTCAATTCCCCTAATGTTCTTCTAGGAATTCTAGGAAATTATCAAGTATAATCTTGTCCATGCAGTGAAGGATTTCATCAGGACTAGTAAAATTCTTTGAAAGCTAAAAATGACTTGTATAGTCTTGATACCTAAAATAGGCCTCTGTCATACTATTTACAAGATATTTTCCAAGGTGATGGTCAATAGAATGCAACTGATTCTGAATGCAACAATTAACTTTAAGAAGAATGCATTTATTCCAAGGAGATAATTTCTAGATGTTGTGATCACCTCCCATTGGGTCCTCCAGTCTATGGAAAGAAGGGGTTGTTGGGACTCAAAATTGAGCCTCAATTTTGAGTACCACTAAAAAATCAAATCCTATAAGAAATTTTTGATGCACATGTACCCGACCATCCATTTGAGGCCTAAGAGGTATTTAATGCTTCTAGCACCTTGCATTCAATGTGTTCACATGTCCCATGAAGATAAATTTACATGATGAACCATTTTGTGAAGTTTTGTTTTGAGCAATGGACAAATCTGCATGTTTACCCATGTCAAAAAATGATAGGAGGTTGTGTTTGCAATTAAATATCTCATACCAAGTAATGTTTCATGAATTTCCAATTTGCGAGTGTTTAGTGTCCATACCAGAGAACCTATGTTTCATATTTTGAGTCATTTTGAGTTGCTTTGGCTAGGTTTTGAATACCTCAAAGTTGGTCATTTATTGTTGTCATGTTGATGTGAATTGTTCAAAATTTTGGAAGGCCCTATTTGACTTGTTATAACTTTGACCCAATTGACCAAAATGAGAAAATTGCATTCTAGATGTCAAAGAATTACTATGTTTCCATTTTGAGCTTATGATGAATATTTTGATTAGTTTTTGAACATGATTCCAAATGCAATTTGTAGCTCTTTTATTGGTGTTAGTAAATGCAGATTGGTCAGTACCTTTGTTCATGATGTCATATCTCAAAATCTATGATAGGTGAGATCAAATGGATTATACCACTATGCTCTCCTCTAAAATACTTTAAGTATGCTAATTTTCAAATCTTGATGAATCCCTTTGCACACTTTTCCAAGTCCATTACATTCACAAAAAAATTATTTTTCTACTAGTGTTTCCAGTCTACAAAATCTGAGTAGCCCACTTTGACCGCTCACCAAATATGTCCAGTTATTTTTCATGAGCTCTAATCATAGATTTATGTTGTCCTCATGAAAATGAACAAGTTTCCCAATTTTTTTTCCCTAAGTCTTAGTTTTCCTAGTTTCCAAAGCCATATCCAAACATGATTTAGATTTTTCTGACATGTTTTCTTGTAGGCAATTCTGAGAGGGCAACTTTGACCGTTAATATATTTGGGTTGAGAATTCGTCATGAGATGAGATTTGATGGGGTAAAAGTGTGTGGAACAAAGAATCAGTATGTTCCATTTTGGAGCCCCGTCAGGTATTTTTTTAAGTTTTTAAGGCTGGTGAAAGGACCTTCTAGCACTAAGTTGACAGTTTCCAAATAAATGATAAAATAAGTATTAAGTGATCATTCAGTGGTCAAATTTGATTTTCATCAAGATGATGGACTCAATGCATTAGTTTGAAGGATCAGGTTTTTGAATTCAATTTTTTTTTAGCCAGTTGTATGTTTGAGGCCTAACTAACTTCTTCAGGATGATAGGGTAGGTTTTAGGATGTTTTATGATGACTTTGGTAATTTTTCTATTTCAAAGAAAAACATGTTTCTAATCAAGAGTAAAGGGATATTTGGTATTACATTAGGTGATAATAAGAAAATTTCATTTAATATATCAGGTGGTCATGGCCAGTGTTCTATCTTGTAGAAGTGCTTTCCTCCTAGTCACAAATTCCTAGTATATGGACTAAAGAAGATATTGTGAAAATGAACTATAGTCTTCTTCCCATTTTTCCACATCTTCAATTGGGAGGAATAGATGGTGATTGAGATTTCCTATGGCATGGTATGCATTATTTTCAGGAAAGGGCATTTTCATTTGTAGACAAAATGTATGTTGATGGGATGTTGTAGAAGGTTATTAATGCTAGAAAGTTTTGAGAACTTATCACTCTAGCAGCATGTTATATGTCTTAAACATAATTAACCATGCATTTGTTCATTGAAGTCATCAATTTTAAAAATACCCAATCAGTATAAATGTCTTTAAAATGAGCTAATGTTTGTGATAAAAAAAACTATCTGGACATACATAAAGAAGGCCCTTTTACTAGAATATATTCTAATGATAAGGCAACATTTTCTTTGTTATGGTCAGTTCTCCAAGAGAGAAAAAGCATAGTCCACAACAGGTATGAGATTTTTAAAGTGTTGAAATTATAATGCAAGGAAAGGTATTGTATTTTTCTCATTTAAAGAAAAAAGGGGAAGAGGCAAAATGAGATTAAAACTTAATAGTAGATTGGTGCCATCACCAAGTAAAGGAGGTAAATCACCATCAAACCGACTAGAGAAGGAAGACATTTTTATAAGTAATTGCTCTCATTATGGTTAGCAATGAAAAGACCAATTGATATCAACTAATTCATGGCATCTCTAGAACTAGTTGACACATCCTTATATTAGTTAGAGGGAATGTGATAGAAGAGGCCACCATAAGAAATCACCAAACAATTCAACTAGGTTCACAGTCTAATGATTGCGAGCATAGGAGGAAAATATAGTCTGTAGAAGCTATTTTCTTGAGGAAGAAGAGTGTAGTCCACATTGGAGGTGGACAGCTGTAGAAAATAGAGCTTTCAATAGTAGGGGGCACCAAATACAGGACCACATTATAGAAGAGGAAGGAAATGACAATCTACACAAGATGAAGATCATTGCAACATGGAGAAGGAGATAATCCTAAGTAAGAAAGAATTCAAGCATCAATGGAGCATGAGAATCGATTTTTTTTTGATTGCCTGTCTGTTGTTCTTGTTTCAATGCATAGAGGAGGAGACTTGGAGAAGAGTAGAATCCAAAAGCCATTTTGAAATAAGGAGTGGAATTTGTTGAGATATTTAAAGATGGAAGAAAAGAGAGCATTTGGGCATCGGGTGCACACCATGATCTAATTCATGCATACACATGTTTTCTCCAAGTCCATCATTCTCAATCTCATCCAATAGAACTCAAATTTGAAGTCCTTATTCTTCATTCGAACTAATTCATAGCCATCCCTGGAGGAAGGTATTAGGGAATTTGGAAGACCAACAACCTTGATAGAGAAGAAAGTCATGGTAGAAGAATGAAGGGCAACATGTATGTTGTCTCTTCAAAACAAGAAAGGAGAGAATACGTGGAACAAGGGAGATGTCTTTTTTAAGGGGTAGACATAGCTATGAACAAAATAAGCATTTGATGAGGCAATTGTAGAGCTTGATACTTTCGACTTGTACGATAAGGTTGAAGGAAGATGAAATCAAGGAAGCATCAAAGAGGAATGTCGATAGATTTGCATGAGGAATCGATTGAGTGGAGGGCAGCTAAAGCAAAAGAAAATTTGAAGAATTATCCCACATTGAGTAGGTGGGAAGATTTTTGATGCTTAAATAATAAAACACACAGTTTTTGATATCCACAAGACAAAGGCTTTTGGAAGCCGTGGGTTGCATAGTGAGGACCCCACCATTCTAGCAAGCTAGAGATGGAGATGAGAGAAATTTTGAATGAACATGCAAATTGAGGAGTTGCCAAAAAAGTGCCAGAAAAATGGCCAAGATTTGGTGGTTTCCATGTCATCATTTGAAAATGGGAGGTTTTTTGACAAGCGATATGGTGACCTCCTAGAAAACTTAAAAATTGATGAGATTGTGGGGCCCATTTAGAATAATGACATGGCACAGTGATGTTGCGACTAGGTGGTGTGGTGGTGACTTATTAGGCTAATGTGGAAAAATTAGAAAGAAACAAGTGGCATGGATCCCAATGACCAATAACATGGTATTCTAAGATTAGAGGGCACCAAATTGTGTCATGTGGCAGATTTGATAGTAGTTGCTACATCATTAAAGCAAAGTTGCTCGGCTATTAACCACATGACATGGAAACCCAAACAACAAGTGACATGCGGAAATGAGTTGGTAGTGAGGTGGAGAAGTTAGAAATTGAAACGTGGCAAAGGCTTCAAACATGAAATGCTTTCAGAGGTCCTAATATAGTAGAGAATGACACATGTCGCAACATTGTTATGTTGTGAAACATGGCAAAATTCTAACTGGGATAGCAATATAGAAACTGATAATGTGGCATGATGACATAGCATAGTGATGTGGTGAAGTAGGTGGCCAATGAGATGGTGCCATGTGGCACCTAGATGGAGGTTGAAAGATGACTGTGTAGGAAATGATCCAATTAGGAATTGACACATGTCACTAGTGATCAACCAAGTTTGACCTAGAGAGAAAAAGGAGGGAAATTTCAAAAGGCATGAAAAATTAATTATTTAAATTTTTCATCTTAAAAGTATGTTTAGGCACAAATTTTAAATAAGATTTGAATTTAGAGCTATAGTTTTAACTTTTGAAAAAGTTAAATATTTGTGCAAGTGCAATTTCAAAGCCATAGCAGGAGTTGATTCTTCAAACCAAGATTATGGGAGTTCCTGGCAAGAAGATATAGGCATATTATATATTGCTAGAACTAGGAGAAAAAAAATTTTGATTATGAATTTTTTTTTGTACAGGAAGTCATTGGTTCAAGTTATAGGTAGAAATGTAAAATTTGGGCTTTCTCAGTGAGATTGGTGAAAATTAAAAAAGTAGTTATAGGCATGGTAAAAATACATGGTAAAAGGTCTATTGGGTTAATCTTGAGAATATTATGCCAATCTAGTATAATTTTGCTCCATTTTCAGTTATGATGGATATTTGTTTTTTCAATTGGCCTAAATTTTGGGGTTGAAGTTGGAGTCATGATTGAAGAATCAAATCTTGTTTGAAATGAAAGAGGAAATGAAAATATTTCTAGCTCAGGATTGTTGTAATCTGATTAAAAAAGATCATTGTATGAAAGATATTGTTGCTATAGAATGTGTTCAATTATTATTTTGTCACTGATGTCAAACCTGCTATTTGGTAGAATGGCAATTGCTTATAAGATCCAAGCACAATC
Organism: Cupressus sempervirens; assembly: GCA_028749045.1. Classification (NCBI taxonomy): domain Eukaryota; kingdom Viridiplantae; phylum Streptophyta; class Pinopsida; order Cupressales; family Cupressaceae; genus Cupressus; species Cupressus sempervirens. The sequence goes on from CM053787.1 coordinate 852,862,900, forward strand.
ACTTAGTTGATTGATGAGGAATCAATAAGATGTAACAAAATCACCTAAGGAAAAGGTTGAGTTATGGTTTTGGAATGAAGTGCAAAGATCAGGTAAGTCAATGATAAATTGATGTATTGACAATATACTTGAAGATTAAGTGCCAAGTAAAAATCAAGTGCCAAGTGAAGATCAAGTGTTGAGTAAAAATCAAGCACTGAGTGAAGATCAAGTGTCAAGTAAAGATCAAGTGCCAAGTGAAGATCAAGTGCCAAGTTGTGTTCATGTGCTGAGCATTAGAAAGTCAAAAGTGCAGAGCTGCTACATTATTTTGAAAAGTTGAAGATTCGCCAGATCTGAGCCACTATGGTTGTTATCTAGAATTTTGCGAACTAGATAGAAGATAAGAGTGATGAGTTGGTGGCACAAAACAATATGTAAAATGTTTTTGATGAATAGAATTGGATTCTAGATGAAGTTTCTAGATAAAAATGAGATATGGGATAGATACATTGTATCCTACTTAATCTATGGAAACCCTAAAGTTGGAAAGGAAGAATTGAGCAAGAAAAGTATTCCATATTTCTATTTAAGGTGTCATAAGGTCACAAAGTAAAACAATTGGTCAATCATGAAAGCATGAAAGCATGAAGTGCTGAAGAAGGTGCTAAGGAGGAAGAGAGCATAGAAACTGTGTTTTGATAGATGACCATAGAGATAATTGCATTGGTATGATGAGCATGAAGACTCATGGAGACGAAGCTTAAAAGTAAGACAAGCTATCAGAGCCACACTAATTGAAGTGAAGCAAAGGATTGAACTAAAGTGTGATATGAAATCTGCAAGATATGTTGTGAGTTGTATCAGATCAAAAGCTCTCATTGTTACTCTCTAGCAATTGTAATAGTTAGTATAAATCCTATGGACTTAGGTTGGTTTAATTTCCATGTTGTAAATCTTTTAACAAGGTGATATTTCAAGTGAATGTTCCAAAGTCCTTTGACCAGGCCCATTCCTAATAGTATGGTAAAATCCTCTAATGATGTCACATTTAACAGTGTGTTGTAAGCCTTTAATAGGGCATCACTTCAAAAGAGTGAGAATTGAGTAGCATGTTTATTGGTGGTTTTTCTCGAATTAGGTTTCCACGTAAATCACTATGTCATGTGTTGATCTTGCATGTTTTATTCTTGCATGTTGATTTGATGTAACTTGCTAAGATGGTTGTTTTAAGCTTGGACGGATGAGTAGTTCAATGGGCTCACTGTAATTAGTGAAAAAGTATTATTAGGGCATTTAGACAATGGATAACTAATTCACCCCCCCCCCCCCCCCCCCCCCCCCCCCCCCCTCCTCTTAGTTATTCTAAAACATTTACAACAATTGTTATTAGAGCCTTTCTACTGATTTAGTTTAAAGGAACTAGAAGCAGAAAAGATCAAAATGTCTAAGAGAGAAGTTCCCAAGCTCAATAAAGACAAATTTTTTGCATGGAAAAGTTTGATGAAGCTGCATCTTGGATCCATAGGAGATTATGCCCAAAATTCAATTTTTACTGAACATGTTGATCCAACTGGTACTCTTACTGCAGAAGATTTGAAAAAAAAATAGGAACACAATCAAACAATGTTGGAGATCGCTTCTGCACTCAACTATGTAGAATTCGATGATATCAAAGGATGTGACACTACATTTAAGATGTGGAAAACCCTATTAGACATCTATGGAGGAGATCAAAATTTCCAAAGAGCAAAAAGAGAAAGCCTCAGAGGAAAGTTTGATGACATGAAAATGGAGGAAAGTGAGAATGTTGCTCAGTATGCCTCTAGAATAAAGGAAGTGGTAAGTGAAATAAGATGTTTGAATGGTCAATTAGATGATGATACTGTTAATTGTAAGTTCTTAAGAACCTTGCTCCCTATCTATGCTATTAGAGTATCAGCTACACAAGAGCTAAGATGTGTGCTAGGAAACAATCTAAGCTTTGAAGGTATAGTGGGAAGACTCAATGCATTTGAGTTATCTAACTTTGACAACTACAAACTTGAGAATGTTGAATCTACTTTCAAGGCCAAGCTATCACTGAAAGATACTGAATAGGTGAAATAAAAGAAGGGAAGAAAGATGAAATATGTATCCAGTGATAGTAGCACTAATGAAGAAGATGTGGAATAATTGGAAGCATTACTAGCTAGAAGATTTCACAGAGGCAAAGGAAAATTCAAGGGTAAGTTGCCTATCATTTGTTTCAATTGCAATGAAGTAGCACATATTGCTACAAGGTGTACATAGAAAAAATATTACAAGGAAGGCAACAAGTACAAAAATAGAAGAGAAGATGATAAGAGAGAATACAAAGAAAAAGGCAAGAAGTCCTATATCGCTGAAGAGAATTTCGATGATAGTGATGATGAATTTTTTTATGTGGCTATGAAGGACCAGTATGATGATGAAGAGCCTACAAAATTGGTAACATGTATGAACAAGAATGACAGATAGATCATAGCTAGTGGGTGCTCACACCACATGACAGGAGATAAAAGTAAGTTTGTTGACTTTACTCAGTATGATGGAAATAGTGTTAGATTTGGAAATGATGCTCCATGTCAAATCAAAGGAAAAGGCTCGATTAAGCTTACATAGAAAATTTCATGTGATAATGCATACTATGTTAAAGGACTAAACTATAATTTGTTGAGTGTCTCATAGTTAGGCAATGTAGGGTGCAAAGTAGAACTTGGAAACAAAACTACAAAAATCTATGATATTGATAGCAAATTGATAGGAAAAGGAGATCAAACAAGAAGTAATCTATTTTATCTTGATATGGAAAATGCTTATTGTTTTGTTAAAAAATTTGATGATGAATGGTTACGATATAGAAGGCTATGTCATGTCAACTTTGATAACTTGGTCAATATCAGTAAAATGAAGAAAGTCAGAGGTTTACCTAAACTAAAGAAGCCTAACAACATCATGTGCAAATAATGTCAGCTAGGAAAGATGACTAAGTCAAGTTTCAAGAGTAAAAACTATACATCTAAAGAAGTACTTGAGTTAGTCCATACTAATTTATGTGGTCCAATAGAAGTACAAAGCTACAAAGGAGATAAATATATAATTTTTTTTGTTGATAACTATTCTAGGATGATGACTGTTATGTTCTTAAAGAAAAAATCTGATGCGTTCCAAATGTTTAAGTGGTATGTTGCTAGAGTTGAAAAGGAAACAAGAAAGAGTTTGAAATGCCTGAGATTAGATAGAGGTGGAGAATTCACATCAAATGAATTTGAGACATTTTGCAATGATAAAGGAATCAAGAGACAAACATCAACTTTGAGGACTCCCCCACAGAATGGAATTGCTGAGAGAAGAAATAGATCTATGATTGACTGTACCAGAACATTGATGATGGAAAAGGCTGTTGCTCTGAGATATTGGAGAGAAGTTGTAAGTGTGGCTGTTCACACACTAAACCAAGTACAAGTCAAGAAAGTTACAAATGCAACAACTTTTGAATTATGGTATGGTCACTCACCCAATGTAAAGCATTTCAAAGTATTTGGTTGCAAATGCTTTATCCTAAAAGATACTAGAAATGGAAAATTTGATGGAAAAAGTGATGAAGGCATATTCCTTGGCTACTCCACTAGAAGTAAAGCTTATAAGTGTTTAAATACTAACACTGACAAAATTGTGGAAAGTGAAAATGTAAACTTTGATGAGCATACACAATTCCAAGTTGAAGAATCAAAGAGAATGAATGACTACAAAACCTTTATGTATTCTTATGAAGGAATGCCTGTTGACAAGGATGCTATCAATCAAATTGGGATTCAATAGCAAGTTTCATTTTTAGCCGAGTCACAACCAATGAATGTCGAGCTGCATTCAGAAGTTGAGTTGTAGAATGAAGAAAATGCACATTCTAATTCTGAAGTCAGTACACATGAAAGAGATGTAGAACTACCTGACAACAAAGTGCATAGTGACCCTAAATCTGAAAGATCAAACATGGAAACAAGGACAAAACCAAGATTATCCAAATATGTGAAAATACATCACCCTGCTAAACATATAATTGGTGACAAAGATGCAAGACCAATGACAAGGAATAGACTAAGAAATGAATCATGTCTATTAAGAAAATTTGAACCTAAGATAGTGTATGATGCATTACAAGATGGTGACTGGTATAAAGCTATGGAAGAAGAGGTTGATCAAATAAGGAGGAACACAACCTGGAGTTTGGTTCCCAAACTAGCTGACAAGAATGTGATTGGCACCAAGTGGGTATTCAGAAACAAGCTAGATAAGAATGGTGAGATTACTAGAAAAAAAGCTAGACTAGTATGTAAGGTTTATGCTCAAGAAGAAGGATTAGACTATGGGGAAACATTTGCCCCTATTGCTAGAATGGAAGGAGTAAGAAATTTACTTGCATATGCTGCATATAGAGGTTTTAAAGTTTATCAAATGGATGTAAAGTCTATTTTTCTGAATGGTATATTAGAAGAGGAAGTCTATATTGAACAACCAGAGGGATTTTTTGATGAGAACAACAGGGATATGGTTTGTAAACTACATAAAGCACTCTATGGTTTGAAACAAGCACCTAGAGCATGGTATGAGAGACTTCACAAATATCTTATCAAGATAGGATTTGAGAAAATAGTTGACAATAGCAATCTGTATATCAAGGAAGAGAAAGGTAAAGATGTTTTGATATCTAAGATCTTTGTTGATGATATAATATTTGGAGGAAAAGATGCTCTATGCAAAGATTTTGCTGATCAAATGAGCCATGAATTTGAGATGTCAATGTTTGGAGAGATCAATTTTTTTGTTGGATTGCAAGTACACCAACTAAAATATGGTATATTTGTAACCCAATCAAAATATATCAAGGAAATACTCAAAACATTTGGTTTAGATGAATCAAAATCAGTAAGTACACTAATGGCAATAGGAAATAAGTTATCAAAGAATGATGATTCAGCTGAAGTAAATCAAAAAATGTACAGATCAATGATTGGAAAACTACAATATGTTGTACATAGTAGACTAGATCTTGCTTTATCTGTTGGAATAGTGGCAAGATTTTTTGCAAACCCAAGAAAATCATCTTATGGCTATCAAGAAAATAATGAGGTATCTAAAAGGTACAGAAGATTTTGGTTTGTACTACAAGAGGACTAAAAATTTTGATTTAAAGGTCTACACTGATGCAGATTGGGGAGGTAACATAGATGATAGAAAAATCACCAATGGAGGAGCACTTTTCTTAGGAAAAAGATTAGTCACTTGGACTAGTAAAAAGCAAAGTTGTACATCACAGTCCACAACAGAAGCTGAGTATGTTGCTGCTGCTATAAATTGTACAAATATTGTGTGGATCAAGCATCTATTGAAATGAATGAAGGAAGAAATAACTAAACCTGTGATACTTAATTGTGATAACACAAGTGCTATCAACATATCAAAGAGCACTGTGATGCATGCAAAAACAAAGCATATTGCAATCAAGTATCACTATGTAAGAGAATTGGTGGAAGACAAGCAAGTGAAGATGAAATATATCAATACAAAATAACAAACTACTGACATCTTCACAAAATCATTACCTAAAGATTCATTCGAATATCTTAGAGGTAAGTTAGGGGTGATACCCCTAACCAAGGCTACTTAAGTAACAACAAGACTGCCCTGCATCAAGTAAGTTGATTGATTAGATTATATAAGTTGATACAGAGGGTACTTACTTGAGGTTTAGCCAGAAGTAATCAAAGTACTAACATTCCAAACAAGTCACAAGCAAGGTGACACAGGGAGATATTAGAAGTTCTTGTAAATGCTATAGTTGCATGATAAGATGCTAAAATAATGTGTCTTTGGCATTATTGTCAAAGAGGGAGAAATAGAAAAAATTGATCAAAGCAAAGAAAGAGGGAGAAAGTAGAAAATAGAGGGAACTAATTAAAGAGGGAGAAAATAGCTACAATTGGTCAAATTCTTTAAATAGAGGAATAGCAGACACTAATTAGCTCTCAAAAGGAATAGCTCAGTAGACTAAATCAAAGATAGATTAGAAGGAATAAGATCAGAGGGAAATACAAAAGTCAACAAGTTTTCTTTCTGGTATTTGACTTACCATTTTAGCCTAGTTAAAATTTTGTTAACTTGGTTGATCAGTTTGGTTTGCCATCGATGCCAAAGAGGGAGATTGTTGTAATAAGATTGAAATAGATCATTGTATGAAATATATTGTTGCTACAGAATGTGTTCAATCATTATTTTGTCACTGATGTCAAACCTACTATTTGCTGGAATGGAAATTTCTTATAAGATCTAAGCACTATCACTTGTTTAATTGATGAGGAATCAATAAGATGTAACAAAAGCACCTAAGGAAAAGGTTGAGTTATGGTTTTGGAATGAAGTGCAAACATTAGGTAAGTCAATGATAAAGTGATGTATTGACAATATACTTAAAGATCAAGCGCCGAGTAAAAATCAAGTGCCGAGTGAAGATCAAGTGCCAAGTAAAAATCAAGTGCCGAGTGAAGATCAAGAGTCAAGTAAAAATCAAGTGCTGAGTGAAGATCAAGTGCCAAGTAAAGATCAAGTGCTGAATGAAGATCAAGTGCCGAGTTGTGTTCATGTCCCGAGCATCAGAAAGTCAAAAGTTCCGAGCTATTACATTATTTTGAAAAGTCAAAGATTCACTAGATCTAAGCTAACATGGTTGTTATCTAGAATTTTGTGAACCAGATAGAAGATAAGAATGATGAGCTGGTGGCACAAAACACTATGTAAATTTTTTTTGGCGAATACAACTAGATTCTAGATGAAGTTTCTAGATAAAAAAGAGATATGGGACCGATACATTGTATCCTACCTAATCTATAGAAACCCTAAAGTTGGAAAGGGAGAATTGAACAAGAAAAGTATTCCAGATTTCTATTTAAGGAGTCATAAGGTCATGAAGCAAAAAAATTGGTCAAGCATGAAGTGCTGAAGAAGGTGCTAAAGAGGAAGAGAGCATAGAAACTTTGTTTCGATAGATGACCACAAAGATGATTGCATTGGTATGATGAGCATCAAGACTCAAGGAGATGAAGCTTGAAAGTAAGACAACTTGTCAGAGCCACAGTGATTGAAGCCAAGCAAAGGATTGAACTGAAGTGTGATCTGAAATCTGTAAGATATGTTGTGAGTTGTATCAGATCAAAAGCTCTTATTGTCATGTTGTAAATCCTTTAACAAGGTGACATTACAAGTGAATGTTCCAAAGTCCTTTGACTAGGCCCATTCCTAACAGTATAGTAAAATCCTCTAACAAGGTCACATTTAATAGTGTGTTGTAAGCCTTTAATAGGGCAGGCCTTTAATAGGGCATCACTTCAAAAGAGTGAGAATTGAGTAGCATGTTACTGGTGGTTTTTCTTGAATTGGGTTTCCATGTAAATCACTGTGTCATGTGTTGATCTTGCATGATTTATTCTTGCATGTTGATTTGCTGTAACTTGCTAAGATGGTTGTTTTAAGCTTGGATGAATGAGTAGTTCAATGGGCTCACTATAATTAGTGAAAAGGTATTATTAGGGCATTTAGACCTTGGATAACTGATTCACATCCCCCATCCCCCACAACCACCCCCCCTCATTTATTGTAAAACATTTACAACAAGGATTGAATTCTTTCATCCTATATATGTATCTTTCTCTCTTTCATTTGAGGTTGGAAAAATTTATGGAAAAGTTAGGAGTTTGAAACTGAAGTAGAAATGATTTCATGGAATTGATGAAGTTTGAGTGGAAAGATCTGGGATGTGTTGGTTCTAGACCATGAAGCTTTTCTTTTGCTATGATACCCCTTTCCCATACCATCAGTTTTTCATTCCCACCATTTTCTCCCTTGTATGACAACATATGTCCATTGTAAAGTTTTGTTTGTTAGGTATCTTGTGAGTCAATTTCATGCATTTTCATGTATTATTTCAAGGAAATCAATACAAAGGACATTAGGTTTTGAGTGTCATTTTAAATCATGTCTCCTTTATCAATGATCTACAAATTTTTATGATCTTTGAACAAAGAGTCTAGATCATAGTTGCAGTCCCCTAAGGTTGCATGTTGTTTCATTGTTGCTTATAATTCAATGACTTACATAAATTCTTTAGGGAAATCAATAGGGTTGCAAGTTTATTTAAAAGGATATCAGCTAAGAATGAATTTTAGATTGAACATTGATATCTAATTTACAAAGTAAGGGGATAGATTTAGATTCTTGGCATAATATAGGTGTTTTAGATGTCCATAAATGCATGAGAAAGATTTGCGAATTGCCCAATGGATGAGGCACTAATTAGCTACATGATCATTAGGTTGTTGTCTATACTTGGTTTTCATCTACTTCCCCCACCCACATAAAATCAAATTAAATTCAAATCATCTTTATATTTTAAATTGTCTTGCACTTAGCTATTGTAGATCCATGTTATTGCATGAATCAATAGGAGGAATAAGGGCTAAATCTACTGTTAATAGATTCAAGAATATGTTTTGCACTGGTACCATATAAATCAAATTTGAGGTCCACCCACCTACGTTTTGTAGAGCTTGAAGTAGAAGAAGGGTCTAGCCTTATAGTTGGCCTAGTTCTTGAAAGGATATTTTAAGGATGGGAGTTAGCTGCCCTTAGATGTGTCTTGTTCTCATCAGGGTATTTTGAAACTTGTAGAGTTTCAAAACACCAAAAAAATGGCAACTCTATTGGGGAATAAGGTTGTAAATGTCTAAATTATTGAGCTAGAAACCTCTGATATATTATGCATATTTTGTTTGATATGAAAAGTTTTGTGATCCCTAGTTAAGCCTTATTGATGGATAGCAATTTTTTTAAAAATTGGATGTAAATTGTGTTCTATGACTATTATATGTCTATCTTCGATCAATTCTATTTTTTCAAGTATTGTTGAGAAAGTTTAGAGTCAAGAATTGATTTATGAAGTCTATTTACTTTTTAAGGTGTTAATGATTTGCAAGTTTCTCCTACATTCAAGTTTTGGTTCAGATTTGACAAGTGACAAATTATGTTTTATTTCTCACATGAGTGAGTGGAGGCTCTCAATCTCTATACTAGTTTGTTCCTAGTTGATTTGATTGCAAAATTTTGAAGGACTTTCAATTGTATGGGCAGATCTAAAGCTTTTGATAGACTTTAGAAAAGGATGTTTAAATTCTTGATAAGTTTTGAAATGTTGTTGCAATCTGCTGTTATAAAAAATGAAGTGTAAAATGTAAATCATACTAATTATTTCTTTATCCTCTAGGAAGGAGGTGGTGACTCTACAAAGTTTTATCAATGGTGTGAAGGATTTTCAGTATGGACCCATGTCAAAACAACAAATCAAAATCTTGCATCAATGCTTGAGGTATTTTTTGGTTTTCATGTTTTCTTTTTATGGAAGTCAAATGTTAAAAACATGGTTGCCTCTATTCAATGATTTTCAGCATTGAAAGAAAGAGCTATAAATTTTATTTTAAAATGGAATCAAATCTCAAATATGAATTTAGTTTTCCAAGACATGAATATGTGCTTCAAGATATGGTAGAAATTAAGAAAGATTTTTCATAATCAGATTGTCTGATTTATAGAAATGTGGTAGGAAGTGTTCAAGGTCTAGAAGATGATAAGATCTATGAAAATTTTAAATCAGCAGTTATGGAGTTGCATGTGTCTTTAAGACCCTAGGAATATTCATGGCCTATTTCCTTTCTAGATGTCTTTTTGCCTAATTCAATTAACTGGCCATCATATTTGAAGCTACAAAATATTTTTCATGTTGGTATTCTTTTCAAGAAATTTGAGAATGATTTAAATAGAAAATATGAATGTGTTGAAAGTAATAGTGAGTCTAGTGAATCCATAGATAATGACAATGTTTCTTTTGATTATGAAGAGATGAATTCTAGATCTACTGAATTAGATGATTTTAGTCAGCAAGATGAAGATGATTATGTGACTGAAAATGAATAGTATGATAGTATGCATGAGAGTGTGGAAATTTCTAACAACAATATGGATAATTCTTCTAGTGATAAAAATGAGAATGATACACCTAGTAAAGAGGTATTGTGGAAAGAATAGGTATTATGCTATAGTAATGATCCTATTTTTTTCAGATTTTTATATTAATGGTACTACTACTATAATTTTTTTAGATAGCTGGTTTATAATCAGAACCTAGGAGAACAAAGGTGTGGTGATGTCTTGTTTAGTGTTGATGAGATTTTAGAACTACTAGCTCATGATCTAGAAAGATATGGAAATGTTTCTTTGTATGATCATGCTGTCCCTTATGGTGTTTCTTCTCAAGATGAGATCATTTCACCAAGGTTTGATGTTGAATTTGATATAGAATCAAAATATCCATTGTCAAGTTTTGGAGGTGTATTTGATAATAAATCAAGTATCAATACACATGATGAATTTTCTAATGAGGAGAGTACTGATAGGGTGAAGTTTCATTTTGTTTTAGATTCTTATCAGGTTGATTATACTAAAGTTGGTTTTGAATATAAAAAGGAAGAAAAGGCTAGAAGTGATCAATCTTATTCTAAATTTTCATTATATGCTAATGATAAGCTTAGAGTTCATTCTAATTAATTGTTTGATGAAGATTACAATTAGCATGATTTATGTCAGCACTCTCATGATAGTTTTCAAACTTGGTAACTAATCAGTTCTTGGAGTGTGAAGGGGTATTATCTTATGACAAATCTGGTTGAATGAATATCAAGATTTTAAATGAGATAGAAAAAATAGATTTGAAATATTATTCACACCTAGTTACACAAGGTGAGTTGCAAGATTTTGACATATGCAACTTGTTGAATAAAGTAGAATATGAATCATTTATGTTTCTGGTTAAGAGTATGCAACAGTCATATGCAAATGATAGTTTTTAGTTTGATCTTAGTTTACATGAGCATGCTAATTTTCTTCCTCATAGTGGGCATGATATAGAAATTAATGCTAACTTATATATGCACTATGAGGATGAAGGAGTGAATTCAGTTTTGCCAAGTGTTTTATTTCAAAATGGCAATCTAATTGGTGAGACTAATAGAAGAAATATTTTTAGTTTACCTCAAGAAAATGTCAATCAGACTTAGGTATATGATAGAGGTAAAAGGTTTTGTTGAAGTTTAATGGCCCGGGGCCATCATTTGTACATAGTAGGAGTAGTTGTTTCTTGCTTTCAATAAAGCTATTCAAGATTATGTTTTTGTGTGTGGTCTACTTCTTCCAAAGATATAATCCTTTCCATGCCATCCAAGGACATGCATCCCTAGATAGAGCCACCATTGGGACTCAAAATTGAGCCTTGATTTTGAGTACCATTGAAAAATCAAGTCCTATAAGCACTTTTGATCCACATGTACCTAACCATCTATTTGAGGACTAAGAGGTGTTTAATGGTTCTACCACCTTCAATTCAATGTGTTCACTCATCCCATGAAGAAAATTTTCTATTTTGAGCCATTTCATGAAGTTTTGTTTTGAGCAATGACCAAATCTACATTTTTGCGTAAGTGTCAAACAACAACACGAGGCTGTGTTTGCAATTGAATATCTCACACCCAATAATGTTTCATAAATTTCTACTTTGGGAGTGTTTAGTGTCCATACCAGAGAACCAATGTTTTATATTTCAAGTCATTTTGAATTGGTTTGACTACATTTTGAATCCCTCAAAGTTGGTCATTTATTGTTGTCATGCTGAAGTAAATTGTTCAAAATTCTATAAGGCCCTATTTGACTTGTTATAACTTTGACCTAGTTGACCAAAATGAGAAAATTCCTTTTGCATTGCATTCTAGAGGTCAAAGACTTACTAGATTTCAGCTTTTAGCTTATTAAAAATCCATTTAATTATTTTTCAAACATGATTCCAAATGTAATTTGTAACTCTTTTACTGGTGTCAGTATATGTAGATTGGTCAATACATCTATTCATGATGTCATACCTCAAAATCTATGATAGGTGAGATCAAATGGATTCTACCACTATGTTCTCATCTAAAAATAATTTAAGTGTGCCAATTTTCAAATCTTGATGAATCCGTCTGCAACTTTCCCAAGTCCATTTCATTTAGAAAAATTGTTTCTCTTCCAGTGTTCCCAGTCTGCAAAATCTAAGCAGCCCATTTTCACCGTTCACCAAATATGTCTAGTTATTCATCATGAGCCCTAATCATAGATTTATATTTTCCTCATGACAATGAACAAGTTCCCTAATTTTTGTTTCCTGAATTGTCAATTTGCCTAGTTTCTGAAGCCAAATCTGAAAATGATTTATAGTTTTCTAACATATTTTCTTGTAGGCAATTCTGAGAGGGAAACTTTGATAGTTAATATGTTTGGCCTAAGAATTTTTCCTAAGATGAGATTTGATAGGGTAAAAGTGTGAAAAACAAAGAATTAGTATATTCAATTTTCAAGCTCGATTAGGTGTTTTTGATAGTTTTTAAGGCCACTCAAAGGATCTTCTAGCACTAAGTTGACAGTCTTCAATTAAATGATAAAATTAGTTTTAAGTGATCGTTCAACGATCAAATTTTATTTTCATCAGAGCATCAGTTTGAAGGATCAAGTGTTTGAATTCATTTTATTTTATTTGGCGATTCGTTTGAGGCCTGACTGACTTCTTCAGGATGATAGGGCAGGTTTTAAGATGTTTTATGATGACTTTGATCATTCTATTGTTTCAATGCAAAACATATTTCTAATCAAGAGTAAAGGGATACATGGTATTATATTTGGTGATAATAAGAAAATATCATTTAATATATTAGGTTTCCATGGCTAGTTTTTTATCTTGTAGAAGTGTTTTCTTGCCAATCACAAATTCCTATTATACAAATTAAAGAAGATATTGTGAAAATGAACTATAGTCTTCTTCCCATTTTGCAACATCTTCAATAGGGAGGAATAGATGGTGATTGAACTCTCATATGGCATTATATGTAGTGCTTTTACAAAAGGGAATTTTCATTTCTAAAAAAAATGTATGTTGATGGGATGTTGTAGAAGGTTATTAATGCTAGATAGTTTTTAGAACTTACCACTCTAGCAACACATTACATGTTTTAAACATAATTAACCATGTGGTTGTTCATTGAAAACATCATTTTTAAAAATACCCAATCAAGATAAACATTTTTAAAACATGCTAATATTTGTGATAAAAAAACTATCCACACATACATAAAGAAGGCCCTTTTAGTAGAATATATACTAATGATAAGGCAACATTTTCTTCTTTATGGTTGGTCCTCTAAGAGAGAGGAAGCATAGTCCATGATAGGTATGAGATTTTAAAAGTCTTGAATGTATAATTCAAGGGAAGGCATTGCATTTTTCTATTTTTAACAAAAAAGAGGGAAGAGGTGACATGAGATTAAAAATTAAGAGAAGATTGGTGCCATCGCCAAGTAAAGGAGGTAAATCACCATCAAACCAACTAGAGAAGGAAGATATTTTATAAAGTAATTTCTCTCATTATGGTTAGCAATGAAAAGACCAATTGATATCAACTAATTAATGGCATCTTTGTAACTAGTGAAGATGTCCCTATATTAGTTAGAGGGAATGTGATACAAGAGGCCATCATAAGAAATCGCCAAACAATTCAGCTAGGTTCACACTCCAATGATTGCTAGCATGGGAGGAAAATATAGTTTTTTGAAGCTATTTTCTAAAAGAAGAAGAGTGCAATCCACATTGGAGGTGGATGCTAGTAGAAAATAGAGCTTTCAATAGTAGGGGGTGCCAAATGTAGGACCACATTATAGAAGAGGAAGGCAACGACAATCTAAACAAGATGAAGATCACTACAACATGGAGAAGGAGATAATCGCAAGTAAGGAAGACTTTACACATAAATGGAGCATGATAATTTATTTTATTTTGATTGCCCATGTGTTTTTCTTTTTTCAATGTGTGGAGGAGGAGACTTGGAGAAGAGCAAAATCTAGAAGCCATTTCGAAACAAGGAGTGGAATTTTCTGAGAGATTTAGAGATGGAAGAAAAGAGAGTGTTTGGGCACCAGGGGTACACCGTGATCTAATTCATATGCATGAATTATTTCTCCAAATCCATCATTCTCAATCTCATCCAACAAAACTTGAACCTAACATCCCTATTCTCTATTCGAACCAATTCATAGCCATCCCTGGAGGAAGGTGTCAGTAAATTGGAAGACCAACAACCTTGACAGAGAAGGAAATTACTGTAGAAGAATGAAGGGTGACATGTATGTTGTCTCTTCAAAATAGGAAAGGAGACAATAGATGGAACATGGGAGACATCTTTTTGAAGAGGTGGATGTAGCTATAAACAAAATAGGCATTTGATGAGGCAATTGCATAGCTTGATACTTTGGACTTATAGGATGAGGTTAAAGGAAGATGAAATCAAGGAAGTACTAAAGAGGAATGCAAAAAGATTCACATGAGGAATCAATTGAGAGGAGGGCAGCTAAAGTAAAAGGAAATTTGAAGAATTATCCCACATTGAGCAGGTAGGGAGATTATTGATGCTTAAATACTAAAACACACACATTTTTTGATGTCCACAAGACAAAATATTTTGTAAGACATGGGTTTCATACTAAGGACCCCACTATTTCAACCAGCTAGAGATGGAGATGAGAGAAATTTTGAATGAACACACAAATCAGGGAGCTACTAGGAAAGTGCCAAAAAAATGGCTAAAATTCGATGGTCACCATGTCACCACTTTAAAATGGGAGGTTTTTTGACTAGCGACATGGTGACCTCTTTGAAAACTCAAAAATTAGCAAGATCATGGGATCTGCTTAGATTGATGGCATGGTGTAGTGATGTGGAAACTAGGTGCTATGGTAGTGACGTGTTAGGCTAAGGTATACAAATTAGAAATTGACACATGACATGAATCCCAATGAGAAGTGACATGGCAGTCTAAGATAAGAGGGCACTAGATCATGCCATATGGTAGATTTGATGGTAGTTGCTATGTCATTAAAGTGAAGTTGCACAACCATTAACCACGTACATGGTGACCCAACCAGCAAGTGACACATGGCAATGGGTTGGTATTGAGGTGGACAAGCTATAAATTTACATGTGGTGGAGGCTTCAGACATGGCATGCTTCTTGAGGTGTTGATGTGGCAGAGAATGACATGAGTCACAAGGTCATTATGTCACGATGACATGGCAGGATGCTAACTAGGATAGCGACATAGTGACTAATGATGCGGTGAAGCAAGTAGCCAATGAGATGGTGCCATGTGGCACCTAGATGGAGGTTGAAAGATGACTGTGTAGGAAATGATCTAATCAAGAATTGACACATGTCACTAGCAGTCAATCAAGTTTGACTTGGAGTGAAAAAGGAGGGAAATTTCAAAAGGCATGATAAATTAATTATTTTAATATTTCCTCTTAAAAGCACATGCAGGGCCAAATTTTTAAAAAGATTTAAATTTAGAGCTATAGTTTTAACTTTTGAAAGAGTTAAATATTTGTACAAGTGCAATTTCGAAGCCATAGGAGGAGTTGATTCTTCAAACCAAGATTCTAGGAGTTCTCCATAAGTGGATATAGGCATATTATACATCATTGGAACTAAGAGAAGATGAAATTTCCAATTATGGTGTTTTTTTTTTTGCATAGGAAGTCACTAGTTAGAGTTATAAATAGAAATGTAAAATTTGGGATTTCTTAGTGAGATTGGCAAAAATAAAAAATGCAAGTACTAGCATGGTAAAAGGTCTATTGGATTAATCTTGAGAATATTATGCCAATATTGTATAATTTGGCTCCAATTTTCAATTATGATGGATATTTGTTTTTCCAATTGGGCTAAATTTCGACATTGAAGTTGGAGTCATGATTGAAGAATCAGATCTTTTGTGGAATGAAAGAGGAAATGAAAATATTTCTAGGTTAGGATTGAATTCTTTCATCCTATATATGTATCTTTCTCTCTTTCATTTGAGGTTGGAAAATGTTAGGGAAAAGTTAGCTGTTGGAAACTAAAGCAGAAATGGTTTCATGGAATTGATGAAGTACGAGTGGAAAGATCTGTGATGTTTTGGTTCTAGACCATGAAGCTTTGCTTTGGCTATGATACCCCCTTCCCATCCCATCAGTTTCTCGTTCCCACCATTTTCTCTCTTGTATGACAACATATGTTTATTGTACAATCTGGTTTGTTAGGTATCTTTTGAGTTAATCTCATGCATTTTCATGTATTATTTCAAGGAAATCAATACAAAGAATAATAGCTGTTGAGTTTCATTTTAAAGGTTGTCTCCTTCATCAGTGATTTGCAATGTTTTATGATAATTGAAAAAAGAGTCTAGATCATAGTTGCAATCCCTTAAGGCTGCATGTTGTTTCATTATTTTTTATAATTCAATGAGTTATGCAAATACTTTAGGAAAATTAATAGGGTTGTAGGTTTATTGAAAAGGATATCAAGTAAGAATGAGATTTAGGTTGAACATTTATATCTAATTTATAAAGTAAGTGGATAGATATGGAATATTGGCATAATATAGGTGTATTAGATGTCCAAAAATGCATGAGAAAGATTTGTGAATTTCCCAATGGATGAGGCACTAATCAGGTATAGGATCATTAACTTGTTGTCTATACTTGGTTTTCATCTACTTTCTCCACCCACATAAAATCAAAAATTCAAATCATCTTTGTATTTTATGTTTGAAGAGTTAGAATAGGATACCCTCACTAAACTTATGAATTACATTGTCTTGCACTTAGCTACTGCAAATCTATGTTATTGCATGAGTCAATAGGAGGAATAAGGGCTAAACTTTTCGTTAATAGATTCAATAATATGTTTTGCATTGGTACCATATAGATTGAATCTGAGGTCCACCTACCTAGGTTTTGTAAACCCTAAAGTAGAAGAAGGGTCTAGCCTTACAGTTGGCCTAATGTTTGAAGGATATGTTAAGGATGGGAGTTGGCTACCCCTAGATGTGTCTTTTTCTCATTGGGGTAATTTGAAACCTATAGCATTTTAAAGAACCAACAAGGGTAACCCTGAAATGGCCTTCAAGCTTGATAATTCTATGGCCCTTGATAAGGTGAGAAGGGAATTTATTGTTAAATATCTTAGGAAATTTGGGTTTTGGGTACATTTTATCACTCTGATTAGAGAAATGATAGAAATGATCTAGTTTTTTGTTCTTGTTAATGTTTCCCTAGGGAATTTTTTCCCAATAGAGTGGGGGCTTAGATAGGGAGATCCATTGTTTCCTTACCATTTCATCATGGTTGTTGAGATTCTTGGTAGGAACCTCTTTGCATTGGTGTCTTAATGTAAACTTATGTGGATTACGCTTGCTTCAATCCTCCCACAAGAGGTTCTAAATTAGTTTGTTGATGACACCTTTCTTTATGGAATATTTTCCATAAGGGAAAGAAGGCCTAGAAAAAAACTTTGAATGGGTATGCAAAAGAGTCAGGGAAACATATCAATTATCATAAAAGCAAGTTACACTTCTGCAATACAGAGATGACTATGCTGCAAAGAATTATGAGGGAGTTGCAATACTAGGTTTCAAACCTCCCTAAATCTTGTGTACATATTTCCCTCATGGTCAAGCAAGTGACCACCCAATTGTGGAATACTTTGGTGGAGAGGATGAAGAGGAAACTAGAAAGTTTGAAAGTGAAGGTCCTAGGTAATTTTGGTAAACTTCAATTACATTTGATCTCTTTACAAGAAACTCTTTTTTTTTTTTAATCTTTATTTAAGATATCTAAGTTGGAAATATAGGAGGAGTAACTAAGAGGGAAAGGGTGAATTAGTTACTACAAAAAAAAATCAAAGATCCCTTAAGATGTCAATGCAAAACAAAATAAAACATTGTTGAAATTGAAATACTATTGTAACTCAGTTAACATAGGAGCACTTGGTTAACACTATGAATTACTATCACTTGCAAAATATTGAAATAATTACTTTTAAGATGTTTAGTGTGATTAAACTTAATTAACTAAGTTGTAGAATCATAAAGAAAATAACATGAACACAAGAGACACCAAGATTTAATGTGGAAACCTAAGTTTGGAAAAACCACCAATTACAATGAGTTACTAATCTTCACTCTTCTGAAGTGAGACCTATTAGGAGTCAACTCTATTAAAGGTTGCAAAATACACTATTAGGTGTAAACATGTTAAAAGATTTAGTTCACCCTATTAGGAGTGGACTTTTTTTGAGGTCTTTAGACACTTAAAATAGAAGTGTCACCTTGTTAGAGGATTTGAAAAATAATTATTAATCTAACTTTGTTAGGAGATTTGATTCACTGCTACAACTATTAGAGAATAGCAATGATATGACATGATTATTGATGCAACTATATTTTTTTATTTTAGATCTTTGTTCTAGCTTGAATACTTGATCTTTCTTCATCAGAATGTTCTTTGCAAATTGGTCAACTTGGATACTCTAATATCCTCCCAATTTGCTTCTTGGATTTATCTTTTCAATATCATGATTTTTCTCCAATTCAATCCTCAACATGAGCTTATATGCTTTATCTTGTGAAGTTAGCTTGAGTACAATTTCAAACAAATGAAATTCATCCCATGAGTTAGCTAGAACTAACCAACAAAACTGTCATATGAAATCAATTGATATAGGAAAATCCTTGTTTAGTCAACCCAACTCGGTCAATACAAACTCAAATTTTCTTCTTCCTTTAGACTTCCTTCAATAATCAAGTCAGCTCAAATAACACTAGTTCCATGCCAACTTTTCTTTGGCTACTAAGTCAACTTAGTAGATACTATCTTTTTGCAAACTCCCTTTGGTAACCAAATAAGCTCGGTTAGCACTGGCTTCATGTAGACTTTCCTTAGGTGATCAAGTGAGCTTGGTAGACCAAAATCTCAAGGAGGTTTGAATCTACAAATAATTAGAGATCTTAAAAAAACCTTTATGATAAAGGTTGGTTAGAAGCTAGTCTAGAACTTGGCCCCTTGGTGTCATATTATGAGTGCTAAGTATTTGAATTTTGGTCACTTAACCTATGTTATCCTTGGAAAAGGTCTACTAATGCATTCAAGGATATGGAATAATATCATCGAGATAAGAAAACACTTGAAAGAGGTAATAAGATGGATCATTAAGCATGGAAACTAGATTAGATTTTGGAAGGACAAATGGATTAGATAAGTTCCCTTCATTGAAACAAAGTTTATTTCTTTAAAAGGGAGGGGGAAGTTCAAGATGGGGAAAATGGTGAAGCACTACATCTATCTCAAAGAGTGGAAGGACTTTAAGACTAATAACTTCATTAGGATGGATAAAGTCTTATCTAAAGAATTATACACTATCTTGAAAGAGATTCATATTTTCTCCCTCCTAATGTTGGATAAAATAATATGGGATAAAAATTCAAGTGGGGAATTTAGTGTGAAATCAGCTTATATTTCCCTAATTGGTAAGGAAGCAGCTTTGAAGTGGAAGAATTTTTGGAACTCCCACTTTTTCTGCAAGATTAATTTTTTCTAGTTGTAGGTTATGCATAGAAGCATTCTCACCATTGAAAACCTTAAAAGTCATGGCTTTAGATGTACAATAGGCGTATGTTGTGTTTCCATTAAGAGTTCATGCCTCACCTTTTCATTCACTACCCTTACTCTATGTAGGTTTGGTATATTATTCTTGGTCAGCTTAGAATATCACAAGTCTTCAATAATAATGTTTCCCAATTTATGCTCAGATGGTAGAGCCCTTTACACCGCCCTATCATAAAAATGTTATCAAAGGGCATTCCCCCTATATCTACTCAAATATATGGAAAGAACAAAACAATCTTATCTTTAGAGATATGATTACCCTCCATGGGGCTGGTCATGCATAAATGTATGGGAGGATTAAGAAAGGGTGTGCTAAAATAGAAATGGAAACCACCTCCCCTTGCTGCCCACAAGGATTGAGTAGAATTGTGCAAAAGTTTGCGACATCAATAAGTTTATTAAGATAGTTGATAATTTGGAGCTCAATGAGAGGTTACAAACTAAATGGTAGCCACCTCCCTCAAACTACTTGAAATTAAATTTTGATTGGTCTAAGTGTTGGGAGGATGTTGTAGTGTGACTCAAAATAATCTAAAATTCTCAAGGTGTTGGTATATAGGCATATTCTAGAAAATGTGCTAGCATTTCAAGTAATGAGGAAGAAAGGCTTGGGCTCTTGTGGGTAGTGGAATTATCTAACAACATGGGAATTCAAATTTTGATTTTGGAGGGAGATTCTATGTTAGTCATAAAATTTGTCAAGGGGATATTTAGATGAACTCACATGCCATGTTAATTATCAGGAATGTCCAATATATCTTGAATAGGCTTAATGACATTAGGATGTAACACATCTTTAAAGAAGGAAACTAGGTAGAAGACAAGCTAGAATGATACAAACATGAAGTCATCAATGCTCAAGTTTGGTAGACTAAGAAAGACCTTCCAATGATGATCAAATCACTCATTCATAAAGAGTCATTTAAATGATGGAGTACAAATTGAGGTACGATAGAGATTATCTTGTCACAATGGGTTTAGGGATGGCTATTTACATGACCATGAACTATTTTTCTTGTTTAGTGGGCTACATAATGATGGTGATAACTTTGAAGGAGGCCTTTATGCTATTAAACCATTTTAGCACTACCTCTAGTGAAAAGTTGGCAATCATTATTTGTAATGTGAATTGAAAATATGGTGGAATAAAAAAAGTTAGAAATCAAGAGGAATGTGGACCTAAAGGATAAGTTTGATAGGGTTGCTAATTTCTCAGTCTATTTTATGCACTCGGTGGCCACTATGCTCTACCTCATGTTAACTAACAAGGATGGTGCAATTTTTTGAGGGGTTGTTTTATACGGTGATTAATGGTAGAAATCCTTTCAAATATCTCTCTTGAAAAGTTTATCAATGACCAACTTTAAGGTTCTAGATGGTTATTTTTAACCTATTAGGTAACTCAATTAAAGACAAATGTGTATGTTCACAAGGATGCCTTTGCTGGTATCAATCAATCTACACACCTATTGCTGAAATGTAACCATAAAAGAGATATATATTTATATTTTCTATTTTTTTTATGATGAATGAAATTTACAAATGTAACTATATGAATTCTTATTTTAACCAAGTGTTTAAAAAAAAAAAAAGAAAGATAGAATGGCAAGAGACTTTAATAAATTTATTGAAAGGGAAAATCCTAACAAACATAAGATAAAGTAACAACATGTCTATGAAATAAATTATCAAAAGTATTTGGTAGAAAACCAATAAATTTAGGAGTGACACTTCCTCAACTCTACTAATGCAATCATCAATGGGAACTTGAATAATAACCAAAATATGTTTCATGTTTCATCAAATTGTGAGGTCATGAAAAGTGTGCTCAAATGAGACAAAAAACTATGTAATAACATTGATGATCCTTTCTACAATTAGTCACAAAAAAAAAATTTAACACAAGGAAAACACAAAAACTAAAAGATCGCACAATCGCAACAACACAATAAAACCATTGGCTCCATTATTATTCATGAACATGCATTCACAAAAATAACAAACTCTAGCAAGAATAGCTACACTCATCTAGTGAGACCACCAACAGTATATTTTATTGCATCAAAATAATGGCATGGAGTAAACATTACATCCATGTATTTAAAATAAATCCTCTCCTCCTCTTGTGTTAGGAGTGAGATCTCTTCTAATGAAAACTCATGCTAAAAAACTAATAAAATAAAGCTAATTATATACAAACTGACTCTCTAAATGGTGCTAAGTAGGTCTCCACCCTTGTTTATATCAATTAATTGGTGCATGAGCCTTTACATGACTTAAAACAACAAAATAATGAGAAGATAAGAAGATAGAATCCATGAGATGATCTAGGAGTCACTAAGTGTTCTAAAAATAAAAGCTCAACCTTCTCTAGGTATCTTTGGGAGTTGAACTACCATCAAAATGCTTTTCTAATGCATGGAATGCTCTCAATAACAATTGTTTGTTAACTATTTGTGCACTGCTTCTTCTTTAAAACTATTGGCATACCTCTGAGAAAAGAACACCCTCAAACCTACACACCTTCACACCTATGCACCTTGGGAATAGGACCATGTATCCAAAAATTCTTCTAAGTTTCAAAACCAAATTTTTAACATCTAGGTTTTCTTCCCCTTTATACCAAAATGATGTCTAGATGTTTTTATTTTAAATTTCTCTATTATTTATGCTACTTCTTTAGCCTTTGGTAAATCCAATGAATCATACTTATGTTTAACTAATTTTTGGTAGTCTATTCTTATATCCACCAAATCCTCAAGCTTGGTATCTAGTTCCAATAATGCTTCTTCAGTTTTAGATGCTTCTCTTATGTCATCTTGTGGTGAATTATTTTCAAATGCATCTCTAAATTATTGAAATATAATTATACCAAGGAAAGCTTGGTCTTTGACTCATCTTCAAAAATCTCAAGGTTAGTAGTGTTGCAGTACTTATTTACTTCAAAAAATTTATCTTGAGATTTATTCTTAATCTATTGAATTCCTTCATGTAAGCCTCCCATGAAATCATTCCCTAAATATATATTTCTATCCAATTATCTAATTTATCCAAGTCTTCTATGGAGTATATCTCCATCAACATCTGGTACCTCTTCACTTTGATAGATTTGATTTCTTGAAAATCATTAGCTTAGGTATGCTCTTCATCAAATAGCCCAAAATCTTGGTTTATAATATAAACCAATTTTTTGGCATTAGTATGGATGTGGTGCAATATGTTCAAATTGCATTGTATTACTTGTACTCCCCTCTCCTAAAAACTATGATGTCATTGTTTAGAAACATCCCAAAAAAAACCATTTTTGGTCCTGCTTTCTTCCTCTCTAGTGTGGCTCAAAGAGAATTCTTAGGATTATTTAGGTCTATAGGTCCCATCACTTTTTTTAGGTGTCCTCTCAATAGCTCATTCTACTTACATGGTACTATTAAGTCTAACTCATCTTTGTCCATGTGTTTAAACATTTTCTTGAGGCCTATTGTGATCAAGACCTTTGTCATATCCAACATGGGCTTTTCCAACATGACCTCCTTCATTTGATAATATTTTGGATTCATTTCTTCATTATCAACATGAGGAGGTGGAATGGAAATGTGTGCTAGAAGGTGTTGATCTTGATTCTTCATTATGAGGACAAGTATTGTAGCATAATCCTTAGGTGGCTTAGGATTCTTTATCACCTTTATGAATTTTTTCATTCCTTCCTCTTTAGTTAGTTCCATCTACCTCTTTTGTCTAATCATAACATTTTTCAACCATGATGGTGTTGTCCCCATTACTGACATGTATTATGTTGAAGAAATTGGTTCTAAAACTAGCTCCTTTCCTTTATCACTCCTCTCCAAATTCTTCTCGTGTCAAGGGAGATCTTTATAGAGAGTTTATGTGATATATTGGGCTAAGGACCTAGCCTTTGTAACTAGAGGAACTTTTTTCTTTATTCTACTCTCTATCCTTGTTCAGATACTTCATCAAAATAAAACTATACATATTTTTCCTCCTCTATATTTTGAATTTTTTTTTTTGTTTCAAAAGTCAAAGGTGGTGGAGTCACTAATCCTTGATTGACTATGACTACTATGTCTTGTGCTACTGAAGGAGAAATGATGAGAATTCCTTGAGGTAGAGGAGGTAATTGCTTCTGATTCTCTCACAATGGCTTATTCCTAGGAGTGTTATTTATTTTCTCTCCTACCATCTTTGTGCCTATGGGTAATATATCAAAGTTTGAGAGGTCAAAATTATCAACTCCCTCACCCTCTATTTCTTCAATCCATTTTTGTTGCTCATCTTTTGAGGTCTCACCCTAGATGGGATCCCTAGGTATAGATGGAGGTGTTTGAGTAGAACTTCTCCTTCTGTGTTCTTTTGCAATTGTAGTTGAGTGATTTCTTTTATTCAAAGGGGAAAACTCAATTTGTTCCCCTTCTTCCTTTTCCTTCACTTTTGGGATAGTTTCCTGTATCTATGGATAGGGAGTGCTCCTCTTCTTCAATTTTCTCATTTTTACTCCTACCATCATCATTTTTGTTCAGGCTCTCTTGGGTACCAATAAGGAGGTTTCTTCTTCTAAGACTCAGGGAGATGGAACAAATTCCTATTATGGCAGTTCCTCTCATTGCTCTTGTTGAGCTTTTTTTGTCATTTTCTAGGTTTTAGCTTCTTAGGCAATTGGTTTTTATTGGGCCTTAGCCACTTGATTTCATTCCCTAGGAGCTAGTGCATGCTGGAGTACCATTTCTAGCCTCACTAGTGATTTGGTAGGGTAGGTTAGTATAGTGACTTTTTTTCCTTTTCCTCTCTTTGGTTAGGTTATAGCCCAAAGAGGTACGGCCTAGGGAACTAGATCCATCCAAAATGGTTTCTTAATCCATTCTCTCATAAGTTCAATCAAATGTTGACCCTATTGATCCATATCATAGTTCTCCTTATGCCCAATTTCTTCATTCATGATAGGCCTATCATAGATCTTATTCCTATTGTATAAGGGATCTTTTATCTTAGAAACATCTTTGTCCTAGGCCTTTAGGGGTATCTCCATGTTCAACACCTTTTCTGTGAGGCATAGAATCATTCGACAATAGTCCCTAATATGGACATCATAGTCATCTACTGCATTCATCCAATCATCCTCCAATGTTTCATTATGTACAATTTCTTCCTTAATAGATATTTCATTTTCAAATGATTATCAAAATATGGTCATAGAGCTTGGTAATCCTCTAGGGGATTTGGATCCCATTTTGAGTCAAAAGTAGAAATATCTTGCTTCTGGTTTACTTTGTATGTTGCAATGGTGATCGGCCATAGTGAAGATTTCTTATGTTGTTTTCTTAGTCTATCATATGAAATAATGAGTTGGAAAGGTATCTCAAGTAGTATGAGCCTTTGTAATGGGTATGTGAAGAGATTTTTAGCACACAGAAGAGTACCAACTACTCAAAGATAAATAAAGGTCTTAAGTTGGAAGTAGTAAGTTCCAACTTCTATTATCTTCACTACAACTTCTTTTGACATCTTCTTTCCATAATCCCCTTCAATGAATCTAGTGATGATGAATATGAAACCATCATTTACCACCTTGTATTCTACACTTTTTGGTGAGAGCTTCTTCTTTACAAGTTGTGGATATACTACATAGGGCCAAGAATTTCCATCTTGTATGCTTTCCTTCCTATACAACCCTAGGTAATCCATGGTCCTTGTTACCAATAGATAAACTATATAAGAAGTCATGTAAAAGAATTGGTCTCTTTTGACCAAGATCAATTTCTCATCTAGATTGTCACTAAGGATAGTGGCTCAATCAATAGACATATTTCTTGTTTTAATGGTCTCGATGAAGTGTACCATCCATGTCTCTAGGTGACTTGTTGCGAGAAGGCCCATTTCTCTACTCAAAATAGATATTGAGTATCCAAAATCATGAATCATGTATCCACATGCCATATCCACATTTCCTAATTTTTATTCCAAGGGTGTCCTTTCAATTAGGTACTTAGATTGTACCAACTCCTTGGTCTCTACTTCATTTTCTCTATAGCACTTATTTCCAACTTCATAAGATATTTGGAGGTATTGATATTCTTGAGGAAGTTTAAAGGCCTTTTCAATATTTTGTGGCCTAAGATCCAAAATGATCTCTCCTGTTACTCTCTTCATGACCTTTTCCTTAGGTATATAGTGTTGAGCCGATGTCATGAATAATTTAGAGGATTCAACTAATGTAGGGTATGAAGTGGTATTCACTAACCTACTTGGAATGAGAGTAGACTATTGGAATACATTTAGAATAACTAAGAGGTGGGTGAATTAGTTATCCAAGGTCTAGATGTATAAATAAAACTATTCACAACTTAGTGAACCCATAAAATATGCATACCCATACATGCATCCATTATGCAATCACTAAACATTGTATGTTACTATGAAATAACCTTGCAAAAATGTAAAGATTGAAAAACAACACATTCACTAGCACAATTGACACAATTATTTATGTGAAATCCAAATTTGGAAATAACCACTAGTAACATGCTACACCTTTTCACTCTTCTGAAGTGATGCCTTGTGAAAGGCCAACCCTGTTAAAGATTACAATACACATTGTTAAATGTCACCCAATTAAGAGATTTCAATCACCCTGCTAGAAGTAAGCCTTTTTAGAGGACTTTAGGCCATTCATTTGGAATGCCACATGGTTAAAGGATTTATTAATGACTGTTAAGTCAACCTTAATCCAAACAATTTACCATAGACTGATACAATTGTTAGAAAGTAATAGTAGAGCTTTGCTCTGATACAACTTACAACTGTAGACACCTAAATCTGATTACATCAATAGGTAATCATATTTAGTCATCTCCTAGGACATTATTGATTAAATATTTACTATTTAATTAATTAATCATCATCCCCTAGTTAATTAATTAATTTAATTAACTATAGTCCAATTGATAAAATCAAATGATCACCCAAAATCAATTTCTCAATTAAATCCCAATTCCTCTATTAAACTGAATAAATCCTCAAATCTATTCAATTTAATTCCATATTCCCATTTTATTGAATAAAAAATTTAATAAAATATCTAGAATCCTAAGAGCCTCCCTAAACCCTATCCTAACCCCTAATCCAACCCATTCACCCATACTAACTTCACTTATCCTCCTAACTAACCCATCCCATCAAAGCTAAATCACTTACCCCCTAACCCCCTTTCTAAGCTAATCCTAATCTCCCTCCTAAACATGTTACAACTTTAAGCATGGGTTATGACTTGCTAACCCAAACCAAAGTCAACAATCTCATCCTCACCCTCACCCTCCAACATTTATGACTCTTACACCTCTTACACCTCCCTTAATGACTCTTACAAAGAATTTATGGAGCCCTTATCTCTTGAACCTCCTTTGTTGACCATCCACCTTGCCTTCCCTTCATCCAATCACCCTCTGACAAGTGTAACCTCATAATTGGCTTCAAACAAGAACAATCCATGTGCTCCCCTTTGAGTGCATCCTAGCACTCCCTCACCATCTTGCCATATTTGCATCTTGATCATTCATCCCTCTACCCCTTGACCTATAAATTGAACCTCCTCCCTTCACAAAATCATCCACCTTCCATGCAAAGTTATAATGCTATTTTGAGAGCTCATAAACTACCAAAATACCATTATAATGTTGGAATCACTCCATGAATCCATTATTTAAACCTTGCCTCATTCACTTCATCCATCCATCTAAGCTTGAGAATAACTTGTGAGCATACACACCTTAAATCAGGACAAATCCATTGCATCATGATGGTATACCATTAGGAGCCTACCATTCTTGGTTTGCTTCCTTTTGTGGTGATAACAATGAGTACTATCTTAAGTGTTTTCTTATTTAGTATTGTTAATGCTTTCCTTAATAGCTAGTATTCAATTTGCACTACTAAACTAGGTGATACATTTTGGCATGCCCGATGGGACCCCACATTTGGGTCTATCTAATCATGTTTTTGGGTTTTTTATGATAAACTAACCAAATTAACCTTATTTTCTTGTGTGTTTTTGTCATAAGTTTGTTGATCTTGTTGTAGGTATGCAGGTCATCCTTTGGAAATTGTGCTTTGAATGATCTAACCATTTTTCATTTTTGAACACCTCAAAAATAGCTTATTTTGCGATCTCGCAACCCCAGGAATGCGAACCCCTGACTGTGGGATCACTGCCATAAACTCACAGGAACATGAACCTGCAAAGGCAAGATTGTTGTTTTCCTAACCACTATTACCATGTGTCATTAAAATTAACCTCTTCACTCCCAGTAACAAATCCTCCAATGGGAACGCAATTTTTTACCAGCAAGATTGTTGTAAAAACCTGCGAGAATGCTTGTCCAAAATAGTTGCACCTAGAAAACCAATTTTAACCTTTCACCTTCAATCCCACTGACCCATCTATCCATGGGAATGCATTCCATAAAATTGCGAGATCGCTATTTCACAGGATCGCTCTACAACATTTTAACATGCGGCCTCATTTCCTACATTTTTTTCACCAGTCCTGTGTTGCATTCTCGCGCCTATGGGATTGCTACTTAAACCCATGAGTTCGCTATGCTAACTGCTTGGTTCAAATTTTTTGACAATTTTTCATTCAAGTTTTTATTTTGACTTGTTTTCTGTAGGTTTTATCATCATATCTTTAAGCTCATAATCATATTTATGGAAAAAAAAAACTATAAATCAAATTTTGACTTTTAGTGGTTTCGTAGGATATGGACTATTCTGAGTTGATTTACGCATATCAAAAATAACAAAACAAATTTTCCATTGTTAAGCTTTCATTTTGGAAGATTTTGGGTGACTAATCAAATTGTTTTTTTGTAGCATTGCACGTTGAAGCATCTTACAAACCTAATCATGTTTTTAGTAATTTTTTCTTAGAATGAACTTGCATGTTTAAACATATCTTTCATAAAATGAATGTCACTCAAATCACCCTCGAATGCCATAGACTAAAATCAAGCTTTTATTGGAATGCATGCTTAAAACAACAAACACAATCTTGAATGCCAAAAATCAAATCATCACTGCAATACCTGAAACTTAAAATTTGGGCATAAAACACTTTAACTCAATCTTGAATGCCTAAAAATTGATGAACATTGCATGGTTTTGACACACTTCAACAATGCTCAAATTTCTTATGTTTACGATCTCTCAATTTTCATTATGTTGACGACGCTGTCAAGTTGGAATGAACATTGTATGCCATAATCACAAGTGTCTTCAATCATAGCTTACAAAATCTAAATCATCAATTGGAATGAATGTGTGTCTTGTTTTACACTTTTTAGGAGGCCTGCTTAGGGATTTCATCACCCCTTGGGACAACTTCAACTCTAGCATTCTGGTAGAGTATAAATATTGAGAGGTGAATCGAAAGACACCTCTCTTGGAAGCATAATCTTGTCACTCTTGGCTAAGCCCCAAAGAACTTTATACCTTTGGGAAGTGAAGGTGGAGATTTGGGTTACCATCTCCTCCCGGCTGAGTGGCATTATTTTCTTTCATCTACAAAATTGGGCCTCACTTACCTTGTGTATATCGAGGACATCCCTAGCTAATCTTGTATATCCTAGCAAACATTTTACAGGGCTATTGATTTGTTTGACATTCTTGTGTGTTCAACATCCTCCCCATGTTTCATAAAAAAATCAAATTATTTTGCTAAAGAGATCACTTGCCTATCCTTTGAAATGGTTGTTAGCAAGTCCATTTGCAACAATCCAACTATTGGTCAATCATTCAACCCAAATGAAGGGCATACTTAGCGTAGTCATTGCCTTATCCAAGATTCATCCAAGCTTCCAAGCTTTCCTCTAGTATCATCATTCCTGAGGTCTTCCATAGAATCTTCCTTTTTCTCTCCATGTCTTAATCATGCAACATCCCATCCCTTCATGCAACATCCCATCCCTACCCAATTCATCATCCAAATCCAAATCTGAGCTTCCCAACTTATCCTAATCTGCATTTCTGTATTCATCCTTCATCCCCAAAACATCATGTCACAATCCTATTATGATGAGTTTTGTCATCCCACCTTTTCTCCCACCTCATCCTATTCCAATGATGATGATGTTGATCTTTTCGACTACGACGAGTATATTGAAATCCTTAGAGATATTACTCCCAACAGCCTCCATAATCCAATCATTCCTCCAAATTACTCCATCATTCCTCCAAACATACCCACTAGTACTCCTTACCATGCCTTTGACAAGGGAAATCCATTATTATCCTCATCCTCACCCCCTCCTTATATTGCGCCCACATATTCCTCTTCTACATTAGTCATACCTCCATCTTCCTGCACCTTCATCTCCCAGTCTCCACCATTCTACAACAATTCTAGTAGCTACATCCCTAGTCCAAACCCCTTTCCAAATCCTCGAACCAATCCTAGTCATACAACACATCACCTTAATCCCCTTACTCCTCCCAATCCAACACACTTGTCTCTAAGGAATTTTACAAGGAAGCCCAAAGAAACTCCCTCTCCCAACCCCATCATTCCTCTTACATTGTCCTATCGCTACCATCCCTATCGCATCTACCCCACTTATCAAATCCCTTCCATCTCCTACCATCCATCAAATCCCTCCAAATCCCATCCACATCTCCTCCTCCTAGAATTACCCAAACCCCATATAATGAACCTAATGAGTCCTTCCCCCATCAGCTCATCCCCATTGAAGAAACTCCTACCCATCCATCTACCTCACTTAAAAAGACCATCCATACTTCTCCTCTCATACCATCCACTCCCACCCATTCCTGTCAAGATCTTGTCCAAAAGCATGTTGAAATATCCCCCGATACAATAGAAAATCCCTCCATCCCACTTATTCCCCTAAATGATCAACTTTTACCATCCCCTCCATATCTAAATCCCACCATCACACCTACTCTATCTCAAGATCCATTTCCATCAACCCATCCAACTCAAGATCCTATCCTTCCATCCCCTCTGCTTCATGCTCATACAAATCCCATAATCCATGATGATAGATCAATAGAAGAAGAACTAACTATCATATCTAAACTCACATCTTGTGTTCCAAATAATGAACATCATATTAAAGAAAGAAATAAAAATGTATCCCTAGATGTTGGTATCCCCGCTATTCTTGCATGGTTGCAAGTGGCCCCTTATCCTTCTACTTCTTTTCAACCCTCCATTTTGGGTCCATATATCCTTTATCTAAATCCCCCACCCTTTCCATCCATTTTGGGTCCTTACATACCTAATATGAATCCTTTATCTCCCCCATCTATTTTGGGACCTACACTTTCCCCATTTCCATCTGTTTTGGGCCCATATCCTTCATTCCCTCCATCCATTTTGGGCAATTATATCCATCCATATCCTATGTTCCAATCTATCATTCCATCCCCTCAAACCCACTAGCTAGATCATCAAAGGCACTCACCCTTGAATCCTTTCCAACCTTCAAACCCTATCACTCCATCCATTATCCCTCCATCTCCTCCATGCTCTTGTTCCCATCCCATGGGTAATAGAAACATATTGGATGCTAATAATACAAAAGCATAAATCCAAAAACCCACACAAATCCAAGTCTTGATATGTCCCTTCTAAAATACATGTTCACGAAAAAAAACATTTGATCCAATTCAAGGAAAAATTCAAGAGGCCACAAAGGCTCAAGCTGAAAAAGTCAAAAATCATGTGGATACCTAGGATGCTCATAAAAGAAATGCATCTCAAAGAAAAATATCAATTTGCATCCATTCATGGTACTCAAAAAGCCTCATCCATTCATCCTTTATCCAAATCTTTATATAAACATCCTTCATCCCCCCAATCCACTCGTAGTCCGTATGCTTCTTATCCTAAATTTCCCATCCTCCATTTTCCAACTCTAATTTTAGTCCTTATCTTTCTCTTCCTCCATTTTCTCCTCAACCTCAATCAATACCATCTTTCCCACTACTTTATCACCTCTCAAGGTGTGTGCCAATGATGATCTTCCCATTTTCCTCATCCATTTACCCACAAGCCTTATGTCTTCACATCCATTATCTACCAAACTCCCACCCACCATTCCACCTATTGAATCCAATCCTTTTCCATCCATCCTACCAACATCTATGAGTAAAAATGCATCAAAAAAAAAAAAAAAGTGTCCACTGGTAAAAACTTGGCAATTCAAGTTCCTTGGACAAGTACCATGGTCAAAACTTGGCAAACAAGCATCATGCGTAATCCCTCCATCCAAATGCTCTGTACACTTGGGGGCACATTCCATCACCCATCATACCCATCTCATCCCACTATACCAACCACATCCTATCCATTTCACCCACCATCCTCCTTTGGATCTTGATAGAAATAAAGTCCACCACTAGATATATGCTTTCAGTCATCCCTTTGACATCCATTTTCCAACAAATTTTGTATCCACCTATCCTTTATCTACCCATTCTTTCATCCATCCAATCCCTCCATTGGCCTCATCCACCCATCCTTCTTATCCTCTACCTCATTAACCTTTCACATTTCACATCCTAGCTTCCATCTATCTCCCTCATCCTCTTGTTGACCAATATTCAATCCTACCACATCCCTCATAAAAAAATCCTCTTGAATAGCATATTATAATTGGGGTCACTCTATTCCTTGGAGACCATGTCATGTTCATCTTTCCATCAATCCTTATCTTTTTGCATTCCTCTACCCAAATCCCTCTATCCACTATTCCCTTTTTCATCTATCCTTGCATCTCCCAGCATTACCTCCATGTTTCCATCACCTGGTACATCCCTTGTCATTGGTATCTAGCCCTCAAAAATCCCTCATCCTGAGCTTCCATTTACTATCCTCTCCTCCTAAGCTTTTCATCCACTCTCTTCTCATCCTGAGCCTTCTTACTCCCACTATCTTAAGCTTTTCACAAACCATCTTCTCCTTTTGAGATTTTCACCCCCTTTATGTCCTCATCTCAAGCTTTAGCTCTATCTTCTCATCCCAAACCTTTCATCCAATATCCCTTCATCTTTATCTTTCTTGTCACTATCCTATCATGCTATGCTTTTGTCCAATAATCCCTTGTACATCTTTGGATCTGTCAGCTATCTTTTCCTTGCGCATTAGTCCTTATCTTGGTCCCATTGTATACCTCCCATCTCTTCATGTTAGTTCCTTCTTGATTACAAATTGTAGGTCTCTTGGTTTGGTGCTTTAGTGAATCCTCATCTGCGATCCCTTATCATCAAAATGTTTTCCTAAAGAGTTCTACTTTCCTAGATCATCCTAGTCCTCAATATTACCGATAGATCCTCGCAGGATGCATGCTTCCTCTCATCTGATCTTGGTCCATCAGTATCCAGTCCTATCGATCTCTTTGGCAAAAGGTTCACCTTTTTATGGATTTACATTTTATTTCGATTTATTTTCTTTTCGGGATTTCAAGCATGATTCTTAAAGTATCTCTTCCAATTGATTTGGGTTGTTCCCTCCTCAAGGTCACCATGATCTTTTATATCATGGTGTGCTATGAATGGGGCAATTCGAGTGCAAGGTCTTGATCAGGTCTTTCATCTTTTCTTTTTTTTGCTTGTGGGTTACCTAGTATCGTTCCCACTCTGATTCTCTCAAGATTCATGTGGGATGTTGGGGCAACCCTTGCATGTTTGTTTCATGTTAGTCTTATGAAATATTGGTACAATGGCCTTTCTATTCTTAGTAACCTTGGCATATCTCCAATATTCCTATATCAAAATATGTGCTCAACTACATGGTGGTGTTCCCCTTTGGAACACCCCCACCCTCAAGCTTCAATCGATTACATCAAAACATCCCATCCCATCCTATTAGTGCAACCCATCCTATCCAAGCATCCCATCTCACCCAAGAATCCCATCTTATCAAAGAATCCCACCCTATCCAAGAATCCTATCCTATCCAACCATCCCATCCGATCAATCTTGCCATCATGATCCAACCAATCTCTCAAGCTCATCATATCCAATCTTACATCAATCATAATCATAGCTCTTTCATCAAATCATAATCATAGCTCTTGCATAAAATCATAATCATATCTCCTGCATCAATCATAATCATATCTCCTGCATCAATCATAATCATAGCTCTTGCATCAATCATAACCTTAGTCATCACCAATCCTAAACCTAGAATCCTAATCTCTGCAACCTCACCATCTTCTGAATCACTTCCCTAGCTTTAATTTCAATAGGCAATCACCCTCCCCCCTCTCCCTTAACCCCTATTCTTAACCATTGCTTGTCCTTGTGCACAAGGTTTTCCTTTGGATCATTCTCCCATAGTGAGAGTATGAGCTTCCTTCAACCCCTCTCTTGGAGACTCTCCATTCTCTTGCTCACCCTTGATTCTTGTACTTTTCAAGAAGTTGTCAGGTCTCACCTTCTCTCCCTGCCACCTTCTTGAGGGGGCATGATGTAGTCCATTCTCTCCTCTTCTATGCAAAATTGGGGCAACTATGTTGCTTCAAAAAGTCTTCTTCGTGTCATTTATGTTTGAACTTCTTTGAAATAGTGTTGTTTCAACACTATGTCAAAGAGGGGCAAAATGTAGACACCTAAATCTGATTACATCAATAGGTAATCATATGTAGTCATCTCCTAGGACATTATTGATTAAATATTTACTATTTAATTAATTAATCATCATCCCCTAGTTAATTAATTAATTAAATTAACTATAGTCCAATTGATAAAATCAAATGATCACCCAAAATCAATTTATCAATTAAATGCCTATTCCTCTATTAAATTGAATAAATCGTCAAATTTATTCAATTTAATTCCATATTCCCATTTTATTTAATAAAACATTTAATAAAATATCTAAAATCCTAAGAGCCTCCCTAAACCATATCCTAATCCCTAATCCAACCCATTCACCCATACTAACCTCACTTAGCCTCCTAACTAACCCATCCCATCAAAGCTAAATCACTTACCTCCTAACCCCCCTTCTAAGCTAATCCTAATCTCCCTCCTAAACATGTGACAACTTTAAGCATGGGTTAAGACTTTCTAAGCCAAACCAAAGTCAAAAATCTCATCCTCACCCTCACCCTCCAACATTTATGACTCTTACACCTCCCTTAATGACTCTTAAAAAGAATTTATGGAGCCCTTATCTCTTGAGCCTCCTTTTTTGACCATCCACCTTTCCTTCCCTTCATCCAATCACCCTTTGACAAGTGTAACCTTCTAATTGGCTTCAAACAAGCACAATCCATGTGCTCCCCTTTTAGTGCATCCTAACCCTCCCTCACCATCTTGCCATCTTTGCATCTTGACCATCCATCCCTCTACCCCTTGGCCTATAAATTGAACCTCCTCCCTTCACAAAATCATCCACCTTTCATACAAAGTTATAATGCTATTTTGAGAGCTCCTAAACTACCAAAATACCATTATAATGTTGGAATCACTCCATGAATCCATTATTTAAACCTTGCCTCATTCACTCCATCCATCCATCTAAGCTTGATCATAACTTGTGAGCATACATACCTTAAATTAAGGACAAATCCATTGCATCATGATGTTATACCATTAGGAGCCTACCATTCTTGGTTTGCTTCCTTTTGTAGAGATAACAATCAATCCTATCTTAAGTGTTTTCTTATTTAGTATTGTTAATGCTTTCCTTAATAGCTATTATTCAATTTGCACTACTAAACTAGGTGATACAACAACTTCTCTTGTAGATTTCATATCTCTATTTAGTCCTCAATTCTAGTTGGCCTTCATACTTTGCAGCTTTAATAGCTTGATCACCCTTCAAGCATTTGTCTCCTTCAGCCTTCTTGATTAACATA
This sequence comes from Cupressus sempervirens, assembly GCA_028749045.1. Lineage (NCBI taxonomy): Eukaryota > Viridiplantae > Streptophyta > Pinopsida > Cupressales > Cupressaceae > Cupressus > Cupressus sempervirens. The sequence goes on from CM053787.1 coordinate 852,898,454, forward strand.
CCATTGTATACTCTTCCCTTGGGTCACTTTATGAATAAAAACCCTTAATTCCTTCTCCTCCTTAGGTTCTTGCACATGAAAACTTTTCTTCATGACCAAACATTCTTATAAATAGGGAATTGGGACATTTTCTTGTTCATTTTCCATTGTCGAAATTAGGGTTTTTGGATGGATCATGTAGGATACAATGTATCTACCCAATTTTTTTTTTCTATAAACTTCTTTTAGAATCCATTTAAATTTTCCTAAAAATGATTTACATCAAATTTTGTGCCACCAGTTCATCAACCTTATCTCTCTCCTAGTTTGCAAATTTCAAGAAAGCAAACTTGTCAGGTTAGATTCAGTGAATCTTTGATCTATAACATAATGTAGTAGCTCAACGTTATCAATCTTATGATGCTCAACACATACTACATTGCTTGGCATCAACTAAAAAATCACTTGGCATCAACTAAAGTTTACTAATGCTTGGCATCAACTCAACATTACTCGACATCAACTATCTTGCTTGGCATCCACTAGAATTTATTTCACTTGGCTCCAACTAACTTTCTTCTTAGCTTGTACTAACTTTTCTTGATAGCTAATTTCCACTTGGTCAAGCTTGGTAGAAAAACTTTATGTAACTTGTTCTTATAAACTTTCTAAGTGTAGCCATCATTTTGTAACCTCAAGTAGATGATTAATATATCATATCATAATTGTCTTAAATGATCCTTGTACTTTATTACATAATCATAACTCAACCTTTCCTCTAGGTGCTATTGTTACCTATTATTGATAAAATCCACTTCATATATCAATTAAGTGATAGTACTTGAATCTTATAAGCAATTGTTTTGCCAAAAAATAACAAGTTTGACATGAGTGACAAAACAATGATTGAAACACATAGTCTTCTTCAACAATCTCCCTCTTTCAATAATCTCTCTGAACAATGATCTTTTCAATTAGATTTCAACAATCTCCCTCTTTGGCATTGATGGAAAACCAAATTGATCAATCGAGTCAATCAAATGATGAACATCTTGTTCAACCAATCTGACTGGGTTAAACTAGTAAGGCAATACCAAAAAGAAAAACTTGTATTAAAATTTCTTCCTCTTTTAGAAACTTCCATCTTCTGATTAGGTTACAAAACTATTTCTTATAACTCCCTTTGAGTTACTTCTTGTAGCTCCCTCTATAAAATGATTTCTTCCTCTATGATTACTCCTTGTTTCTTTGATGTACTTTCTCTCTTTTTGACCAACGAATCTCTCCTTCTGATAATGATCAATTTAATATACTTTTTTTCTCCCTCTTTGTTTTGGTAACTCTTGATCAGTAAATCCCTCCCTCTTTGACAAAAATTCCAAAGACATATACCAAAAAAATATCATTTTAAAATATGTTGATATAAGCTTTTGTAGTTTCTTTAGTTTCTCCCTCTGTCACCTTGTTTGTGACTGATTTGAAGTTTCTAAATCTATGATTACTTTATGTAGTTCCTAAAGTAAGATTTACTACATCAATTTGTATTATATGAACATTATCTTTTTTGATGTAGGGCATTCTTTCTATTTCTTAAATAGCCTTTGATAGGGGTATCACCCCTAGTTTACCTCTTAGATACTCATGAGCATCCTTAGGTAATGGTTTTCTGAAGATACCAACAATTTGCTCCTTTGAGTTAACATATTCCATCTTCACTTCTTTGTCTTGAACAAACTATCTCAAGTAATTATACTTGATTGCAATTTGGTTTGTCTTTGTGTGCATCATTGGATTCTTTGATATATTGATAGCACTTGTATTATCACAATAAAGTATCACTGGTTCTATGATCTCTTCCTTCATTCCTTCAAGTAGCTATTTGATTCATAGAATGTTTGTATAATTGATAGCAACAATAACATATTTAGTTTCAATAGTAGATTGTGAAGTAAAACTCTATTTCTTGCTAGTCCATGTAACTAGTTTGTTGCCCAAGAAAAATGCTCCTCCACTAGTGCTCTTTCTATCATCAATGTTTCCAGCCCAATCAACATCAAAATTTTCATTATTCTCATAGTATAGACCAAACTCTTCTGAATCTTTTAGATATCTCATTATTCTCTTCACAACCATTAAGTGATTCTCCCTAGGATTATGTCATGCCCAAAACTTGAAGGAAAAAACACACACACAATTTTTTTTTTGAATTAATAATTAAACATGCCCTAGGTTTGAAATGATTGATAATAGTTTTAGTACAGGCTCTTTACTTTACGTCTTAAGGTTATAAACATGAGGGCGATTACATCATTAAGATTTTGAAACTTTTTTTATTAGATTGATATCGATCTTAAGTTATGCAATTTAAGAATTAAACATATCAAAAGATATTAACAATGTAAGTTACACTTAACTTTTGGCTAAATGATAAAGGAAACAATCCAACATTTTCTATTTGTTTAACATATGCTAACGTAATGGAACAAGATAATAGTTTCATAATGAGTTTGCTAAAACCTTAAATGTTTAAAATTTATACTAAATATATTAAAACAGATAACCTAAAACCAACTCACAATTAAACAACATAGTTATCAACTAACTTAATAATTAAAAGATTTTAAATTAATTTCAAGGTAATACTAACTTAAAACTTTATTAAATTAAACTAAGTACACTTTAACAAATTAGAATATCATTTTAAAACTAACAATTTAAAATTATTAATAAATAACAATATATAAAAAGAAACTAACTAAACTAACATGCTAAAATAAAATAACTTAAAAATTTAAACTAATTAACTAATTACATTCTGAAAATTATCAACTAAAAAACAATTTTAATAGACTTAAATTAATATAAAATTTAATTAACATTTATTAAATAACTAAATTAACTAAATACTAAACTAGCTAATCTAATACCTACTAACTAAAACAAACTTATAAAATAATACCATTTACAAAACAAAACATCCTAACTACACCTACACTAACTCTACCATCTCCCCCCCTAAGCCCATCCTAACCCCATGCCCCACTTGGGCAAGCGCTTCCCAAGCGCTGTCCTTGGGACAATGCTCTGCCCAAGGGAGGTGTGACAGACTCCCCCACCTTCCCTCAAACTCATGTGATTCAAGTGGATAGCAAGTGGAAGGAACAAGTTTAAATCACTTGCAAAATTTTCTTTATTTTAAACACAAAATTTAAATGCCTTCCCTCCAATCTGAGCACCCAATTTGGAGGAAGATAGTGATGGGACAGGGTGACATCATCGTGTGGGAGGACAGTTTGACTTACCCCAAATATTCATTGATAAAGTTTTATAGGTGAGAGTTAGGATATTAAGGATATCTACTAAAACTATATTATTTGTCATAAAGAATAGATTTTGGTTTTAGATTTTGTTTTATTTTATTGTGATGTGAATATTTTAATAGTCTGTAATAGCATCAACCAAAATTTGAGTTCTCCATACAATTTTCAGAATGAAAATGTGCTTCTATAGGCCTCTTTTATATGAAATTTTGAAACTTATTTGATGGTTAAGGTCTTACTATATAGTCTTACAGAATTTGTGTTTTAAATTCTTCAATGATATTAATCTACCACCTTTTATGCATTATGCTCAACAAATCTACTATTGCAAGATCATCAAAATCTATGCAAATTTCTTAAGAATTCCTGCTTAATAATTTTCATGCACCTCAGATGCTATGTATCTCAATGATACCTACATTTCATGAAATAACCATCTACATATTCATTTAACTATCTAATAAAAATGATGGATCAACATTGGAACAACATAATGACTAAACTAGTCTTAAGGCAATTGAGAAAATAAGAGATCAAAATGATAATGCTCCATTCCTTTTGAAGGGAGTATCAAAATACAAAAAGTTATTTCTCTATCATGTTTCAATTTTAGCTTGGATCTCTTGACGTAATTCTTTCCTTCATGTTCTTGCAAATTCACTTTCAACACAACCTTACATAAACTAAATCATTTCAAACTTGATAAAGACACCATAGATTTACATGGATTAGCAACATCTCTCTCTACAGTCCATATGAATAGAGGCATCAACACACATCACAAATTTAATCTTGTATAATTGAACATCATTGTTGCATATTATCTTTGATACACATTCATATAACAACATAGAATACAAAAATTTTAAGAGAAGTAAATTTACTCAATCACTTATTTTATTATCAACCTGATTCAAGGGCTCAGCCAGGAAAGAATCAGGAAGAAAACTCGGCTTTGTTGCCATATGCAATAAGGTTTAAAATACAAATTTACAATAGGATCTCAATCCCAAATTTCAACAATTTTATCAATTTTTTTTCATGATCCAATCAAGGAGTTTGTTATATTTTCTGAATCTCATTTCAAGAACCATGGAGGAAACCAATAACTGATCGGGTGACAACCAAGCTAAATCAAAGAACATCAAGCATGCATAATCACACATGGTTTACACAATAAGATTCATAATGAATCAAGACTAGGGAGAGGTGGATTCTTCCAACTGGAGAAGTCAAGCACAACACCAATTCAGATGCCCAATCGGGGCCAATAACCAAGAACTTCCGTTCTTCCATTTAAACTTGCCATACTCATACCAAGTTTGTGCTGATGGGTAAAACCTGACGGGTAGGGGCCCATAACACCCTACCCTTTATCCCTCTTCTCATCCTAAGAAGAGACTCTACACAGGTTGGAGTCCAACTAAATAGACCTCTCCCAAAATTGGCCACTTCTACCCTCTCCTAGGGTGAGTAATACCAAAACACCCATGCAAGGAAAACTCAAAATTTCAAACATAAACAAGAAAGGAAAACAACCAAAAAGACATGGTTTACAAATCTTTCCAACATACCCACAACCATACAACAGTAAAACAATAACAAGGTAACAAGAACATGAAACAAAACATAAAAACTGAATAAGGGAGATGGGAGTTTCCTACCTTCACAAAGAGGCAATGGCAATGAACCACTTTGAGTAGAGTATCCCTCCTTCCTTCAAGCTTCAAGAAATCTTCTCTAAATGTAGAGATTGGGCAACCCCACCACTAGACCAAGGAAGGCCTCTAAATAAGCCTCCAAATCAACCACCCAAAAGGAGCATTAACTATTTCCACCCACTAGCCACTCTAGAAACTCCTTAACTCAACCTACACCATGGTTAAACCCTAAAAGGAGGTGGGGTAAGACAACTCATGACAACCACTTGCAATTTTCGCACAAAGGCAAAAAGGGGACTTTTGTGTGACCTCAAAAGTCAAAAAAAGGGGCTTAGGGGTTGGAAAAGACCCCTAACCCATACCCATACCCATTGGTTAGAAAAATAACATGTTTTAAAGCCTTAGGGAAGAGGTTAGAGTCAAATAAAATCTGGAGATAAAATAGGTCTATCTATCGACTCTAACTTGCAAATCAAGCACAAAATCTGAAATAGGGATGACTAACCCTAATTAAGAACCTGATAGAAAATTGACACTAACTTGAACCAACTTGAATCCAAAGGTTAAACAATTAACCCTAACTAGCATACTGAAGCACATAAACATTTTACGAGTGTCAAGCAACACTGAAAGAACATAATTACGAATAATAGGGTTTCCAAATTTTAGCACATGGAGATGAGTTTTGTTCCTCCGTAGGGTTTCTCGGCTAAATATCTGCACACTCATTGCACACATCAGTAGTCCCGTAAAATCACGTGTATATAAACGTATATGTATCAGAAATTTTCATAAATTAGAACATACATCAATAAGAGTTTTTTCATCCTACATAATTCTTAACCACTTGAAATATCTTAAATCAAATCTCAATTTTACTGATTACGTCAATCATACATATATATGAACATTAAATGACAATCATCAAATATATCTGGAAATAACATCACACAACATGAAATAATAAAATATGTTCTAAGCATCAGATAATTTCTTGACATCTCGAGTCATGGATAACAAAAATAAGAGTAATGTATTAGTATGCTATGATGGGTCGGGGTGAGGCCTCACATCCTCCCCCACTAGGCATGAACTTCCTCCTGGAGTTCATCAAAAAGGTACGGGTACTGAGATCGCATCTGCGCTACATCCTCCCATGAAGCTGTGACCTCATCGTAACAATCTCATTGGACCCTAACCTAGTCCAGCTCTCGGCCTCGAAGTGCTAGGGTCCGTCGGGCAATAATGCGGATAGGCTCCAGTGCTAGCTGTCCGTCTGACTCCACCTGTAAAGCATCCCAATCTATAATATGAGACTCATCATAAATGTATCCTCTAAGTACAAAAATATGAAACACATTGTGGATGCGTGACAGGCTAGGTGGCAAAGCTAAACGGTATGCAACAGGTCCTATACTCTCAAGGATCTCGAACGGCCCAACAAGCCGGGGTGCCAAATTAGAGCCCTTTCTGAATCAAATCAGACTCTTGTGTGGTCGTACCCTCAAGAACACTCTATCACCAACCTGATACTCTCGATCTGTCCTCTTCGCATCTGCATACTTCTTCTGCCTATCCTGTGCCTCTCTCAGGCGCTGTCTAATCAGGGTCACCTGCTGCTCCATCTCCTTTACCAACTGGGGCCCAATAGATACTCGATCCTTGATCCTATCCCAACTCAAGGGTGTCCTGCACGGTCTCCCATACAAAGCCTCATACAACGGCATACCTATGGAAGAATGATGCCCATTGTTATAGGCAAACTCGACAAGATGAAGGTATGCCTCCCATTTGACCTGATGGTCCATCACGTACATACATAGCATGTCCTCCAAAACCTGATTCACTCGCTCAGTCTGGCCATCGGTCTGAGGATGGTATGCTGTACTAAAATTGAGCCTAGTGCCCAAAGTCGACTGCAACTCTCTCCAAAATGAAGAAGTGAACAAAGAGTCTCTGTCAGATATGATCTTACGGGGAACACCATGAAGTCTAAAAATGTCCTGCAAGAACACCTGAGCTATGTCTCATGTGGTAAATGTAGTATGTACAGGTGAGAAATGGGCAACCTTGGTCAATGTGTCGACTATCACCAAAATGGCATCATGGTGATGAGATGACATAGGAAGACCAACAATAAAATTCATAGATATAGTGTCCCATTTCCATACTGCAATCTCATGCGGCTGGAGAAGCCTGCCAAGATGACGGTGCTCCGCCTTCACCCTCTGGCACTCGAGGCATCTTGCAACTATGCTAGCAATCTGCACTCTCATGCCTAGCCAATGATACAACTGCCTCAAATCTGCATGTAACTTCTTAACACCGGGGTGCGCTGCATAAGGTGCTCTGTGAGCCTCAAGTACAATGAGCTCGTGCAAACCTCCAATGGAAGGTACATACATACGTCCCCTATGACGCAAAATTCCATCGGAATCCAAAGAATATTTTGCAAACTTCCCTTCCAAGGGTCTCTGAGAATGTACTAACTGACTTACTTCTGCATAAAGTTCATCAGCTGGTAAGTGTTGCAAGATCCGCTCTCTCAAGTTGGTGCAAGTAGTCACAGATGAAAGTTCATGGTGCCTTCTACTTAAGGCATCTGCAACCACATTCTCCTTTCCCTTGATGTAATGAACATCAAAATCATACTCACAAAGGAACTCCATCCACCTTCTTTGCCTAGCATTAAGGTTCGGCTGAGAAAATATGTACTGTAAGCTCTAGTGATCGGAATGAAGCTCAAATCTATGACCTAGAAGGAAATGTCGCCATCTCACCAAGGCATGAACCACTACTGCTAGTTCTAGGTCATGAGTAGGATAATTGAGTTCATGAGTCTTCAAATTCCTAGACTCAAAGGAAATAGATCATCCTTCCTACATAAGGACTGCTCCTAAACCATCTAAAGATGCATCTGTGCACACCACAAAATCTGCAATAGGATCTGGTACTGCAAGAATTGGTGCACTCGTGAGGGCTCTCTTGAGCTCTTCAAAAGCTCTACCACACTTCTCTATCCACTCGTACTTCTTCCCCTTCCTCTGAAGAGAAGTGATGGGGTGTGCCAATCTAGAGAATCCTGAAATGAAGCGTCGGTAATAACCTGCTAGCCCCATAAAGCTCCTCACTTTGGTAACACTGGTGGGTGCTGGCCAATCCATGATAGCCCTGATCTTTGATGGGTCTACTAAGACACCATCACCCAATATGACATGACCCAAATAGTGTATCTCAGGTTTGAAGAATGCACACTTCGACAAGCTGCCAAACAACTGATTCTCTCTCAGCCTCTGCAATACCTGTCTCAAGTGCTCTTCATGCTCTCTCTCATCATGAGAATAAATCAGAATGTCATCAAGGAACACAACCACAAACTTATCCAAAAAGGTATGAAATACTCCATTCATGAGGCTCATGAATACAGCTGGAGCATTCATAAGGCCGAAAGGTACCATGGTGAACTCGTAGTGGCCATACCTAGTACGAAAAGCTATCTTGGGGATATCACTATCCACAATCCTCAACTGATGGTAACCTGACTTTAGGTCAATCTTTGAAAATACTCAGGCACCCTGCAACTGGTCAAAGAGGTCATCGATTCTAGGAAGAGGGTATCGGTTCTTGATGGTCACCTTGTTCAATTGCCGATAATCGAAACACAACCTAAGTGATCCATCTTTCTTCTTGACAAAAATCACCAGTGCACCCCAAGGTGACACACTAGGTCGAATATGCCCCTTCTCCAAGAGTTCCTCCAACTGAGCCTTTAGCTCACTAAGCTCATGAGTAGTCATCCTATATGGTGCTCTCGAAACTGGCTCAGCTCCTGGTACTAGGTCTATGTGAAAATCCACTGCCCGCGGTGAAGGCATACCAGGAAGCTCTGAAGGAAACACATCTGCAAACTCCTGAAGGATTGGAAAATCATCAAGGGATGGATCCCTTTCTGAATCTTCCTCTTGGTCACTGATAGTGATAGCAAAGAACTGACAACCCTTTCGCATGCACCATCTAAGCTGCATAGTGGAAATCATATGAAGGGACACTGGCCTCTTCACTCCGAAGGTCTCCCTAGAGATACCATCATCATCCACACATTCCACCCTCTTCTGTCGACAATCCACCTTGGCGTTGTTGGCACAAAGCCAATCCATGCCAAGGACAACATCATAAGAACCTAGAGGGGTAATGCGTAGGTTATTCCTAGTGGACATGTCTCCAATCTGCATCTGACAACTCCGCACCATGGAACTAACTGACACTCTAGCTCCTGAGGCTAACTCTACCTCCCAAATAACATCTTGTCTAACTGCCACTAGCCCGCAATGCTCCACCACAAATGGAGATAGAAAAGAGTCAGCAGCTCCAAAATCAAATAAAACTACAACCATATGGCCTTTTATAATACTTGTAGCCTCAATAATTGTGGCCTGATGCTCAACTTGGCAGTTGTCAACCGCTGCAAAAACTCTATGGGATCTACCCATGTAACCAACTATCGGCTCTAAAAAAGCCCTACTCTAACCACTGGATGCCTATCCCTATGAACACTCCCTAGCTATATGACCCATGCCACCATAAGTGTAGCATGGTCCACGAGAATAAGATCGTGCACCCTGTAACCCAGACTGTTGTGGGCCTCCTGATCTGCTAAATCCGCTGAATCCTCCCCTAGAAGACTGTTGAGTCTTCACTGACTGAGACTATGGGGCCTATACTTTCTGCTCCTACCTAGGACCCTGTGATTGCCACTGCTTGGGCTTAGAGCCCTAATAACCATGAGAAGGTTTTTGTTGTTGCTGCTGCTGGGGTTTTGGCGGCTGAGACTGTTGGCCCCTAGAGGACCCTGCTGTATAGTTCTGATTCCCTTTCCAAGGGGGTTTCTGCTGGATGGAGTTTTGGTTCTGAGGCCGATCTCGTGACTCCTGCCTACCTCGAGTATCCTTAGCAACTAGTGCTATCTCCACTGCCTGTTTGAAGGTGGTAGGGAAGGCCATCCTAACTGGGCGCTGAAGAGAGAAATTCATACCCATGATAAAGTGATGTACCCGTAGTTTCTCGTCCTTCATGTATTCCACATAGGGAAGGAGCTCGAGAAACCTACTCTCATACTGAGCCACTGTAAGGCCTCTCTGGTAAAGAGAATGGAACTCCTCTATCTGTTTCTACCAAAAATGTTCTGACAAGTACCTCTCTCGAAATCTTTCTAGGAAAGATTCCCATGTGAGGGTGTCCATCCTCACTCCACCAATGATCTCCTCCTGATGCCACCAGTTGGAGGCAGCCCCTCTCAATTGATGAACTGCTAGTCGTGCTTTTAGATTACTCCCATAAGGGCGTAACCCAAAGCACCACTGTAAGCTCTGCAACCATGCCTTTGCTACTGAACCCTCAGTGGTACCGATAAACAATGGTGGTCCGAGTCGAATCAATTCCCTGATGTCATCCCCTATATGTCTAGGAGGTCTGTCAAAAGGGGGTCCTCTCTGGGGTATGGACTCTTCCTCGTGATCACCTTGACCCTCTATCTGTCTTGGTGGGGGACTCCTAGTCCTCTCTCTAACTCTAGGCCCACCTCCTCTGGGTCCCTCTGCTTCCACTACTGGAATCTGCTGGACTGGCTAAACTATAGGTACCACTCTTTGTTGAACTACACCGATCAAAGTCTGGAGTGCATCAATAATGTCCTGATTTGGGTTCGGTGGTGGTGGAGGTGGTGGTGGTCCACCCTCCTGTCCTGCTCTACCACCCCCAGTCTTATGATCTCTGCCTCGCCGGTTGCGAGTAACAGGCGGCATCTACACAATTAAAAGTTTGAGTTAAGTTTAGGAAGCATAATGGTTTAAGGTTCCTAGTGTTGAAACACGGGCTTTGATACCAAAATGTCATGCCCAAAACTTGAAGGCAAAAACACACACACATTTTTTTTTTTTGAATTAATAATTAAACATGCCCTAGGTTTGAAATGATTGATAATAGTTTTAGTACAGGTTCTTTACTTTACGTCTTAAGGTTATAAACATGAGGGCGATTACATCATTAAGATTTTGAAACTTTTGTTATTAGATTGATATCGATCTTAAGTTATGCTATTTAAGAATTAAACATATCAAAAGATATTAACAATGTAAGTTACACTTAACTTTTGGCTAAATGATAAAGGAAACAATCCAACATTTTCTATTTGTTTAACATATGCTAACGTAATGGAACAAGATAATAGTTTCATAATGAGTTTTCTAAAACCTTAAATGTTTAAAATTTATACTAAATATATTAAAACAGATAACCTAAAACCAACTCACAATTAAACATCATAGTTATCAACTAACTTAATAATTAAAAGATTTTAAATTAATTTCAAGGTAATACTAACTTAAAACTTTATTAAATTAAACTAAGTACACTTTAACAAATTAGAATATCATTTTAAAACTAACAATTTAAAATTATTAATAAATAACAATATATAAAAAGAAACTAACTAAACTAACATGCTAAAATAAACTAACTTAAAAATTTAAACTAATTAACTAATTACATTCTGAAAATTATCAACTAAAAAAAAATTTTAATAGACTTAAATTAATATAAAATCTAATTAACATTTATTAAATAACTAAATTAACTAAATACTAAACTAGCTAATCTAATACCTACTAACTAAAACAAACTTATAAACTAATACCATTTACAAAATAAAACATCCTAACTACACCTACACTAACTCTACCATCTCCCCCCCTAAGCCCATCCTAACCCCATGCCCCACTTGGGCAAGCTATTCCCAAGGAGTGCTTCCCAAGCGCTATCCTTGGGACAGCGCTCTCCCCAAGGGAGGCGTGACAGACTCCCCCACCTTCCCTCAAACTCATGCGATTCAAGTCGATAGAAACTGGAAGGAATAAGGTTAAATCACTTGCAAAATTTTTGTTATTTTAAACACAAAATTTAAATGCCTTCCCTCCAATCTGAGCACCCAATTTGGAGGAAGATAGTGATGGGACAGGGTGACATCATCGTGTGGGAGGACAGTTTGACTTACCCCAAATATTCATTGATAAAGTTTGATAGGTGAGAGTTAGGATATTAAGGATATCTACTAAAACTATATTATTTGTCATAAAGAATAGATTTTGGTTTTAGATTTTGTTTTATTTTATTGTGATGTGAATATTTTAATAGTCTGTAATAGCATCAACCAAATTTTGAGTTCTCCATACAATTTCCAAAATGAAAATTTGCTTCTACAGGCCTCTTTTATATGAAATTTTGAAACTTATTTGATGGTTAAGGTCTTACTATATAGTCTTACAGAATTTGTGCTTTAAATTCTTCAATGATATTAATCTACCACCTTTTATGCATTATGCTCAACAAATCTACTATTGCAAGATCATCAAAATCTATGCAAATTTCTTAAGAATTCCTGCTTAATAATTTTCATGCACCTCAGATGCTATGTATCTCAATGATACCTACATTTCATGAAATAACCATCTACATATTCATTTAACTATCTAATAAAACTGATGGATCAACATTGGAACAACGTAATGACTAAACTAGTCTTAAGGCAATTGAGAAAATAAGAGATCAAAATGATAATGCTCCATTCCTTTTGAAGGGAGTATCAAAATACACAAAGTTATTTCTCTATCATGTTTCAATTTTAGCTTGGATCTATTGACATAATTCTTTCCTTCATGTTCTTGCAAATTCACTTTCAACACAACCTTACATAAACTAAATCATTTCAAACTTGATAAAGACACCATACATTTACATGGATTAGCAACATCTCTCTCTACAGTCCATATGAATAGAGGCATCACCACACATCACAAATTGAATCTTGTATAATTGAACATCATTGTTGCAACTTATCTTTGATACACATTCATATGACAACATAGAATACGAAAATTTTAAGAGAAGTAAATTTGCTCAATCACTTATTTTATTATCAACTTGATTCAAGGGCTCAGTCGAGAAATAATCAGGAAGAAAACCCAGCTTCGTTGCCATATGCAATAAGGTTTAAAATACAAATTTACAATAGGATCTCAATCCCAAATTTCAACAATTTTATCAAATTTTCTTCATGATCCAATCAAGGAGTTTGTTATATTTTCTGAATTTCATTTCAAGAACCATGGAGGAAACCAATAACTGATTGGGTGACAACCAAGCTAAATCAAAGAACATCAAGCATGCATAATCACACATGGTTTAGACAATAAGATTCACAATGAATCAAGACTAGGGAGAGGTGGATTCTTCCAACTGGAGAAGTCAAGCACAACACAAATTAAGATGCCCAATCGGGGCCAATAACCAAGAACTTCCGTTCTTCCCTTTAAACTTGCCATACTCATACCAGGTCTGTGCTGACGGGTAGGGGCCCATAACACCCTACCCTTTATCCCTCTTCTCATCCTGAGAAGAGACTCTTCATAGGTTGGAGTCCAAATAAACAGACCTCTCCCAAAATTGGTCACTTCTGCCCTCTCCTAGGGTGAGTAATACCAAAACACCCATGCAAGGAAAACTCAAAATTTCAAACATAAACAAGAAAGGAAAACAACCAAAAAGACATGGTTTACAAATCTTCCCAACATACCCACAACCATACAACAGTAAAACAACAACAAGGTAACAAGAACATGAAACAAAACATAAAAATTGAATAAGGGAGATGAGAGCTTCCTACCTTCACAAAGAGGCAATGGAAATGAACCAGTTTGAGTAGAGTATCCCTCCTTCCTTCAAGCTTCAAGAAATCTTCTCTAAATATAGAGATTGGGCAACCCCACCACTAGACCAAGGAAGGCCTCTAAATAAGCTTCCAACTCAACCACCCAAAAGGAGCAATAACTATTTCCACCCACTAGCCGCTCTAGAAACTCCTTAACTCAACCTACACCATGGTTAAACCATAAAAGGAGGTGGGGTAGGACAACTCATGACAACCACTTGCAATTTTCGCACAAAGGCAAAAAGGGGACTTTTGTGTGACCTCAAAAGTCAAAAAAAGGGGCTTAGGGGTTGGAAAAGACCCCTAACCCATACCCATACCCATTGGTTAGAAAAATAACATGATTTAAAGCCTTAGGGAAGAGTTTAGAGTCAAATAAAATTTGGAGATAAAATAGGTCTATCTAACAACTCTAACTTGCAAATCAAGCACAAAATCCGAAATAGGGATGACTAACCCTAATTAAGAACCTGATAGAAAATTGACACTAACTTGAACCAACTTGAATCCAAAGGTTAAACAATTAACCCTAACTAGCATACCAAAGCACATAAACATTTTACGAGTGTCAAGGGACACTGAAAGAACATAATTACGAACAATAGGGTTTCCAAATTTTAGCACATGGAGATCAGTTTTGTTCCTCTGTAGGGTTTCTCGGCTAAATATCTGCACACTCATTGCACACATCAGTAGTCCCGCAAAATCACGCGTATATAAATGTATGTGTATCAAAAATTTTCATAAATTAGAACATACATCAATAAGAGTTTCTTCATTGTACATAATTCTTAACCATTTGAAATATCTTAAATCAAATCTCAATTTTACTGATTTCGTCAATCATACATATATATGAACATTAAATGACAATCATCAAATATATCTGGAAATAACATCACACAACATGAAATAATAAAATATGTTCTAAGCATCAGATAATGTCTCGACATCTCGAGTCACGGATAACAAAATTAAGAGTAATGTATCACTATGCTACAATGGGTCGGGGTGAGGCCTCACAGATTAGTAGAGAATCTTGCAACTATCCATACAAATAATACAATTAAAAGTCTATTATTTACTATATATTGCAATTTTCCTATCATAGACCTTTATAATGTTTGATTCACCTCAGTAGAATTATCATTCTTTGACAACTTGTGTCCTGTCACCGTGGGTGTACTTACTAGTTTGGAATCTTTTAATCCAAAAGTCTTTAATATTTATTTGGCACACTTTGACTAAGTGATATATATACCATACTTCAGCTGGTATAATTGTAATCCCATAAAAAATTTGATTTCTCCAAACATAGACATTTCAAATTCTTGCTTCATTTGATTTTCAAAATCCATACATAAAGCATCGTGACCTCTGAATACGATATCATCAACAAATATTTTAGATAGCAAAATACCTTTTCCTTTTTCTACCTTTATGTACAAATTGGTGTTATCATTAGTCCTTTCAAATTGAATCTTCACAAGATAATTATGCAGTCTCTCATACCATGCTCTTAGTGCTTGTTTCAAACCATATAGGGCTTTGTGTAGTCTACATACCATATTCTTAGTGTTATCATCAAAAAAACCTTCTAGCTAAACTTCCTCTTCTAGTATGCCATTCAAAAATGTAGATTTAACATCCATCCGATAAAATTTGAAACCTTTGTATGTAGCATAAGCAAGTAGAGTTCTTACTCCTTCCATTCTGGCAATAGGGGAAAATCTCTCCCCATAGTGAATTCTTTCTTCTTGTGCATATCCCTTGCAAATTAACCTTGCTTTGTTTTTTGTGGCTTCAGCATTCTCATCTAGCTTATTTTTGAATACCCACTTGATGTCAATCACATTCTTGTCTTCTGGTCTAGGAACCAAACTCCATGTTTTATTCTTCTCTATGTACTCAATCTCTTCTTCCATGGCTTTGTACCAGTCTACATCTTCTAATGCATCTTTCATTGTTTTAGGCTCCTTCATGCTTAGCAAACATGTTTCACTTCCCAATCTATTTCTTGTGATTTCACTAGAATCTCTATCTCCAATGATTTGATCAATAGGATGATGCCTTTTGACATATTTAGAAAAATCTTGTCTCAGCTCTTATTTCTTCATTTTTTCTTTCAACTTGAAAATCACTATGTACATCTCTGTTATGTATCACAAAATCAAAATGTGCACCCACTTCATTCTATAACTCGGCATCTAAATGGAGCTTGGTTCTTGAATGCAACTCAATTCCTGAATACAACTTGGCATTCATAGGATGTGAGCTAGTAGTCACTAAAACTTGTTGCTGGTTTGTAACTTTATTTGCATCATCTTCTTCAATAGACATTCCTTCATAAAAGTATACAAATGATTTGTATTCTTCTAGTTATTTCATAAGTTGAACCTCATGTACCTATATATATATATCAAAATTCATATTTTCACTTTCTAAAATTTTGTTAGTGTTAGTATTTAAACACTTATAAGCTTTACTTCTTGTGGAGTATCCTAGGAATATACCTTCTTCACCTTTTGCATCAAGCTTTCCATTCCTAACATCTTTAAGAATGTAACACTTACTTCCAAATACCTTAAAGTATTTCACATTGGGTGGATCATATTTATACCATAGTTTAACAAGTGTTGGATAAGTACCTTTCTTGATTTGCACATGATTCAAGGTATAAAGAGTAGTACTTACAACTTCTCTCTAGTATTTTAGAGCAATATTCTTCTCCACCATAAGTGTTTTGGCACAGTCCATTATAGATCTATTTCTCCTTTCATCAATCACATTTTGTGGAGGGGTTCTACTAGTAGATGTATGTCTATTGATTCCTCTATCATTACAGAACATCTTAAACTCATTTGATGTGAATTCTCCTCCTCTATCTAATCTCAAGCATTTTAGACTTTTACCTATTTCTTTCTCAACTCTAGCTAGGTATCACTTATATATTTAAAAAGCATCAGATTTCTTTTTCAAAAACATAATTATCATCATCCTAGAATAATAATCAACAAATAGCATTATGTATTTATCTCCCCTGTAACTTTTTACTTCAATTGGTCCACAAAGGTCAGTATGAACAATCTCTAGTATTTCTTTTAAGGTATAAGCTTTCTCTTAAAGCTTGACTTTGTCATTTTGCTTAGCTGACATTGTTTGCACACTACATTATCAAGTTTCTTCAACTTAGGAAAACCTCTAACTTGCTTCATGTTACTAATACTAACCAAGTTATCAGAGTTAACATGACATAATCTCTTGTGCCAAAGCCATACATCATCAAATTTTACAACAAGACAAATCGCATCCTCTATATCAAGATTGAATATATTACTTCTAGTTTGATCACCTTTTCCAATTAGTTTCCCATTTTTATCATATATCTTAGAAGTCTTGTTTCCAAATTCAACCTTACATCCTAGATTATTCAATTGTGACATTCAACAATTTATAGTTTAGTCCTTCAACATAGTAAGCATTGTCACATGAGATCTTATCTATGAGTTTGATAGAACCTTTTCATTTTATCAAACATAGTGCATCATTACCAAATCTTACACTATTTCCATCATAACAATTCAAGGTAATGAACATACTTTTGTCTCCAATTATGTGATGTGAGCATCCACTGTCAATGATCCATTTATCATTTTTGTTCACACAAGTCATAAGTGTAGTTGCCTCAACTTCATTAGATTTTTCCTTCATTATAGCATACACCACTTCATCATCATGTTCTTCAGAATCATCTCTATTTTCTTCTTCAACATATAGCATGACTTCTTTCCTTTGTCTTTGTAATCTTTTCCATCATATTCTCTTCTATTTTTGTACTTGTTTCCATCTCTACAATTCTTCTTCTATGTACATCTTTTAGCAATATGACCAACCTCATTGCAATTGAAACAAATGATGGTAACTTACCTATGAGCTTGATTTTACCTCTATGAAATCTTCTTACCAGTAGTGTTTTCAATTGTTCAACATCTTCCTCATGTGTATATTTGTCACTATATACATATTTTATCTTTCTCTTCTTCTTCTTCCACTTCACCTCATTAGAGTCCTTTAATAACAACTTGGCTTTGAATGTAGATTCAAGGCTCTCAGGTTTGTAATTATCAAATTTAGATAGCTCGAAAGTAGTAAGTCTACTTACCAAACCTTCAAGGGTTAGATCATTTTTTGGAATGCATCTCATTTCTTGAATTACAAAAACTCTATTAGCATAAACATGCACTAATGTTCTCAAGACTTTACTTAACATAGTATCATCATCTATATGACCAGTAGCTCCTCCTATTAAACTAACAACTTCTTTTATTCTACTAACATATTGAGCAATATTCTCACCTTCTTCCATTCTCATATCATCATAGTTTCCTCTTAGGATCTTAAATTTGGCTCTTTGAATATTGTTATCTCCTCCATAGATGGTGTGTAGGGCATCCCACATTTTCTTTGGAGTGTCACAACCTTAGATATCATCAAATTTGACATAGCTTAGGGTTAAGGAAATCACCAACATTGCTTGATTGTTTTCTTTCTTCATCTTCATATCTTCAATAGTTAAGGCTCCAACTGGATCAACATGTTCCATTGTAATGGCAGATTGTGCATGATCTCCAAGTCCTCCAAGGTGTACCTTCATCAAAATTCTCCATGTAGGAAAGTTATCTCTATTGAGATTGGTTACTTCTCTTTTAGACATCTTAATATTTATGCTTCTAGCACCTTGAAACTAGTCCTCCTAAGCAAGTGGCTATGATACCAATTATTGGAATACTTTTAAAATAACTAGGGAGGGGGGAGGTGAATTAGTTATCCAAGGTCTAAATGTATAAATAAAACTTTTCACAACTTAGTGAACCCATAAAACATGCATACTCATTCAGGCATCCATTATGCAATCACTAAAACTTATATGTTACTATCAAATAAACTTGTAGAAATGTAAAGCATGAAACACAACACATTCACTAGCACACTTGACACACTGCTTTATGTGAAAAACTAAATTGGGAAAAACCACCAATAAAATGCTACTCATTTTCACTCTTATGAAGTGATGCCCCGTGAAAGGCCAACCCTATTAAAGGTTACAATACACACTATTAAATGTGACTTGGTTAAGAGATTTCAATCACCTTGTTAGAAGTGAGCCTTGTTAGAGGACTCTAGGACATTCACTTGGAATGCCACCTAGTTAAAGGATTTACAAATGACTATTTTGTCAACCTTAATCCAAATGATTTACCCTAGACTAAGAAAATTTTTAGAGAGTAATAGTAGAGCTTTGATCTTATACAACTTACGACTTCTCTTGTAGATTATAGATCTCTATTTAGTCCTCAATTCTATTTGGCCTTCATACTTTGTAGCTCTAACAACTTGTTTATGACAACTTGTAGCTCTTAACATGCCACTGCAGACTCTTCTCTTGGATCACTTGCTGGAGGAAAACCCTTAGTTCCTTCTTCTCCTTAGGTTCTTGCACATGGAAAATTTGCTTCATAACTAGACATTCATATAAATAAGAAATTAGGACATTTTGCTACTCATTTTCTATCATCCAAATTAGGGTTTTTGGATGGATTAGGTAGGATACAATGTATCTACCCTATATCTTGTCTTTTCTAGAAACTTCTGCTAGAGTCAATTTGAATTCACCTAAAAATATTTTACATCAAATTCTATGCCACTAGATCATCAACCTTATCTTTCTCCTAGTTCACAAGTTTCAAGAAAACAAACTTGTTAGCTTAGGTTTGGAAAATCTTTGATCTTTAACATAATGTAGTAGCTTGGCATTATCAATCTTTTGATTCTCAACACATACTATGTTGCTTGACATCAACTACAAAATCACTCAGCATCAACTAAAGTTTACTTATGATCAACATCAACTAAACTTTACTCAGCATCAATTGTCTTGCTCAACATCCACTAGAATTTTCTTTCACTTGGCTCCAACTAACTTTCTACTCGGCTTGCATTGACTTTTCATGGTGTGAATGTTGAAATCTCGAATGTCCATGTGTTTTTCTTAGGATCAAGATTTCTTTGGGGTTCCTTGGTATTTGAAGACCACTAGCTTGGGTGCTATCTTTTCTACCATGGAAGACAATGATGATACCATTGTATCTATACAAGAGGAATTCATATTATTTTCTTGATGTCAACAGATCATAATGACACTCGGTCAAGAGCTAGACAAATAAAAAATTGAGCAAAATAGTAGAAAAAGAATTAAAAAATGTTCATTATGAGCCTAAAATACATACTAGAACACCTACCACACCTACACAAGTGTACAAGGTGTGAAATTGTGCATCATGATTGCTCATACAACTCAATGTGCATAGTTGTGCACCATGCACACCTCCACACATGTATTTGTGGAGTTGTTTTATGCTTTGAGTAATGGGGTAGTTGTGTTTAGGTACACAAATGTGAATATTATAAGGGTGTACATATGCACATGATCCCACCTAGAAAAGATATTTTTTTTTACCTTGGAAAGGAATAAGCCTTTGTGGAGTAGATGCAAAGTAGTGCACCTGACAAGGGTACGATGGTGCACAATTGGAGAGGCAACAGGGGATCAAGTGAGGAGTAATGGGAAGGGTTCAAGTTTATATAGGTGTTGGGCCTATTGCACACCTCCAAAGGTCTGCCCCTCTAATTTTTCTCACATCCAAGGGTGTGCACATGCACAACATATCCTTTGAGAGAGGAAAGTGCACATGTGTATGAGTGTTGATATGTGAACTTTGTGCACTAAGAAGTGTAAAAATTTATTTTCTCCCCTCTTTCCATACAAGATACTACCTAATTAGAGACTAAGGTTTGACTTAGACATAAATGGGGGTTCTATATGACCAAGGCACTTGATTGGGTGTCTTGTAAAGCTTTATTAAAACTAGTGAGTCCCCATTTTGTGACTCAAAATGGGGCATGCATTGTGAGACCATAAAAAATAGCCCCAAAAAAAGGGAAGAATTGATAAAGGCATTTCTTCATAATAAAGTACTCTTCTAACATGTTTCAAGTGACAACTAGATTCCAATTTTCTCAAGAATCTTTCAAGTCCCTAAGAATATGAAACATTAGAATCTTGAATCTTCTAGGTTAGTGTGTGTTTAGTGTTTTAGTTCCCTTTGAGGTATCAAGGTGTTATTGTAGGACTAGAAAATAGGCTAATGTCTAACATACTATGAGAAAATCACAAACTCAATAATCATATATTAAAACCCTCTAGTCTACCATGAAAGCCAAATGATTCAAAAGAAGAAAAATAATTTAAAACTCCCTCTTTTACTTGTAGCTCCTATGTTCTTCTTTCTTCTCCATGTGATGTAGCTCCAATTGCCTATAGTGCACAAAATTTGGAAGTAAAAGCCCAAGATAATGATGGTTCTATGAGAATACTTGAAGATATGATTTTAGCACAAGAGATGGATCATAAACTAAGAAAAATAGGGATTGGAAATGAGAGAAAGAATGCTCATTTTATAATCAACATGGAGGATCAGAGCATTTGAATTGTCACCTTGGATATGTGACATGGCAAGAGATTCCTTGGAGAATCCATGATACATATGACACAAGATGCCAAGTGTAGGATTGTATAATGCATGGAAGTCAAACTTGGCTAAAGAGGGAAGAGAATCTATGATGCATCATATGACATCTCAAACCCACTGAAAGCTAAGAATCTACGACAAAGGAAGCCAAATATGGATGTGCACAAGAAAATAAGAATATTGGATTATGAAATATCTTAGCCAAGTTTCAAAGGAGAATCCATGAGGTGTCATGATGATGTCAATATTTCATGGAATATTTGAATTAAAAATCCTTTATTCCACAAAAATAGAAATTAATGAAAATGGAATTAATGGAGCAAAATATGACTCAGGGAATTAAAAATTTCCATGGTTTGTGAATGATGAACCAATTAATTAATAAAATTAATTAATTGAGGATGATAACTAGGAAAAATAATTAGTGAAATGACATAGGATTAAATTATGGGTTATTTAATCCTATAGAAAAAATTAGTAGATGATTGGCCAAATTGATTTGATAAGTGTGACAATATCCTTTGATGAAATGTTCTAAAAATGGAGAATGACTAGGATGATGATGGATAGACCAAAGCCATGGTTAAATTGATTAGTTGATTGAAATTGATAACATGTCAAGGACACATGACATGAATTGAAGATACATAATATTTAACTGACATTGTAAATGCTACATGACTAAGATTGGTTGATAGGTTTGATCAAAATAACATTGATAGACACTATCAATGTTATTAAATGGTTGATGATACAAGGATCTAACATTGAGAGACTTGACAATGTCAAAGATTAGATGATGTGAATAATAGTTTGACCTAGCACTTAGAGCCATGATAGTACTAAGGTCAGATTGATAAGTTTTGATAGATTGATAAGATCCAAGGCACTGAAAGCCACAACAATGCCTAGGATTGGACAAATGATGATTCATTTTTTGTGCTGATTAGAACTAATTTTGGGTGATTCTAGGTTGATTTGGGGTGATTTCGAGTTGATTTGAAATGCTTTTGAGTTGATTTGAAATGATTTTGAAATGACATGAAATTGATGTAAAAGTGGATGCTAATGATGATAGACACTGTTGAGATATGATCAAGTTGGCCAAAAGATCAAAATTAGTGGAATGAGAAAATAAGATGAATTAGTATGAAGAAAAAATGAAACCATAGATTCAAACCATTGAGCATCTACAAATTGCCCCTCTTTGATACAATGTGATTTAGAGCATTGTGTCAAAGAATGCTAAGAAAAAAACCATAAAAGCATGCCCTACTAATGGTGGTATATATTTATGCCCCCTTAAGAAATTGACCAACATAGGCATATTATAGGTTGATTTCATTGACAATGAGAAAAAAAATCCATAGAAAATAATTGATATAATATTAGAGCTAAAACATGAAAGTTATGTGTTCTAGAGTGTAAAAGGACATCGTGACCATCACAGAAAAGGCCTCTTGCACATCAATCTAGGAAGAAAAATAGTATAAAAGGGCTTGGAGAGGGTTTTGAAAGTCATTTCCACCTTCACTTTTGGAAGAAAAGAGCTTTGGAGCAAGGAGAATGGACTGACTACCTAGGGAGCAATACTGTGGTGAATGAGTGTGGACCTTCCGACGATGGGCAGACACAAGACCTTGGGTGAGTACACTAAGGCCATCTTTGTAATTTTTATGCCTTTTCACTCTTTTCCATGCTTTTTCCTACTTTTTAGTGACCTAGGCACCTATCGCGGTCAAACGGGGGTCCTGAGGCTAGGTTCAGGCATCCAAATGCCCCAACTACACTCAAAATGCATCCAACTATGTAGTGGGCACACTTGGCATGTCGCGGTCAAATGGGGGTCCCGAGGCCAAGTTCAGGCATCCAAATGCCCCAACTACACTCAAAATGCATCCAACTATGTAGTGGGCACACTTGGCATGCCCAAGTGCACACTAGGTGAACTTGGTATGACAAAGTGTGCCCTAGGTGTAGTTGGGAGCCCCAACTACACTCTAGGATGCTTTGAGGTTTCGAACAGGGTCCAAATGGTCCTGAATTGACCCAAAACTAGGGGTGAGGGGTGGGCTAGCATAAACCTAGGAGGATGTTAGAAAAATATTAAGATTCAGTCAAAGATGGTCAAATTGGTCAAAATTTGGTCAAACTTAGGGTAGATGTAGGTCAAATTGGGGTAAATACTGATAGAGAATAATGCAAAGGGCTTGAAAGGGTGCAAACAGATTCGGAATGACCCAAAACCTAGACCACATGTTCAAAACCCAATATAGAGCTGAAAACATAAGTTAACTAAGGATAAAATGTCAAAAAAAGTCAAACCTAGTCAAATTTTGGTTAGATGGAGGAAAAAAATTGACGGATGGATAGGGATAGGGTCAAAATGATGCAAGTGAGCTCAAAATGACCTAAAACTTGGTAAACATACCCAAAACCCTAGAAAGAGTTCAAAACATAAATCAACTTAGTCAAACATGTTTATAAAAAGTTAAACTTAGTCAAACTAGAGTAAAAAAAAGTCAAACTTTGGTCAAAAGTAGGGTAAATTGGATACAAATACCATAGGAGGTTGACATAAGCTATATGATTACATAGGAGGAGCTGCCCCTATTATAGACAAGGGGACACATGCCACAGAGTCTTGTGTTACATCAATAGATGATAGCTAGAGAGTGACAGATCTTGGCTAGTCTTTGTTTAATCATGTTACTTTCATGGCAGAGGTGAGGGGGAACAGGGCTCTACTAACAACTTTTATAGATAGATGGCACTAAGAGACTAATTTTTCCCATCTACTGATAGGGAAGATGACTGTGACTTTAGAGGATGTATGGCACATCCTTAGGATCACTATTCATGGAGAGTTAGTGGTTTACAACTCAACTATAGGATGAGCAATACTACACTACTTATTTGAATGCAGAGATGTGGATCTAGGGATCTGAGATTACAAGATCAAGTGGGACCTATTGGTGGCACACTATGAGCACCTTAAAACTATGATCTGCTAGGTGATTGGTGGATTATTGATACTTGATAGGTGGGGACATGGATTCCCTATTGGATGGGGCCAAGTTCTAGAGTATATGATCATGGAGGGTACTATGTTTTCTTGGGGCCCATGCATGTTAGCAATGTTGTATTACTATTTGCATCAAGTGGCATACAAAGGTGGGTTATCATTTAGCACTAGTGGTACATTGTGATAGATCTAAGCCTATGAGAACATTGCAATATTTAGGCCTCTTGTAGAGAAAGAGTTTGTGGAGGACATACCATATGCATATAGTCTATGGGTGTACTAGTACAAGGACCACTAGGGTACATGAGGTACTTCTAACATCAGATAGACACTATGATAGAGTTTATTTGGAGACCTTATAGAGATTTCTCCAGATGGGATGATGATGATATTCACCTACCATACTATAGGTAGGAGTACTATCTCATAGGGTACATAGTGATTGGGCATTTGGTGATAGAGATATACCTACTAGAGTGGGTACAGAGACAGTTTGGTGAGATACAGGATGTACCGACTGGTCTAGCATTATTTTCCTAGTCTAGAGTATAGGTTTGAGATTGGGGAGCACCCATCAAGACATAGGTGGCATACACATAGCTAGAGGAGTTATGACTAAGGATATGGGTGGTAGCAATAGATGTAGTGGATGTAGGCATGACTGTAGCATATGACAGATGGTTTGCACATCATTGCCCAAGGCCTTTGATAGATCCAGTAGTAACACTACCATGAGCATGGATTTATGCAGAGGACGATGAGAAGGATTCTAAGTAGGAGGAGGATGGGGGAGAGGATAAGGAGGGAGAAGAGGAGGAAGAGGATGGGGGAGATGATGATGTTAAGGAGGAGGATGGAGGTGATGATGATGAGGAGGAGGAGGATGGGGATGACTATTGGGAGGCTAGGGATGATGGTGGTGAGAGAAGTGATGAGGATGACATAGATGTAGATTCAGCTATGATGGAGATGGAGGGGGTTCTAGTGGACTATGCCAATAGGATAATAGTATTGGTATAGGTAGGGCCTAGTCAGTTAGAGCTCATGGAGGTGATTAGAGTTCTACAGAGTTAGTTGGATTGAGTTGTGGTAGAGAGGGATGCGAGTGACAAAAATCATGGAAAGAGGTTAGAACATGAGTGAAATCAGTCAAACATGGTTACATTTTGTCAATATTGGTCAAACAAAGCTCAAAGTGAGCTTGGACTAGGTGGAAAGCCCTAGAAGGTTGACAGGTAGTGTAGGATGATATAGGAATGTAGGAATGCAAGATGAAGATGATTTGGTGTATTAGAACACATGATCATGGTGATGAATGAAGATATGAATGAAAGAAGACCAAAGAGATGAGATGAGGACCAGTTAGAATGAGATGAAGTCTTTTTCTTTCAAAAAGTGTTTTATATGTCAAATGGAGCTTCATTTTGATGAAACCGTAGACATGGACCATTTTTTAGCATCTACATTTTTCCCTTCTTTGATACAATGTGATTTAGAGTGTTGTGTCAAATAATACTAATGAGAAGGCTATAACAACATGCCCTAGCAAGAATGATATATATGGGTGCCCCTTGAGAAATTGATTAAGATATGCATATGGTAGGTCAATTTGTCGATAATGAGATGCAAGGTAGCAAATGAAGAAGACACAGAAGATGGAGGAGATGAGATGAAGAAATTTTAGTATGATGTGAAGGATTTCACTTTTTTAAATTGCACTATATTTTATTGGAGCTTTATTTTGATATAGAAAATAAAATGCAACACATCATGGCATAAAGGGCTAGAGTGCAAAATGAAAACCTTTTGCGTAAACAAGCACGATGTAGACAGAAAATAATGTTGTCCTTCCTAAGGCATATATACATGCCCCAAGCTCTCAAAGGTACATTTTAACTGACAAAAAATAAAAGATGACCATGAACCATCTCGACCACTCTCATAGATCAGTTTATATCATCGAGTAGCATAGGATCATGATTGAAGAAAAATAAAGAAAAATATAAATCACTCACTAAAAAACATTAGCCAATAGCTATTCTTTTCCATTATTACTTTCTTTTTAGTGTTTGAGGTCCCCATATAGTGTTTGATAGGTTGATCATGTGATAGATCTCATTGTTGATTTAGTTGATAGGTTCATAGTGACATGTTGGATTGATTGTTTGTTCACATTGCTTAGATAGTGTGATTGTCATTGAAGTGCAGTGCTTTGAGTTTCAGTCTATGAAAGTGCAAGTGTTTATATAGAAGGGCTAATTATGTATAAGGTTTATTACAAATTTTTGATGGGTTTTGTGATTTTTAAGGTTTTTGGGGAATATTTGATGTTTTTGTGTGACTGGTTTCTTCAGGACATTTTACAATTTTTATTGTTTACTTTAGGATATTTTATGATTTTTAGTGATTTTTTTTAGTACATTTTATGATTTTTAGTGAATTTTTTTAGGACATTTTATGATTTTTGGTGCTTTTTTCAGGACATTTTACATTTTGTAGTAAATTTTTTCAAGACATTTTATGGTTTTTAGAATTTTTTTAGGATCATATTTGAATTTTTAGGATTTTTTCAAGATTGTATTTAAATTTTAAAGATTTTTTTAGGATCGTAAAAGCATATACAAGTGTTAGCTCCAATCTATTATGCAATAAGTCTAATGGATAAAAAGTGCTTAGGACTATGCCTCCAATTCAAGTTCAAACTCATGCACCATGTAGGTAATATGCCTCCAGACAAGATGCAAACTATGTACAAAGACCAATGATAGAGTATGTATAGACTAGTGATACTTTAGGTAAGAGAACAATGGACATTAACTAGTTCATGGGCCATGAAAATGGACTAGGGATGTCTTGCAATACGAAGGATATGATCAGGAAATGCCAAAAGGGGAAAAAACCAAATGGAATCCTGATAGATGGAGGAGAAACAACTAATTACACATGGTGCCTATTTTCTAGACTTTCACCATGGTATTTACCTAAAGCACCTATTTGCTAGGTTTTCACTTTTGGACAGAGTTTTTCTCTTGACTCAAATTTTCATGCCAAGATGCCTATTTGCTAGGTTTTCATCAAGGCATCCATTTTTTCTTTTTTTGATATTTTTTTAGCACTTTTAGACAGAATCACAAATGTTGCTGAGAAGAAACTTTTTGTTGGTGTTGCTAGTTGATAATCTCTGGACCCACAGCTAACCATAAGTATGAAAAATTCATTCGAAGTCTGTAGCTAAGATCAAACCACTAGAAAGACCTCAAGATATACTATCATGTACCATATGTAAGATGATGTCTACCTATTGTAAATCAAGGCATCTAAGGATGAATGGGTCAAAAAATATGTTATTTGGGATGTCATTGATGATGAAGTACTCAAAGGCTCACTGGATGGGGGTCTGATTGTGGGTGTTGGACAAGTTATGTAGTTGCAACTCAATATAAGGAAGGATTGGGAGGGTTGAGAGAAACATCTTCCAACATGAAGGTTGATCGAGATCACTCAAAAAAAATTCGTGGCATGTTGAACATTGGAACACTAATATTCATGGCATCATCTTTTTCTATTTGTATTCTTGGGAGCTGCTTAGCTTCTTCTTTTTCATGATCTAATGGCACCTTTCTATTTTCACCAAGAGACCTATTCTTACCATTTTTTTCTCTTTTTTCTTTGAAACTAGAAGGTGAAGTTATCTCCCTAAAATATGAAAATGTGTTCACTTTACGAGAAGTTGCTTCTTTATGATCACCAACTTTAATGCCTTTATAGATTTCAAAATCTTTTCTAAGAGCATCATCATTTTCAAATCAATCAAAAATTGGTGGTCCATATTGGTCCCAATCCAACAATTTAGCATAACTTGAGGGGATGTCATCATTAGTGTTGAATGGGCTTTGGTTGAAGGTAGATATATGGGTATTTGATTTAGTGGTATCATTGGGATTATGCTCAGAAGCTAGAGGATTGTTGGTTTTAGGTGGGGTATCCTTAGATGCCTTTTCCTTATTCAAAACATCCATGGTCTTACATGTAGGTACTAAAGTACTAAGAGGTCCTATTCATAATGGTTTAAATCCAAGCCCTAAACTAGGAGGTTGTCCTTTTGTAGTGATAGGTTCAATTATTCCTTGTTTCTGACATCCAAGACTGCTATAGCCATCATAGCCTTATTTCTACATGATCGTAAATCCAAGTCCATGCTTGCTAGGAGATATCAAAGTGGGTTTTTTTTTTCTACTTTTTCTTTCTCAATACATATTGATGTATTCTCATTGATAGAAATGGAATTTTTTTTACTGATATCAAAGTGTTGGTCTTGTAATAGATGTGATTTACCATAAGATTGGGGACAAAGTGGTGACTCCCTAATGTGGGATACTTGAGACATAAAGTATTCTCCATGCCCATTGTCTTAAATCTTTAGCTTTTCCTTTGGCTTACTGAGGAGTATATCAACATCCACATACTTAGAGGAATTTTTGGGTTGTGCTTCATTGTTTGCTGGAACATGGTATGTAGTAGCATCTCTTAGATTTGCACAAAACTAGATAGGATCTAGATCACCAGGGATGGAAACCTCCACATTGTTTTAGGAAAAATTTAGACATTGATGATATGTAGAGGGTATTTCTTTCATAGCATGAAGCCAAGGGCATCCTAGTATCATGTTGCAATTCATTTCAATATCTAGGACATGGAATAATGTCTCTTTAGTAGCTAGACCAATCCTTATAGGTAAGATTATGATCCCCATAGAGAAGTGTTCCCAATGATCATAGGCTTTGATTGTGATCCTTCGAGAGGGATCCACATCATTTTAAAAATAACCCAAACCTTTGACTACTTTAAGTGTACAAAGATTCAACCTTGCTCCCCCATCTATCAAGACATGTCTAACTTTATTATTATGGATAAAGACTTCAAGATGAAGGGGATCATTGTGGTTTTATCTATCTTTAGGAATATGCTAAGAAGAAAAGGTGATATGTTGTGATGTACATAGGTTCCCCACCATGGCATAGAACTAGGCAACATTGATGTTATCTTGTACTACTAACTCTTTAAGGGCTTAATCCAACATCTTTTGATGTTGGGGAGATGCATGTAGTAGGTCCAAGATGGATATTTGCATAGGGGTCTTGCCGAGCTATTCAACAAGGCTATGATTAGATGAAGTAGGAGTAGAAGATCTACTAGGGGGTGTAGGTCTAGTAGAAGTAGTAGGTATAGATGGGGCTCCAGGCAAAGTGATCTTGGTATGACATGTAGTGATAGCAAAACAAGGGTCTTCAGCCTTCACGGTGAATGTGGATATGCGCGAATTTGACTGATTGAAATAGTTGATAGCGTAGTCATATCTAGTGCACGTGTAATTCACATTACCTTGTGAGTTTGAGTTTGAATAGGACATTTTCACTTTATCATGATTTATCAAAGGATTTTTGAAGATAGTGTGATCCAAGTTGGATGCTACTAGTGATAGATCAACTTTGATCACAACAACATCAATAAGGTCTTGTATTGCACACTTTTTTTGGAAACATGATGAAGTCTTATGTCCTTTTGTGTGGTGGTAATCACAGAATTTTTTTTCATCCCACCAAGAAGATTTAGTCAGTGGCTCATCTTTGATTGGGGGTAATTGTAGGAAGTTATTACTGAGTAATTATTGAAGTGCAGTTTCAAGAAGTATCCCAATGGTGTGAATTTTCTTTCTATTGTTCTAGGATGTCCTCGAGGTCCATCCTACATGGAAGTGTCAATTTTTTGTTATGGAGGTGATGTTTGATTGGGAATTTGTGCATTTGTAGGGTTTGTACCTTTCAAAGTGAGTTGAGATTGTTTTGTGTTAATTGTACAAGCATCAACAATGCCATCATTAATCACATTCTTGTTTTTTGAGAAAAAATTCACCTTGTCATTAGATGAATTGGTGTTTGTGTTTTCCTTGTTTGTCTTGAGGGTTCCCTTATAGATAAGAGCATGTTCAATGCTAGCCCATTTTTTCATCAATTTAGAAATGGTACTTGGACTTTTGATTTTGAGTTCATACATTAAGTCACAAACTAATTTTTCAATGCACAAGTTAACTTGTTTTTCTTCAAGAATGTCTGCTGAGCATTGACTAACTAAGCTTCTCCAATGAAGTAGGAATGTGATATATGGTTCTCCCATATTTTTTTTGGTTGAACACAAATAAGAAAGTGTCACCCCCTTCATAATGTTAAAGGCAAAGTGGGAGATGAACTTGTTTGCTAGCTCTAACCAAGATTTGATAGTACCAAGAAGTTTGGAGTACCATTCAAGTGCAGGCTCACCTAGAGAATGAGGGAACAATCTCATGAGGTAAGTGGGATCATCACTAAGTTCAGTACAAGAGGCACAAAATTCTCAGATGTGATCAATAGGGTTGCCTTTTCCTTGGTATTTTTCAAATCTTACAGCCTCAAAGTATTTTGGGAATGGAGGCATGTACAGACTTTTGTCAAATGGATTAGGATGTAGGTCCTTTTTTGTATATAGAGCCTATTTCTTTTAGACTCCCAATGCCTCAACTTGTTTCAAATTTTTTTTGAATTTTGCAATAGTTCTTCATTAAGGTTTTACATGATAGCTTTCCTTTCAAGTCTTTTGTGTCTATGAGCAGACCATTTTCTATGGCGAGAACTATGTCTGCTCGATTCTAACATTTTTGTGTGTAATGAGTCTAGTGATGTGTCACTAGGTGGTGGAGGTATGTTAGTACCTCAAAGACAAAGAGTCCCTATTGTGACACATGTTGGGGTACTTTTTGTGGTATTTGATCTGGCACTTGTTGTAGTATTGACTATCATTGATGTACCATGTGTTTTTGTTCCATTTGTTGTAGTTACTATTGGGATACCTCTATTGGTTGCATGTGAGACCATGTATGTGATTATTGTTGTAGAGGTATCTATTGGAGTTGTTGTGGCACATGTTTTTGTTGTAACAAATGTGGCTAGTATGCAATTTTTTGCTCAAGGCATCTTTGGTATTCCAAGTATTGTTTGAGTTGCTCTTGTTTTCTAGCAAACATGGCTCATTGTTGTTGGAATTTTTGTTGATACATTACATGGAAGTCAATTGGCTTTACATTGGATTGTGTGTTAGAGACATTGGATCCTTGCACCACTTGAGATTATTGTTGTTGTGGTTGATGTTGTCATTGATATGTCAAATTTGTGTTGGAAACATTAAGCCTTGGACTATGGCAGGTTGATGTTGTTTGGGTAGTTGGTTATGTCCTTGAGAATTGGCCACCATGTTGGTATTGTTGTTTTGGCACCTTTGTGTGTTAGAAGTTTCTCATTGGGACATCATGTTGATTTGACTATGAAGCACATTCATTTTGGGAATAGGTTTAATGTCAATAAGGCTTTTCCTTTGTTCATCAATAAGGATTGTTGTAGTTAATGTTTCACATGGTGTACTTGTTGGAGGCTCCATAACATTTGATGTCATAACACTTGGTAGAGTTAGGAGCAAAGGTAAACTTTGTGGATTTTCCACCAAAGGAGGTATGTTTGGCATCCCTAGAGCACAAGTCCCTTTAGGTATGTCTTGTTGTTGTACCATGTGATTGAGATCAAGTCTTAACATCCTTTTAGGATACTTAGGAAGAGTCTTGTTTCCCTTCATTGGCTGTGGTTTGTCAAACAAGGGATTAATGTTGATGTGTTTAAATGTACTTTGGAGGATTTTGATGGTTTCTTCTTGATGGGACCTTATAGGTACCATTATTGTGTTTGAAAAATCAAAAGGTTTTTTACCCTTATCTAAGTCCAAAGTGATCATGGGTTGTGTGTTTTCAATTGTTGTGTTGGTTTGATGTTTCAACTTAGGTCCTCCAAGTGTGGATTAAACTTGACAATTTCTTGGGCTACCAAAAGTTTGAAATTCTTGCAGAAATTTTTTTCTTGACATGCCCTAGCCATTTCTTCATTAGTGATGCCATAGTCAGTGTTAGAGTCATCACTTAGGTGCACAATAACTTGTTGTGTTTGACATATTATAGTTAAAGGTACTTCTATTGGATTTTCTGAATTAAAAGGAGTGCATTTGTTCATCAAGTGTTGTTGGTACACTTCCACCTCTGAGTGGTATCAACATGAATATAGGTTCAAAGTTAGGACTAAATTGAACCATCCCATGTGTAGGGGAAGTGTTTAAATGAAACCTCATGGTAGGTGCATTGTTTAGGGTTTGTTGCATCATCTCTTGGTTATGGTGATCATGTGAATACATGTTTGAGGGGTCTGGAAGTAACAGTTGTGATGCCTCAATTTGGTCTTCATCAAAGGTTTGTTGGGTTTTCTTGCTCTTCTTTTTTCTTGGATAAGGTTTTTTCTGTGTTGGTGCTTTTGAAAACAAGTGTTGGTAAAGTTCTTTTGGTCTCTGAGCTACTTGTGTCCTAGTGAGTGTTGGCATGATACTTAAAGATGCAAATGAAGTGGAGGAAAACCTAAATGAATTCCCTGCCTCCCATGTGCACACCTAAACTACCAACTATGCTCAAATAGTACCAAGTGTGCCCTTGTTGCACTTTGGGCCCTGAAGGTAAACAATTGGTAGGTAAGAGGTATGCAATGGGTAAATAGAGGTGTTAGGGTGGCTAAAATGTAAAATGTGAATGATTTGAGAGTTTTAGAATGTTTTGCAAGGTTTAGGAAAGCAATGCTAGGTGTGAATGTGTGGATTAGGGTTCTAGAGCCTAAAATAAAGTCCCTAATTACCAAGTGCACTTTGAAACTACTAAGTGCACTCTAAAACTACCAACTGCACACTTGAAGTGTGTAGTTGGTAAAATAGGTCAAAACATGATACTTAGGATGTGGGTATGCAAAATATGACTATTTTTTTGATTTTTAGGTGTTTAAGGATGGTATGCAACCTAGGAAAATGCCAAATGAAATGGGGTATTGATATGCAAGATGAAAATTTCCTAGGGAAACTATGAAAATGCAAACACAAAGTGATATTTTGGGGGTATATAAAATGAAGATTATGGTATGCAAAATGAAGGTTAGGGTATACAAAATGAAGGTGAGGGTTGGACCTTGGACTAGGTAATGAAACTAGAGGTTGATATATGCAAGGTGGACTATACAAGGGATGGTGTTCTATAGTTGATAATGACATTTGGGATATGCAAAATGAGGATAAGTGATCAAGAAGACAATTTGGTTGATAGAAAAGTTGATAGGGTTTAATAGTGGAAATGATGCTAAGGTTTTGAACAATGCAAGATGGGGGGGATCTACCACTAGGGTAAGTCAAAATGATGTTTAGGGATACTATGAATATGATTATGCTAATGATAAAGGTATATGCAAGGTTTTGAACTTAGGTGAAATCTATAGAAAGTTCTTTGTCTAGGAGTTTAACCATGTGATAATGGACTTTGGATCTTGACCAAAAAGTGATAAAAGAAAAAAAGGATCAAATTGATAAAGATGACAAAGTAAAATCTATCAAGACATAGACAAAGTTTGACCAAAGAAAATGATAAGAAAATCCAAAAGGACTAATCAATATCCATCATCCGTGAACACCAGGAGATACTCTAAGACTCATACTTTATTCAAATTTTGTAATAAATTCGAAGGTTTTGGGTTTAAAATGATGTTTAGGGGACTCAAAATGGTGGTTATGCTGATTTTAATATGCAATATGGACATTTCCTAAGATTTAAAATGAGGTTTTGGGTGCAAGATGTCATTTTGGGTCAAATGTAAAATGAGGAGGTATAAAGGCTTCTAAATGCAATTTTGGGGGTCCTAAAGTGCAGTTTGCAGGCCCAAAATGGTCATATAGGTGCCCAACTATGCTCAAATAGCACCAAGTGTGTTCTAATAGTACCAAATATGCCTATGGTGTAGTTGGGTCCAATTTGGGTGTAGTTCGGAGACTGGGTTGAAGGGTTGGGAATTCTGAGGGGGGTGG
The DNA here is from genome assembly GCA_028749045.1 of Cupressus sempervirens. Classification (NCBI taxonomy): domain Eukaryota; kingdom Viridiplantae; phylum Streptophyta; class Pinopsida; order Cupressales; family Cupressaceae; genus Cupressus; species Cupressus sempervirens. The sequence continues at coordinate 852,932,752 of CM053787.1, forward strand.
TTGTCAAGTTGCTATGCTAGGAAGCTAAGATGTTGGGGTTGATGTTATTATGGATTAGTAGATGTAGAATGAGGGTTAAAATGTAGGTAATGGTGTCCTAAGTGAAGATAAAGAAGATTATGGGGTGCAGAATGCACATTAGGGCATTCTAATGCAAGGGGACCTATCTAGGTACTTGAGGACATCTTTGAAGTCTCAAAATGCTATTTGGAAGCCCAAACTGGGTCCTCAAACCACCAAGTGCACTAAAATAGTACCAACTATTCCTATGGTGTAGTTGGGTCTAGTTTGGGCACAATTGGTAGTTTCAAGGCGTAGTTGGTAAACTAGGCTAAAGCTAAGGAAATTTTAAGTGCTAGGGTTTCTAGATTGATGTCATAGTGAGCTAGATAGTAGAGGACAATGAAAAGCCTAGAATGGAGGTTCAAAATGATGTTTAGGACACCCAAAATCATGGTTAAAGTATTCAAGATGAGGGTTGGGTATGCAAAGATGCAAGATGGACAATGTAAAGTGCAAATTTTTGGGTTGAAATGCAAAGACTAAAGGATGCAAACTAAACCCTAATGAATGCAAGATGAAGCCTAGCTAATGCAAGTATGATGCTCAAACTAGGTTGAATGCAAGTGGATTCTATGCAAATCTGAAACATAAGGTATGCCAAGTACTACTAGGGATGTAGTATTCCATGTTTCCCAAGTTTTGAATGTATCGGACCCAAGTTTGAAAAGTTTTGACCAAAGTTGTAATGTTTTGATAGTGTTTGATATTTTGACAAGGTGTAAATTTTAATGTTGTCTTTTATCTTGATTAATGTTTTACACACACAAGACACATTAAGACAAGAATAGCTATTGTTAAGAGTGAATAGTCACACCACAACCTAGGCTTTAGGACTTTATCCACTAAAATCTACTTGAATCAAAGTTCACCTATGCCTATCTAGAGAAAACAACTTCGGTCCTTGGCACCACATGCTCCCCCTTATAGCGTACTCACTTCTTGGGGCTACCAAGATCCACTTTCTGAGGGGCATGACTTCCCAAGGGACTATTGTCTCTACTAAGGATCACGAGAATTTAAGATGTCTTCACGGGCATGGGTGACCTCCTGAGCTAGTGGATACAAAGGTCTTTGGCCACTAAAACAAGGTTTTTAGTAAGGGAATTTTGTTTGGAAAGTGAATGATAAACTTTCATAGAACGTCTCCTAGCCCTGAGAACTAGGGTTTGACACACCACAAGGGTACTGGAGGAGAGCTATCACTCAACAATACTATCAACACAACTTTCACCATAATCAAGTTTTATATAATGGCTAGAATGTTGACCTATCTGATGGCCCATTATGGCTCTGAAATTGTCCCCTAGCATACCCAATATCGAGTATCTTGGTCCAAGGCAGGCTTCCTATAAAAGTCACATAGATTTCTCTTGCACCCAAGTTCCATGAATGGCAAGGGGAGATGATATGTACATGTAAGCCCTAGGGTTTTAAACACTATAGACACACCAAGAAGAAAATAAAAACTTTATTTTATGTACCCAAAAAAGTGTTATCTAATCTAGGAAATCCACACACATGGTTTTAATAAACATACAGGGTCTTCGACAACATCCTACAAACAAAAATTATTAGTTTTTCAATGCTTAGTCTTCATCCAATGATTCCCACATGCTATAAACAAACCATCAATAACACAAAATCATCTAACCTATGTCCTAGAAGCAAATGGAAACCTTAGATGCAAATTTTGATTGAAAAAGGTGCTTTCTATGAACCAAGTGCACTCTAACAGAACAGACTGCACCCCAAGTGTGCTCAGATAGTGTTAAGTATGCCCATGGTCCACTTGCAATATTTTGGATGTAGTTGGGAGGTCAGTGACAAGTTATGAGGAAATGGTGCCTAAATAAGACCCAGAAATTTAAAATTTTGAAGCCTATACTCCCAAGTGTGCCTAGATAATGAAGACTATGCCCATGGTGTAGTTGGGGCCTAGAAGGGCACAATTGGTAAGTTCTAAGTGTATTTGGTGACTTGGGAACAATAGATAGGGGTTATGGTGGCTCCTAGGCCCCTATAATTGCCTTCTAGGGGTCCCAAGTGCACCCTGATAGAACATAGTGTACCCTAGGACAACAAGCTAACAAAATGTATAAAATGAAAGCATATAACCATATTGCTAGACCCCTTAATTAATATAGATGTGATAAGGAAGAACAAATATTTTTTATACCCTTCCAATTGAGCTCCTTCCTTGCACCTACAAACACAAAACAAGAAACCAAAGTTAGATAATCATGTTCACATCGAGTTCACCAAAGGTAGGACTAGAAAATGAGCATATGTCTAACATATTATGAGAAAATCACAAACTCAATAATCATATATTAACACCCTCTAGTATACCATGAAATCCAAATGAGTCAAAAGAAGAAAACAAATTTAAAACCCCCTCTTTCACTTGTAGCTCACATGTCCTTCTTTCTTCTCCATGTGATGTAGCTCCAATTTCCTATAGTGTACACAATTTAGAAGCAAAAGCCTAGGATAATGATGGTGCTATGAGAATAATTGAAGATGTGATTTTAGAATGAGAGATGAGTAAAAGCTAAGAAAACTAGGGATTGGAAGTGAGAGAAAGAATGCTCATTTTATAATCAACATGGAGGATGAGAGCATTGGAATTGTCACCTTGGATATGTGACATGGAAAGAGATTCCTTGGAGAATCCATGATGCATATGACACAAGATGCCAAGTGTAGGATTGTATGATGCTTGGAAGTCAAACTTGGCTAAAGATGCAAGAGAATCTATGGTGCATCATATGACACCTCAAACCCACTTAAAGCCAAGAATACATGACAAAGCCAAATATGGATGCGACTAAGAGAATAAGAATATTGGATTACGACATATCTTAGCCAAGTGTCAAAGGAGGATCCATGAGGTGTCACACCCACGTGTCATAATGATGTCAATATTTAATGAAATATTTGAATTAAAAAACCTTTATTCCACAAAATAGGAATCAGTGAAAATGTAATTAATGGAGGAAGATATGACTTAGGAAATTAAGAATTTCCATGGTTTGTGAATGGTGAACCAATTAATTAATAAAATTAACTAATTGAGGAAAATAATTAGGAAGAATAATTAGTGAAATGACATAGGATTAAATTATAGTTTATTTAATCCTATAGAGAAAATTAGTAGATGATTGGCCAAATTGATTTGATAAGTGTGATAGTATCCTTTGATGAATTGTGCTGACAATTGAGAATGACTAGGATGATAATGGATAGGCATAAGCCATGGTCAAATTGATCAGTTGATTGAAATTGATAACATGTCAAGGACACATGGCATGAATTAAAGATACGTAACATTTAACTAACATTGCAAATGCTACAGAACTGAGATATTGGTTGATAGGTTTGATCAAAATAACATCGATGAACACTATCAATGTTATTAAATGGTTGATAATGCCATTATATAACACTGAGAGACTTGAAAATGTTGAAGATTAGATGATATGAATGATAGGTTAACGTAGCATTAAGAGCCATGACAATACTAAGGTCAAATTGATAAGATTTGATAGATTGATAGGTTTCCAAGGCATTAAAACAACAAAAATGCCCAGGATTGGATAAATGATGATTGATTTTGGGTGTTTGACATGCTTTGGGCTGATTAGAACTAATTCAGGGTGATTCCAGGTTGATTTGGGGTGATTTTGAGTTGATTTGAAATGACATGAAATTGATGTAAAAGAGGATGCTAATGATGATAGACACTATTGAGATATTATCAAGTTGGCCAAAAGATCAAAATTAGTGGAATGAGAAAATGAGATGAATTATTATGAAGAAATGATGAAACCAAAGATGTGAACCATTTTTTAGTGTCTACATTTATCTATCATGAGTATCTAGCAGCTTGGAAGTAATATTTTTCTTCAATGATACAAACATTGGAAATCTAGGTAAACCTATTTATCCAAAACTATCTAACCAAATGAGAGAATCCATTCTGAGGGCTTTTGATGAGTTATTAATTCCTATTCTACAAATCTTTTCTAATCTTCTTTAACTTTATTTCCGGAGCTCACATGTTTCCACTTGATTCTTTATTAAAGTCCTTTCATTCGTTATATATAATAGGATAGCCATTTAGAAGCACATGTCCCTAGATTTGATTATATTTTGCAATTTTCTAGAATCTTTAAATTTAACACCTTTTTGATTCTCCTTTTTCTTTCTTTTCTACCCTAACCACATTTAGATTGTGTGGTGAAGGAATAGGTGTTATTTTCTAGGTTGATACTTAGTTTCATAACTCTTGCATTGCTCTTTTTATTGAACATTTGAGAAACTTCTCATGCCAAACAATGATCTTATTAGGTCCTTGAAGAGACCCTTTATCTAAATTTATATTTTTGAATTATCCCTCACTAATTCCAACTTAGATTTGAAGACAACCTAGAGGATTTTTACTTTAAATCTCCAAAGTGTCGAGAGTGATCAATCTTAGATTATGACTTTAAGAGAAGAATTCCTCTAAAACTGCTAGTAACATCTATTTTTTAGTTGATACAAGAATCAAAATTATCTACATTATTTGACAAAAAAATACCTCTTCCTTCAAAAAAAAAAAAAAAATTGGGGTGGTCTCGGTTATGGTACAAGAAGAAAACTTGATTATACTTAACCCTTGGACAAACAATGACACAACTTAAAAGAAAATACACAACTAAGAGTAAACAAACATGGTTTTTTTTTTTTTTTTTTTTTCTTCTGTGTTAAGCTTTGAAATTATATTTTTGAAACTAGCCATTAACTGGTAATGGGACCAATTCCCTTTGAAAATAACTTAGCCTATAAGTATTTTCTCCCAAAATCTCTACAATCTGATAAAGGCCAATCCACAAGCATTGAAACTTGGTATGATTTCCTAGTTTTTCTTTTTTCTTGTCTCACAGAAGAACAAGGTCCAAGATTTTGACATATTTTATCATGGGTCACTTGTCAAACCAACATTTTATGACAACTTCATATTTTGACATATGTTCTAAAGATGTTCTCCTCTTCTCATCCAATTCCAAGAGATTCATCAATCTTAGAATATGAAAGTCTTGTTAATCTTAGATTGGTTTTGACATATGAGTGGCAATATACTTAAAGCAGTTACTTAGTTCATACTGAACAAGTAATACATGTCATGCAGATGTTGTTAGATAGTATATGTTGAGTGACAAATATTTACTATGTCAAGTAACTAGTAAGTGTCAAGTCACTCAAGTGTGAAGCAAATAGTATGTGCTGAGCTATTAAGACTCTAAGTGATCAATGGATGCTGAGTCATTTAGAGGCTAAGTTATAAAATTGAAGTTGTAGTTCATGCCAAGCAATGAGGACTTCAAGTGCCAAGTTATGCAATTTTGACATAGTTGTTTATTGCGGCACAAACTTGTAAGTAAACCATTTTTGGGCTGACATAAGGATTGTTTTATGATCTTTGATGATAAGTATGAATCTTAATTTTAAATCCCTATTAATTACATGAATCCAATTATAAAAAGAGAAGGATTACGAGGTAATATGGTTGAATCACTATCGTTGATTCATACCTAACCCTAAGTCACCTAGGTCTTCTTAAGGAGGACAAACACAAAATTTTGTAGTGAAAGCGCAAGGAGAAAGGAAAGAAGTTTGCATGAACAAATAGAACATTCATGCTGACTAACGAGTTCTAATTTGAGTTACATTGAAAAATCAGTTAGAGGAGTGATGGGACTCAAAATGGCCTTCCCTATTTGAGTATCATTCCAAGTTTTTGAAGCCTCTTAAAACACATTTAATGCATGTGTACTTGGCTATAATTTTTAGGCCTAGGAAGTGTTTAATGTTTTTAACACCTTGAATTTAGTATATCCATGCATCCCATTAAGATAAAATTCCATTCTTGTGAAGTCTTGTTTTGAGCAATGTCCAAATCTACATTTTTGCCCAAGTGTCAAACAACAACAATAGGCCTAGTTTGCATTTGAATATCTCACACCCAATAATGTTTCATGAATTTCCACTTTGGGAGTGTTTATTATACATATCTAAGAGCCTATGTTTTAGATTTTAAGAAATTTCAACATGTATTAACTTGGTTTTGAGTCCCTCAAAGTTGTTTTTTTTTGTTTTCATGTTGATGTAAATTGTCCATAATTTTGGAAGGCCCTGTTTGACCTATTATAACTTTGACCTAGTTGATCAAAATGAGATAACTTCTTTTACATTACATTATAATGGTCATAAATTTTTTAGTTTCAGTTTTGAGCTTATGAAAAATCTATTTGATTAGTTTTTGAATGTAGTTCCATATGCAATTTGTAAGGTTTCATTGGTGTCATAAAGTATAGATTAATCAGTACCCCTATTCATGATGTCATAACTTTTAATCTATGATAGGTGAGATCCAATGAATTGCACTGTTGCATTCTACTCTAAAATTTTTTAAATCTACTAGTTTGCAAGTCTTGATGAATCCATCTACACACTTTTTTAGGTCCATTCCATTTGACAAAATTGTTTATCTACCACTATTCCTAGTTCTGCAAATCGAAGTAGCCAACTTTGATCATTCACCAAATATGCCTAGTTATTCATCATGAGACCAAATCACATATTTATATGCTTCTCATGACATTGAAATAATGCACTAGTTTTTGTGCCCCCAAGTGTCCGTTTGACCTATTTTTAAAGCCAAATCCAAACACATTGTATGGTTTTCTGACATGTTTTCTTATAAGTAGTTCTAAGAAGGCAACTTTGATGGTCAATATCTTTTGATTGAGGGATCATCATGAAACAAGATTTGGATAGGTACAAGAATGTGGAATAGAGAATTAGTGCATCCAATTTTAGAGCTTGGTCAGATGTTTTTGTCAATTTTTAAACCTAGTCAAAGGACCCCTTGGCACAAAATTGGCAATATTCATGAAAAGTTAAATAATGAGTTTTAAAGTTTTGAAGCAATAAAGAATTTTGAATCCAAACAGTATGAGGGCCTTAGTGGATCAAATGTACAATTCAAGTGATTGGGTTCAAACAATTTTTTAGCCAAACCCACCTTGGGTCTAATTGACTTCAAGAAAATTTTTAACTACATGGGGATTCAAGATGTTATAGAATCTACATTGGGAAAATTGTTTTCATTTTTACCATCAAAGTATGAGGAAGGCATTTTGAAAAAGGGACTATAATGATATCAATCACTAAAGTTTTATAGTACACATATATCATCTTTTTCTTTATCAAGAAAATGAAGAGGGTTATATGAAAAAAGGTACAGTAGCTAAAGATGGTGAAGAAATTAATCAATGTAGGAGAACAAGGAAGTTTCCTTGATTCTTAGTTTTAGTAGCGATACGAGTACGGGAAAAGCATGTAGAGAAAGAATTTGAGGATTCAACACTTTTCCTCTTGACTATTGAACATGGTGGTGTTTAATTATATCTCTTAATAAAATACATGTTCCTATGGTGATGACTTACTTGGTAGAAGACAATGACTAGCAATTGGTTTTCTTTGTGAAGCTTTGGCCAAGCACAACTAGATTTGGTGAAATAACTACACATCTCATTTTGACATAAGAGGAGTAGAGTATCCTATGTGGTAGTAGCTTAAAAAGTAGGGGTCAACATAAATACAAAGTGGAATTGATGTCAAATACGAAGGCCATTGCTCATTCTGGTGAAATCTAGTAGGCTCACCATCGAGTAGAGATAGATACTGGTGTTAGTTTGGTCAATGAAATGCATCCATAGAACTCTTGTCAATCATATAGTTCATTCATGATTGGAAGAATTAATAGCTATAATGGTGTTTGATATGCTAATGGGTTACTATGGTTTTCAAAGGTAACTCAATTATTACATTAGTAAGGTCTTTGTAGATATGACCACAAGATACAAATCAAAGTGCAATAACATAATAAGTTAGTAACAACAACCCTAACCAAAGTAGGCACAAAATGTTTGTATTATGAAGAAAGAGTATAAGCTTTTTCTTGTATTTAGAAGCCATGTGACCATAGACATGAGAGACATTTTAAAGCCACAATAGGGTGGTTGCATTGAAATCCATGAACAACTTGGAGGAAGAATGCTATGAATTGGTAGGAGTAGAGCATAGGCATACACTGAGTAAGATGGTCACATTCAGCAATGATCCCAAATAAAGGCATGTGGTCTCCATTTCTTACCATGTGTAAGAAGAGTGACTTGTAAAAGAGACCCATAAAATTAGAAATGTATATATAAAATCTCCAAATATGTGTATAGAAGGGATCCTAAAACTAGATTCTAGTTTTTGTAAGGGTTTTCGAAAGGAGCATGGGGTGAATGCACTAGGCCATCAAATAGGGGTAGTCAACTCCAGTTCTACTTTGAGCTCCTCTATGAAAAGAACTACTAGGCGAGTTGCTTAAGTCTAAGAAGGCATAAGACCAGTAATGGAAGAATGCACAATTATTAATGGAGTAGCTGTAAGTTGAAATGTGTAGGGACTTGTCTATTGCATTTGAATCTTAGTTAGAACAAGGCTCATGATGTTTATCCCACATTGGCTATGGGATGAAATTTCATGACTTAAAGTAAAGGAAAACTCAAATGTTACATATATTAAGCCTTATAATTTAAGGACAAATGAAGTGATCATGTAAGGGTCCTAGTTTGATTCAACCATAGGGTAAAATTTTGAGCCAAAATGTTGTCGAGGATGCTAATATGGATAATTGAACAAATAAAATCATGATACATGGATCCAACTCGATGATGAATTGCAACACAACAAGTATCATGGAAGTCGAGATCAGATGTTGACATGGAAGATGTAAATCAAGGCTTCAAATCTTACAACATGGTAGGATACAATAGTCGACACTTCCCCACATTTTGAAGCTTCTCAACCATTAAGCAATGTGAGGAATTGCCTAGCCAACATGTGGCAAAAATCCCCTATCGGCGATGATGTGTTAGGTGTGGGTTATTAGCCAATAGTAAGGTGCCATGTGGTGGTGAGGTGGTAGGTGCCTAACAAGAGATAACATGTTAGTAAATGAGATGCATGAAGTCTAATGATAAGCTACCATGTGGCAGTATGTTAGGTGACTAGTGGACCAATCAAAGGGTGCCACATGGTGCTTGGGTGGTAGGTGATGTGGTAGATTCTAACAAATTATAGGCTGACACATGTCAAGCCTGGTCGAAGTAGTTGACCCAAAATGCATAAATGGAGGGAAATTTTTGGGTTTAGGAAACAATATATGGTATTCTTTCTTTCCATTTTTCAACAAACATCATTTTAAATCTTTTAAGATTATAACCTAAAGTGTGAACTTTAGAGGAGATTCAAAAAAATTTCAAGAATATGTGGACCTTAAAACCAGTCCAAGGGCATGATTTTCAATTGAAGATTCTAGACATTTCTAATAAGTAGATATATGACTATTATATACCTTTGGAACCATGAGAGAACAAACTTTCCATTTTTAGAGTTTGTTTCTACACAAGAAGTCATTTGTTCAAGTTATATAAGGTTTTTTTTTCTACAGTATCCATCTTTTAGTTACATTTAGGTATAGCAACTCAGATTTGATGTATGATGAAATGATGAACTTAGTAAATATTTTTAGGAACAATTTTCTCATGTCCAAGTTAGTTTAGTAATGATATTATCAACATTTCAGATGTATTTTAGATATTTTGTCAAAACAAGGGTTTTCATCATTAAGGAAGAGATATTTCAAGTTTGTTACACAACAATGATGAGAATAATATCATATTTTAGTTGTAGAGAGATGAGAGATGCATTGCAATAGTAGGGAATGAAGATTCAAGTGGACACTTGTCACTTCCAAATTAGATCTCATCGATTGTAAGGGTTGGTTATAGTTTTTGACATTTCTCACTATTGTGATACCATTCTCTTCAACATTTTCTCTTGTAATGAACAAAAACCAATAAGAATATAGTAGTTCTGATCTATTAGCTAGTTTTATGATTCAATTTCATGCATCTTATTATATTTGTTTCAAGGAAATAAATAAAAGTGTGACAAAAAGTTAATTTTCTACTTGAGTTTTGTCTCATGTTCATGCTATTTGTGATCTTTTGTGATATATGTACTAGGTACATATTGTCCTTTTGCAATTTATTTTAGATAGTATATGTTGACATTATTTTCTTATGATTCCAGGAGTTATGTAAATTCTTAGTTCATCATCATAGGGTTGTAGATCTTATGAAGGGATAGGTCGAGCATGAGATTTAGAAAGATGCAGATGCTTGATTCACAAAGTGATCAAATAGATCAGAAAGTCCTAATGTATGGGATATGTCAACAACTTTTAGGGATGTGTGTTAGGGGTTTGTGGGATTGCCCAATAGATAAGGCACCGATCAACTACAAGATAAAAGTGTTGCATTGTTCATGTCTTAGTTTTGTTGAAATCAATATCATTAATCAATTGTTTTTTTCCTTTATTGTTGAAGGAGATGAAAACTGTCGGGCTTGCTTAACTTATCAAGTTTGCATGTCATGTTATTAGCTATTTCATGTCTAGGATCTTTTCATGAGTGTTAGAAGATTAAGGATTTTATCTACTTTGTTAGATTGAAGTGTATGTTTTAGCATTGGTACCATATAAATGAATCTAAGGTGCACCCACATAGGTTTTGCAGAGCTTGAAGTAGAAGAAGGGTCTAGTATTATAATTGGCCAAGTGTCTTAAAGGATATGTTATAGATGGGAAGTACTTCTCTCTAGATTTATTCCATTCTCATTGGGATAATTTGAAACCATAACATTTCAAAACACCAATATGGATAATAGAGGAAAGGAATTAGAAGATAATAGAGATACATATGATTAGAAAGGATCAGGTACACATCAGAAAAGAGCTGATCTAAAATCAAGCAATAGAGTGATAACCAAAGCATCATTGCTGAGACACTCTAACATGTGAATTAGTTAAATCTCTTAATAGAATAGTCTTGACAGGATGTTGTAAATCCTTTAACAAGGTGCTTACTTCATTGTAATTTAAAGTACTTTTACCAAGCATACTTTTAATAGGGTGTGAAATCCTTTAATAGGGTAAGATCTAAAAATATTGCAAGCCTTTAATAAGGAAGACCTTTCATAGGGTAGATCATGTTTCATGATCAAAAAATTCTAAACTCCATTGTATGCACTTTATTACTGTAGTAGTAAAGATTTATGGGTGTCATGCCCACCCCATTTTTACCATCTCCTTGGAGGGTTTTTGGGTAACCAAATATCTTGTGTCATACATGGGTTAATGTTGTGCTTACGTGCTATGGATCTATAGTCTTAGTTTGGTATTTTAGTTTATACACATAGATTGTGAGATGGATCTGTGGTGAATGATTTTTAGGTTGAAAGTTTTAAGTGTTGACTTAGCTCCCCCTCTTAGAGTTTACTTCCCTATTATATTTCCAACAATTTGTATTAGATTTGTGTTCTCTAGAGAGTAAAACTTTACAACTTTGAGGAAAGATCTTGGAAATACAAGTCTATAAGTTGGGAAAGACTATTGAGAACTAGAAGGTTGAAATATTCCTTCGACTACATCAACTAAATGAATCAAGAAATGAGTTAAAGTGATCATTGAATAGAAGGAAGGAAATAGCTATTCAAGATAATGACACATACTTCTAAGAGATTAACACTGCTAAATTGTTTGTAGATGGAAACACCAATGAATTTGATGCAATAGTTGTAGATCTAATGGAAAAGAATGGAATCCTAACTAAAGAGGTTAGAAATATAAAGAGAATACAAGTGGTCCAATCATTATTACTATGTGAGGTGACTGAGCAGAAAAAGAAAGTTTTCAAAGACAAAGTCATGATTGAAGACAACAAAGGGATTTTCACCAATAGACTAGAAGAGAAAACATCAAAGGTAAATAAGATTGATAACATGTAATTGGAAACTTTGACTCAAATGATGATTGTAAATCATGAATTGAATGTAAAGGATATTGAGATCACCACACTAAAGTTATAGAATGAAAAACTAAGAAATGATCTGAAAAGAGAAAAAGAGTTTTCTAAAAGTTTCAACAAATCTAGTGAAGCCATCAAGTACTTTGAGCAATTGCTGAGATCCCCTAGATCCAATAGTGATACTTCTAGATTAGGTTACACTAGTACTAAAGAAGGAGAATTGTCCAAAACCGGTGAAGAAAGAAGTAACAAAGGTAAGAAATCCAAACCTATTTTTCATAATTGGGGTAAGATAGGTCATACTTCAATTGTTTGTCGGAGCAAGAATACAAATTAGAATCATAAGAAAATGTTCATTGGTCACTTCCATAAATGAAACAAATAAGGACAATAGGCACATGAATGTAGAGAACCAAGACTATAAGCATACAAAGATTTGAAGGATATTTCTATTAGTGTCAGTAGTATGGACAAAGAGCATATGAATGCAGACCCACACCTAAATGGTCATCAAACAAATAGAAAAAGGTAAATCACAAGGGAAACTCTTATAATTGGGAGTACAATACTACATATAGCTGGAACTATTGTCAAGAGAATGGACATATTTCTGAAAATTGCATAAGAACACATTTCAAAAGTGACTACAAAAGATGGTTGAGTCAAACTACATGTTTTAGCTATTTGAAAAATTGTCACATAAGCAAGAATTGTTCAACAAGGTCAAGGCCCCAAGCAATGAGTTCAATAAAGGAAAAGGAAATGTAGATGTTGAAAATGTCAAAGATAAGAAGAACAAGACATGGAAGATAAAAGAAGATTGTAGCACATCAATTGCAGATGGGATTACTTCACCCAATGGGCCTCGTGATCACACTGTTGGAATTACATTAGGAAAGGTAAAATTATAAGGGGGGGGGGGGGGGGGATGTGAATTAGAAGTTTAAACTTGGACCCATAAAACTTTCACCACACATCTATCTCATGTATTCAATGAGTAAACCGAAATAACATGTAAAGCATATACATCTAAATCATGTAAACATGTAAGCATTCACACATATAACACCAGATATGATTATCCAAAAACTCTCCAAGTGTGAAGGTAAAATTGGGGTGGGGATGACACCCACAAATTTTCACTACTATAGTAATAATGTGTATCCAATTAAGGTTACAATGTTTTGACCATGAAACATGATCTACCCTATAAAAGGTCTTCCTTGTTAAAGGCTTACAAAGACTATTAGGTTTCACCTTATTAGAGGATTTCAAAAACCTATTAGAAGTGTACCATGTGAGAGGACTTTAAATTACAACTAAGAACACTATTAAAGGATTTCATATAGTCTGTTAGGACTACTTTGTTAAGAGATTTGACTAAAATCACCTACTAGAGTCTCTCAACATAGATCTTATAGTTGGCACTTGCTTGCCTAATAAGACATCAACTCTAAACAATGTCTTATTAAGCCTTCTTGATCAGATGTCTCAATGTTGTATCATTTTCTCTATCCTTTGTTCTTCTCTAACTAATTTTGCAATTCACTCTCTCTTCATAACTTCTAGGTCACCATGAATGCTTTGTTTGCACATGAAAACTTCTCTCTTTGCTCCTTCAATTCCTTACACACTCATTATAAAGAGTTTAGGTTTTTTTCCTCCTTAAGAATACTTAGTGAATTAGGGTTAGGTATGAATATAAAACTAAGATTCATCCTTTTTGTCACTTAATCCTTCCCACTTTCTAATTGGCGCATGTAATTGCATAGGGAATTCAACTAGAGATTCATCCTTATCTCCAAAATATTGTAATTTACCTTTAAGTCAGCTCAAAAATAGTTTACATAGTTGTTTGTGCTATTACAAAAAAATATGTCAAAACTATGTCACTCAACATCTGAAGTCTTTGATGCTCAGCATATACTAATATTTTTTCTATAACTCAACACCTGTATTGCTCAGCATCCACTATTTTCTCAACTCTCAAATCACTCAACATAGTCTATCTACTTAGTACTTTAGTGACATAGCACATGAGTGGCTCGACACTCACTATGACTCAACATGGTCTAATATTTATATGTTGTGCTTGCCATGCATTACTAGTTTGGCATGAATTAAGTAAATAACTTAAGTTTGTTGACACTCACTTGTCAAAACCAATCTGACATCAAGAATCTCCCCCTTTGAAATGAGTGTCAAAAACACTTGAGTATACATTAATATCCTTGATCTCTTGAGCATAACATATCCATAACTCAGCTTATATACAAAACTTCAAAATTTCCAAATTTTGCAATAACTTAAATGCCTAAAAATTTGGTAACTCCTCTTGAATTGATATGTCTATTTTGTAACCAAAATTTTGTACTCCTACTAAGTAAATGTGTCTCTACTAATACACTTTGACTTCATGCTCTATTTTCTTTCATGCTCTCCCTTAGCTGATGTATCCCCCATTTTTCTCTTTCTCCCCCAAAAATATATATCTCCCCCAATGACATATCTCACCCTTCATTCTTATTCTCCCCATTTTTGACACTTATGTCAATGGGCTATACAGTTATTGTGTGTTTGTCCAAAAAGGACTTATGGACATCTAGTATTATCTTAAGGGTTGCATCCCAGTTATCACATGCAACATCCAATGACTTGATATGGATTGAAAAATCAACAACAAGGTGAACTAGACCATCTAAAGTAGAAAGATTGGGGTCTTTCTTTAGTAGAGTTTCAACATAACCTAGCTCCTTGTACAAAGTTTCCATATTTTGGGTGAGGATTTCTTGGATGCTTGTCAATTTGGCTCTTATGTTGGCCTTATCTACTATCAATACATCTAACTAACTCTATGTTTGAAGCAATTTCCTAAAATACTTCTCAATTTGAGTTGGATTAGTTTGTAGTCTTGCATCTAATGCAAAAATTTGGCTCTCTAGACTTAGAATGTGACTTCTGGTCTCTTGGGTGAAGAGTGATAGGTTGTACAATTTAGTGTACAATGAGTATATGTTATGAAGTACCTTCTTAACATCCTCAACCTTAGTTTCCAATGCAACTTGTGTGAGTGCTATGTTACTAGATATTTTCTTATTTACTTTGTTTTGGAACTTCTTTTTTGAACATTCTATTAATTTGGCATTAGTATCAAAGTCTTCATTACTAACATTTTCCACTATATCTATCAATTGTTCCATTAGTGGCATGGTCTCTTTAGGAGTTGGTAGACTAAAAATATCTATAAAGAGCTCCTTAATCTCTTGTAGTGTCTGCTTCTACATATGGTCTCTCCTAAGCATTTCTTGATGCTTTTTCCTTTCTAGGGCCTGTTGTAATATGATTATTTGTTCTAATGTCATAGTATCATAATCATATTTGGGTATAATAATTTCTTCATCAAGGCTTATATCCCCATATTGAATTACCTTTGCAACCTTTGGTGAACTTGGGCTTGGCACTAAGATTTGTAATGGAATAGCTTCTATGCTTGGCTTCTAAAGAGTTTGTGTGGAAGGAGTGGCAGATACTGGTAAAGCTACCAGAGCTTGAATGGAAACTTGTTCCTTCACCTTAGATTTCAACACACTCTCTTTATGCTTGCCCTATTTTTCCACTATGACTTTACTTAAACTTTTCTCTTGTGTTGTAGGTGCAGATAAGTATATTTGACCCATTTCCCAATATCCTATGGTGGTGACTTGCTCTTCTGCTATCTTCTTCTCAACTAGATCAATCTTGACAATTGTATCAACCTTGGAAGATGTTGCTTCTGGCATTTGGACCAAAGGTTGTACATTAGTGACCGAAGGGATGATAGAAGATGGTTCTTGTGGATTCACCTTTTCCCTTGTAACATTAGTCACTAACTTTTATAGTCCATCTACACTTACCAAAATAGGATTGCCACAAAGTTCGGCCTACAGTGTAGACTGATCTAATGTATTCTTCAAATATTCTTCAGTAAGGCCATAAAAATCCTTGACAATTACTATTCTAGTAGTCTTAGTTGTGTCATGTGGAAAACTAACACTCAACAACTATGTGTCATGTACACTCTGTTCTTCTTGTTGCTTAGGCTCAGCTGTTGCCTTGTCATCTTCTTTCATTTTAATTTCTCCTCTAACTATGTTTTCTTTTTCATCATCATCCTTGACCTCTAAAGGTTTATGTTCTCCTTTCTTTACTATGGTTAACCCATAAATGAGTTTCCATATCTGTATTGACTGTTTGACAACATCCTCAATATTATTTTGTAAAATGATAAAGGCTCTATATATAGGTGTAAACCTAACTACATACTTCTTTACAAACATAGCAATTTGTGCCTTTGTTAATTCAAGTATCACTTGGCCCAGTGTAGTCTCCCTAATTTGTCTCTCTAGATTTAGACAATAATGCTATTTTTTTCTCAACTATGTCATGTAGACTCTTAGGTACAAAGTTGGCAAATTCTAGTGGTTTTGTCTTGAATTTTTCCATCATGGCATTTAGGGTCTCCTCAACTTGGTTTTTCTCCCCTTTACCCAATTTATAAAAATCAACATGACTGAATCTTGATAGATTTTCATTATTGTAAACATTTTCACATAAATTTTTAGGATTTGAAAGAGGGTTGTGACTCGCCACCTTAAATTGGCTATTGTCATCTGACTCTATTTTCTCCTCTTCAAAATCTAGTTCTAAAACATACTTCATTCTTGGTCTCTTTTACTCTTGACCTACTTGTTCTTTTATTTGTCTTTTCCTTGGCCTTTTGTGTTATAAAACATGTGCTGGTTATTATTGTAGGTGCAACAAGCTTCAACTAACTTGGTTTGGAAATTTTCTTAGTCCTTGTCATAGGCTATGCCTTTGTCTTCCTCTTCTTTGGCTTGATAGGAGTACGTGCTTCCTCAACTTCTTCTCCCTTAAAAACTTTAGTCTCCTCCTTTTCTTGATCTTTCCCCATGCCTTGAGCTAATGCAAGAGGTTTTTGGGTCTGAGTTTCTTCTCCTTCATCATCCTCTTCTTCTTCTTCTTCCTCCTCCTCGATACACTCTCCAAATTCGGCTTTCAAATTCTTCACTATCTTTTCCTTTTTCTTCATGGTAGAGGTAGTCCTCAAATCCATGGTAATCTTAGACCTTACCATCCATAGTTTCCAAAAAATTTTGTAGTTTTATCTACCTCTTTTTCTAGTAGAGTTGTTATAGCTATAGAAGCTTCATCCACATTTATCTCATAGCCTAAGGGTCTCAACCATCTTACCCTTGGTGCAGCAGCTTGTACAAATGTATAATCAACATCCAAAAGAAATCATACATCATTATAATGTTTCTCAACTAAGGATGCTAGTATTCTTAGTCCACTGGATTTTTTACTGGCAAATCTTCACCAATTGGGTATTTTGTCTCTTTGGGAAATTGTAATTTGGTGGTCAACCATGTCATCGACATATTAAAATTTTTGGGTGAAAATCCAAGGCTAATCACTTATTTGTTTACACATAATTGGTCCAAATCTTGGTCTAATCACCAATGTAATCTACATTTATGACATAATTATTTAAAAAAAAATTCCAGTGTTTCCCTAATGCTTTCTTATTGGACAATGTCACTTCACCCTTAAAATAAAATAATATTTTCCCTCGATTTGAACTTCACCTACTATTTTACTAACGTGTGTCTCCAACTATACTCATTTAGCCAACTAATTTATGTTTTGGTCTTTGGGACACATGTCCTAATTCCATTAAGATTTAGACTTTATGGTATGTCATTTAAAAATAGACCTGAAATAGAGCTAAAGCCATTGATCTATAGTACATGAACAGTCCAAATTAATTCCTTTCACCATAAAAATGACAACATTAAATGTAATGACAACCAAATTGGCAATAAAAAGGACACATTTTTAATTGAATATTAATGGATTAGCATACTATAAGTACATCATACAATGTACACCTGGCATGTGGCCTATGGACAACTTGTAGCTCTATAAATTCACCAAAAAATTAACTAATCTCTCTTTGGAAAATGACACATTATCCAACTATATTAATATTTTGTGTTATATGAAATAATTAATTTTGCTCTTAAATTACAGAAAATGTTTATGAACAAAAAAACAAATCACCTACACTTATTTGCATACCAAAAAAAATAAAATTAATTTTTCATAGTTATTATTAAATTTTGATA
This sequence comes from Cupressus sempervirens, assembly GCA_028749045.1. Taxonomy (NCBI): domain Eukaryota; kingdom Viridiplantae; phylum Streptophyta; class Pinopsida; order Cupressales; family Cupressaceae; genus Cupressus; species Cupressus sempervirens. The sequence continues at coordinate 852,950,972 of CM053787.1, forward strand.
TGAAAGGGAAAATTTTGCCAATAAAAAATAATTTTCTCCCTTGCCTAGAATGAAAAAATCACCCTTGATTAGAAATTTTTCCTGCATATTTAATGTTGAATTCACCATCATTTTACATATTTTTCTTGGGAGGGGTTTCTTAAAGTTATCCTTCTCTTAGTCTCTCCTTCATTGACTTTTTGAAATCTTCAAAGTAACTAGTCATTAAGGATTCAAAATTCTCTCCTATCTGCTCAATGTAAGTTCACCAATCTATACTGTAATTAATCTGTTGGTCTTCCATTTCATAGTACCAAATGAGGGGAATGTGTTTTGCACATAAAAGAATATACAAATCAAAATTGAACCAAAATTGCACTGTGCATTCTTAGCTTTCCTAATTGCTCCAAGGTTCTCCATCAATTGTTGTAATTATAGCTCTGCTAGATCATATGTATGATCTTTCTTGACAATTTTGTATGCAAAATCCATAGCTATACAGGGTATACTACTAAATCTACTAGATTGATAGAAATTGTGTGATATAACCCTTACAAAAAAGTTAATAAGAGGATTAGTGATTGTATCTATTGTCATACCTCTTTTATTCCAGAAAGCTCTAGTGTTTTTCTCAATCACCTCCTTAGAATCAATTCTTAGTGTCTTATGCTGATCTAGGGTTGGATAGCCGGTTACCCCTCTTAGTAATTTTAATAGGTCCACTCTCCAGCCATAAGGAACCATCATGGATTTGGCTATGTACTATTTTGATCCACTTTGTTTAAACCACATTTGGAAAATCTAGGGCTCATGTTAATCCCTTTCACTCAACAATTTTGAACTCTTCTTTCAAAATACCATTTTCAAATTTTTTTTTGTATGCTTCTCTAATATCCATGTCACCAATGCTTCCAATCTTATAGTTATAGCATTTTCAAACATCTTGCACCATTATTACATTTAGTGAAATCATTGACAATGTGCCAAAGGGATCTTTCTTATATGCAATGTTAGGAATAGATTTTAAAATAGCCTTCTTAACTTCATTACTCACTAATTGAATTAAAATTTCCTTCCATTCAACATTCTTCAAACTAGATTCCATTGTGTGAAGTGAGGGTTTACAAAAATTAGAACTATGTAGCTTAGTTCTTGATAAATACCTTAGGAAATCTAATGAGTTGGTGTGAGATCATTGCTAGAATCTTTGGAAAATTCTTTGAATGGATTTCTAGACCACCTTCTACTCTGCTCGCTCTTTCTCAAATTTGAAATGATGAAAAAATACCTTAAATCAATCAAATACCCTTTGAAAACCTTGCATTAAATGCTAAGTGCTTACACAACTGTAAGCTCTACATCAACCAATTTTAGGTCACTCAACATCCACTGACATTTCCATCACTCAACAACTACTATGAGATCAACATTAACTAGCCAAACTTCTAGCTCGACATCTTCTAGCATTCCACTTGGCATACATAGGAAATATTTCATGCTCGACAACAACATGAAAAAATTAAAGATTTATCTTGAATTTCTATCAACATCTTGCATCTTTCTTTATGCTAATATAGTCTTTTCAATACTATAACCTTTTAGAACTAATGTATGATATAGCCTTTAAATATCAGTCCCACATACCTCTTGATTGCCTAGTTTAATGAGGTGTGATAATCAGACCCATGGGTGAAATGATCCCTTCTCCATTTGATTTGCTGCAATCATCTTTCTTTTCCATGTCTTATTCATCTCATCTATAATGTGCTCAATATCTTCCTTGTGTTTGCCTTTATCAAATTCACAACTTGGTGCCTTTGAATTTGTTGGGCAATACTTAATGATGTGACTAGTCTTCAAATAGCTCAAACATATGGTTTGACTCAACCACCTTTGGTAGTTACCTCTAAAGTGTGTCCTAATACAATTCTTAGTACCATGTCCATATTCTTGACAATAATGATAGCTATATCTTGTATCATAATATCAATTATAAGAGTTGACATTGTTCCTTAAATTTTTTTGCTTGTTTGATGACCACATGGATTTGGATCTAAATTAAAAATTTCTATGTCCATACTTCTAATAGTTGTAGCAATATCATTCAAATCTTTGTGTATCCATGGTCCTAGTTCTACATTCATGTGCCTAATGACCTTACCTTTTGCATTTATGGTAGTGAACCATGTTCTTAGGCTTTACATTTTGATTTATAGTCAAGCTCCTACACACATTAGTAGTATGTCCTTTCTTATGACAACTATGACAAGTAGGTTTTGCATTATTACCTTTGTTGTTCCTTTCTTTTGTATTTTTGGGCGATTCTCCTTCTTTAGTGCTCATATATCATAGTCTAGATGTATCATTATTAGATATATGAGATCTCAATAATTGCTCAAAGTATTTGATGGCTTCATTTGGCTTGTCAAAATGTTTAGAAAATTCCTTCACATTCAGTTCATAGTTGGAATTCATCATTTGACTTATAGTATCTAATTGCATTTAGGAAATCTTTGTTAGTTCTAATTATTTCTCTTCTATTTTTTTTTCCAAAATTATTTTGTATTCTTTAATCATGGCTTTGGCTTCCATAGCTTTCTTCTTTTGTTCAACCACTTCACATAGTAGTATAGCTTGTGATTCTTAGTCTAATTTGAGATTTTTGATTTCCTCAGCTTGGGCTCTATTCTTTTTCCATTAGATCTGAAATAGCTACATCAAATTCATTTGAGTCTCCATTTACAAATAGCTTAGTAGTGTCTATCTCTTTTTATTGTGTGTCATTCTTCACAATAGCAATTTCTTTCCTTCTCTTCAAAGAATGCTTTAGGTCTTCTCTTGCTTGATTTAGTTGATGTAGTATGAGATGTATTTCAATCTCCTAGTTCTTAATGATCTTTCCCAACTTGAGACTTCCATTTCAAGATCTTTCCTCGAAGCTTAAAAGCTTCTCTTTTAGAGAACATGGCTCTAATACCAATTGTTTGTATTACAATAGGAAAAGTAAACTTCTTGGACCCATAAAAATTTCACCACTTATATATCTCATTCATTCAATGAGTAAACTAAAATAACATGTAAAGAATATACATCTAAATCATGTAAACATATAAGCATTCACACATATAACACCAGATATGATTACTTAGAAACTCTCCAAGTGTGAAGGTAAAATTGGGGTGGGGATAACACCCACAAATCTTCACTACTATAGTAATAAAGTGTATCCAATGAAGGTTACAATATTTTGACCATACAACATGATCTACCCTATGAAAGGTCTACCCTATTAAAGGCCTACAAAGATTGTTAGGTCTCACCTTGTTAGATGATTTCAACACCCTGTTAGAAGTGTGCCTTATTAGAGGACTTTAACTTACAACTAAGTAATCACCCTATTAAAGGATTTCATACAACCTATTAGGACTACTCTATTTAGAGATTTCACTGAAATCACCTATTAGAATGTCTTAGCATAGATCATATAGGTGGCACTTGTTTTCCTAATAATAGATCAACTCTAAACAATGTCTTCTTGATCCTTCTTGATTAGATGTCTCAATGTTGTATCTTTTTCTCTATCCTTTATTCTACTCTAATAGATTCTTCAATTCACTCTCTCTTCTTAACTTCTAACTCACCATGAATGCCCTATTTACACATGCAAACTTCTCTCTTTTCTCCTTTAATTCATTACACACTCATTATAAAGGGTTTAGGGTTTTTTCCTCCTTAAGAAGACTTAGTAACTTAGGGTTAGGTATGAATCTATGACTAAGATTCATCCATTTTTCCACTTAATCCTTCTCAATTTTTGATTGGCTGGATGTAATTGCATAGGGAATCTAACTAGTGATTCATCCTTATCTCCAAAATATCATAATTTACCTTTAAGTTGTCTCAAAAATGGTTTTCATAGTTGTTTTTTCTATTACAAAAAAATAAGTCAAAACTGTATCACTTGACATTTGAAGTCTCTTATGCTTGATAGACACTAATCTTTCTACTCTGACTTGGCACTTGTATTGCTTAGCATCTACTATTTACTTAGCTCCTTAATCACTCAACATAGTCTATCCACTCGATACTTGAGTGACTAAGCACATGAGTTGCTTGACAATCACTGTGACTTGGCATGATATAATATTTACATATTGTGCTTGACATGCATTACTAGTTCATCATGAACTAAGTAAATAACTTAAGTGTGTTGACACTCACTTGTCAAACCAATTTGAGATCAACACACACTACCTCCAATTAAGTAATTAGGAGGTATGTACGGGACTGATATTTAAAAGACATGCTATAAATTAGTTTCAAGGATTTAGTTCTAAAAATATTATACATGCATGAAGAAATATGCACACTCTAATTATAATCTAGAAGAAATATTTAAGTTTTGTTAGTTTTCATGTTACTGCCGAGCATGAAAAGTTTCACTATGGTTATTGAGTGAAATATTAGTTGATTCTAAACTATGAAAGGTGATAGTGTTTATTAAGGTTGTAGCAGTTGTAGAGCAAAAAGGAAACTTCATGGAAGCTGAGTGAGTTGAAATCTCTATTGAATCGAAGCTTATAGTTGTGTAAGCATGAAGCATTAAATGTGAGGTTTTAAGGTCTATTTGATCAATTTCTACTCATTTGACATCATTCAAATTTGAAGAGAAGCACAAAGTATGAAAGAAAAATTGAAAAAAATCATTCCAAGCATTTGCAAATATAATTCAACATTGCTAAACATCATCTTAGAAGCTTTACAAAGTTATTTAATGTTTGTCAACCATGTAGTTTGAATTTTTGTGATCCCTAGTTTCTCTGAATCACATCTAGTTCTTTAGTTCCTAAGGATAAAGAGGGTAAATAAGTTTTGAATTTACAATTTATAAGCAATGAGATCAAACATCTAAATTTTAGAGCCATTCCTAATATTTCTTATAAGAAAGATCTTTCTAGTGCATTATCAATGATACCTCCTCTAGTTTTAATGATTCAAGACGTGAGATGTTGCAACAGATACAAGGTGGGTAGCATAGGTGACATGGAAATAAGGTAAACCTATGGGAAATTGTGTAAAAATAGAGTGTTGAAAGAAGAATACAAAATTTTAAGGAAAAAGGGTTAACCCATGCCCTAGATTTCTACAATGTCTTCAAAACTGAATGGATAAAGATAGTTTTGAGAAGAATTCATTACAATTCTATATGGTTGGATAATGGATAGGTGAAGGTCAAAAAGAAAATTGTACATAGAGTAACAGGGTATCCCACCCTTGACTGACCTAAAACCATGAGAAGTGAATCTAAGGAAGTTATTGAGAAGAATATAGGGGTAGTGTGGAATAAACAAGGAATGATAATTGACACAATCTTAGATCCCCTAATTTCTTTTATAGTGAGGATAATAGTACATAAATTTTATCAATCCAATAGGATCAATAGTGTACCATGTATTTTCATTGACATGGGCTATTAGATAGTTAAGAAGGATCATACCTATGACCTTATCGAGTTGCAGATGCAATAATTGTTAAAAACTTTGGGAGGAATAAGGAAGACCAAGAGTGCACAATGTAAATTTGGTTCAATTCTTGTATGTATATTCCTTTATGTATAGAATAAATCTCATACTTTTTTTAAAGTTGCATAGAAAACAAATAGATCTATTGTAGTAAAAATAGGTGAGTTTATTGAGCAACTTGGAAACAATTTTGAATCTACTATGACAAGATACTTTGAAGATTTCAAGAAGTCAATGAAGAAGAGATTAAGGATACTAGTTTCACTAGTTGAGAAACATTTCAATGATGTTTTTTTTTCTAGTTGACACTGATTTTATATATTTTCAAACTATTATTCCAAGGGTAAGGTGGCTAAGGCCACTAGGTTGTGAGATTAATGTGGGTGAAGCCTCTGCAAAAATCACATTACTTGTAGAAGGTGTAGATTCTAAGGCTACTACCTTATGGATTTATGATATGTAAAAATATAAGATAAAAATGGATTTGTAGACTACCTCAATCATAAGAAACAAAAATAAGATTGTCAACAATGTTAATTAGAAATTTGGTGAAGGAGAAGAGGATAATGAAGAAGAAGAAGAAGAAGAAGAAGAAGAAGATGATGATGATGATGATGATGATGAAGAGGAAGATATACCCACTCAAGAACCATTGGCCTTAACTCAAGGTCAAGGAGAAGATTAAGTAGAAGATGTATAATTTGAAGAAGGTGTCAAAGAAGAAGAAGCCAATGAAGCACCTGAGACAAAGAAGAGAAAAGATAAAGCCTCAATAGTTAACAAACAAAGAAAGGTTGTAAAATCTAAGCCTATAGTTCAAGAAACTTGAGCCAACACAAGGGCTACTACCAAAACGGCTTAAGAGACAACAATGCCAAAAGAGAAGAGAGCTAGCTCAGCTAGCAAAGAAGAGGAGCCTAAGAAGAGACCAAAAAGAAACTATATAGCTCCAGCTAAATCTGATGAAGAGAAAACTAAATCTAATGAAAACTACCAATTCAAAGTGGTAAGTGATCGTCCTTCCTCAGATTTAGATAGTATATGTGAGAACATAAGGAATAATATTGATTTATCTAGTCTTACACATATTGAATTTGATAAATTTGGAAAATTTGAGATAAACCAAGTTGAGGAGTCAATATATGCCATGATGGAAATATTCAAACAAACTTTGATTGATATTTCCAACTCTCTACTAAAGGAAATAATTGATAGAGTTGAGAAGAAGTGGCCATATAGTCTCAATATAGAAAGACAAATTAGAGAGAATACACTTGGCCAAGTGATGCCAGAATTAGATTACGAAATAATGGCTAAGGAAATAAAGAAAAATGCATGGAAATTTGTACCAAAATATAGAGAATTCAACATACTATAGAATAATATTGAGGATTTTTTTATAGAAGACCACATAGATTTATAAAATCACTATATGCTTTGATAGCACAGAAGGCAATAGTGAAGAAACCTATTGAGGTAGGTGAGGAAAAAGATGAACAACAACAAATAATTGAGGTTACCATAGTTGACACTGAGATAGTTGTACACGAGGAAGACACTAAAACACATGAAGATACACAGGTACCAACTAAGGATGAGTAGTAGAGAGAACCAAGTGTACAAGATCCACTAGTTTTGTGTGCCAATCCTCCACATGAGTTGAATACAGATAGTGATACTATAAATATAAGGATTTTTTTTATACTATCACTTAGAACATCAATCCCCTTATGGAGGAAAATTTGAAGAAGATACTGGTAGAATCCACTACCCAAGCCAAACTATGTGAAAATCCTATACTGGTGAGTGTTGATGAGATTGAGAAGGTAGACAAGACATTTGCAGGGAAGAAAGTTTAGATACGAGAGACATCTACAACCCCTCCTCAATTCTCCTTCATACCTACTACATTACCTATTGTAGTATATCAAAGGAAGGAGACAACTACTTCTACTATCAATACATTGGTACAAAATGCTCTAGTCTTAGGACTTGAAAAGGTCAAAGAAAAGGACAAGGGAAAGACACTTGGAGAAAAAAAAGATGACTCAAAAGAGAATAAAGATACACATGCACAAATAGGATAGGATGCTACTTCTACACCTACTGCACAAGATCAAGGTGCATTTATGAGTGAAGAGAAAGAAAAGGATAGGACTAAAGAGCTAGGTATGACTACAAAACCTAAGGAGCAACTTACAATACAAAAAATTGGTGACTTAACTAGAAATTGCTATTCCTCCAAATCAAGCTCTTCATAGGCTAACTATAGAAGCTATACCCCTACAATCATCTACACTGAGTCCAAGAACATCTAAGGTAGCTAAAGTTACATTATTTGGTGATTTGAACTTGGACAAAAATATTGAGATACCAAAGTTTAATCTTGAAACCATCACTATTGAATAAATGGGCATGCTACAAGATGCTCTTACAAGGAAGAAGGAACAAGAACTACTTAGAAGGGAGCATAGGAAGAAAAAATCTTTGTTAGATATCAAGGAAAATTTTCTTGATGCATTTGACCTACCAACACCTGAGGAAACCAAGCTATTCCTAGAGAAGCCAACTAGCTTAGTTGAGAAGGTCAATGAAATAGACCTTAATTCTTGAGAAATTACTTGCATGGTCTAAGAAAATGTTTTAGAATAATGTCAATGAAAAGATATCAAGTGCTATTGCATTATTATAGCAATCAAAATTGATAATGTGAAGAAGGTACTAGAAAACATTTTCTCTTTATACACCAAATTTTGCAATCCTAAACTCTTCACACAAGAAATCCAGAGTCAGAAACTGAGTTTGGAGAGTCATATATATTCATCTAGTATAAATCTACCAAAGTCTCCAGCCCAAAGTGAGAAATATTTTAGGTATCTCCTAAACTCCTAGAGTCAAGTAGTAGTGTAATATACAAATGAAGCAAACATTAAGGCTAAATTGATCAATATCAATTCTATCCCAACTCCACATATGGAGATATTGCATAAGGAACTAGCCTTTGTTGAAACATCATGAAGAAAGATCGACATATTTCTATTCATGATAGCTTAGTTCACCTTGCTGTCAAGCTAGCCATCCAAATCAAATCACTGGAGGTAGATTCTAGCAATTGGGATGCTGCTTTGAAAATTATGCTTGAGGTACACAATTTTTTATTTGGAAAAACACAGTATAAGTGTATAACCCTTTGACATTAGTGTCAAAAAGGGGGAGAAATAAGTATGGGGGATATATGATGGAGAGATAATAATTGTTGGGGAGCTACTATTTTTGAGAAAATAGAGTACACATATTGGCTAATGCAAATCTACTTAGAAGGGGAAATGATTTTGATTCAGATAAAAAACATCACAATCGATATAGAGGGAATTATTGAATTTTGAGGTATGACTAATCAGTCATAAATTTTTGAAAAAGTTTGGAGTTTTAAAATTTTGTATGTAAATGGATATTATCTGAGTTATGCTTGAAAGACTAGAGTTATTCATGCATGACCAAGCATTTTGTCCACTCATGTTAAATGAGGAGATTGTTAATCTTTGATTGGTTTTGACATATGAGTGACAATATGCTTAATTAATTTATTTAGTTCATGCCAAACAAGTAATATATGTCAAGCATAAGTTGTCAAATAGTATATGCTAAGCGACATATATTTAGTATGTGCCAAGTAACTAGTAAGAGTCGAGTCACTCAAATGCCAAAAAGATAGTATGTGCTAAGCTATTTAGATGCCAAGTTATTAGTGGATGTTTAGTCATTTAGAGGCTGAGTTACAAAACTGAAGTTGCAATTGATGTCGAGGATTAGGGACTTCAAGTATTGAGTTATATAGTTTTGACATAGTTGTTTGTAATTACACAAACTTGTATGTAAACCATTTTTGGGCCAACTTAAGGATTATTTTATGATCTTTGATGATAAGGATGAAACTTAATTGTGAATCCATGTGCATTACATGCATCTAATAAAAAAAGGGAAGTATTAAGAAATAATATGAGTGAATCACTATCATTGATTCATACCTAACCCTAAGTCACCTTGGTCTTCTTAAGGAGGACAAACCCGAAACTTTTTAGTGAATGTGTAAGGAGAAAGGACAGAAGTTTTCATGTGCAAGTAGAGCATTCATGGTGACTAAGGAGTTATAATTTGAGTTACATTGCATAATTAGTGAGAGGAGAACATAGGAAAGGAATCAAAAGACAACAAAGATACATCTGATCAGAAAGAATTAAGTACACATCAAAAAAGTGGTGATTTGACATCAAACAATAGAGTGCTAACCAAAGGATCATTGTTGAGACATTCTAATAGGTGAATCAATTAAATCACTTAATAAAGTAGTCTTCATAGGTTATTGTAAATCCTTTAACAAGGTGCTTACTTCACTGTAAGTTAAAGTCCTTTTAATAGGGTGTTGATTTCCTTTAATAGGGAAAGATCTAACAATCTTGTATGCCTTTAAAAAGGAAGACCTTTCATAGGGTAGATCATGTTTCATGATCAAAACACTATAACCTTCATTAGATACATTTTATTTCTACAATAGTGAAGATTTGTGGATGTCATCCCCAAACTAGTTTTACTTTCTCCTTGGAGGGTTTTTGGGTAACCAAATATCTTGTGTTTTACTTGTGTTAATGTTTTACTTTCATGATCTAGATGTATATTCTTAACTTGGTATTTCTATTTATATGCATAGATTGTGAGATGGATGTATGGTGAATGATTTTGAGGTTGAAAGTTTTGAGTGTTGATTCACCCCCCCTCTAAGAGTTTACTTCCCTATTGTATTTCCAATGAGTCTACACAAAGGAAAATCTCTCCAATTTGTTTCCTTACTTGTACCAAGTTAGCAACCCATGAAAAATATGAGATTGGAAAGATAATCTTACCATCAAGCAACTTTTCAACCTCTTTCATTATTAATGACTTGATAATGGGGTTCATTATACTTTTTCTTTGATGGAAAGGTTTAGCATCAAGATTCAATGGAATATCATGAATATTTATGTTAGGATATTTTTTCTTGAGTTTTTCATAATTCAACACAATGAAATGTTTGTATTCTATGAGTAACTAAAGCATACATTCTTGTTCTTGGGGATTACATGCTTTTCCAATTCTTGCCAATTTAGGATCATATTACATGCTTAGATTATAAGATTCACATTCTTTGATTCACTTCTCTTCGGTGGTCCTCTTGTTGCATGTTGACTCATGCCCATCAAAGATACATTCTGGGTCCAACATCCCCTTAAGAATAGTATTGGTTTTCTAATGTATGTTCCCATCTTCATCTTCTAGTTCATCATCTTTAGGGTTTTCATCAAGTGTATGATCAATTTCTTGTCCTTTGAACAAAACATTGTACATAATGAACTCCAAACATAGTAATTTTATTTGTAATAGATAGAGAAGCCACAAATTCATCTGAAAAACTTTTGAGTTTTGTTCTTTCAATGGGCTATAATGCACTAGCTAAAATTGCAAGTGCATCAGCTACCATATTTCTTGTTCTTGGAATAGACCATATGTTTAAGGCTTGAAGATATTCCATCAAGTCCCAAGCTCTTTTTTGGTAAGAAATTTGTCTTTTTTCAATGGAAGAGTAGATCGATTTAACTTGTCAAATCACCAAATAGGAGTCTCCTTACACTACGAGAGATTTGACATCCTTTCCTACTATGAAGAGAAATCTGTAGATCAAGGCTTCATATTCCACAACATTATTAGTACACCTAAATTATAAATTATATGCAAGATAAAGAGACCTTCCTTTAGGACTAATTAGGTCAATAACTACCTTGACTACTAACTTGCATTTAGAACCATCAAACCCAAGTGTCCATATTGGTTGTTCTTCCAGCTACCTTGACTTGCATTTATTTGTCTAAATTATTTCTTTCACGCATAATTTGAAAGAAATTTTCTTTAGGACCCATTACATTCTTTCATGTGTTGGACTTAATGAGATACTATTGTTTTCCTTTGATATGGGGATTGTCCATTTCTTTTATTCATCTTCAATTTCCCTAATCAACTCTATGATTTTATCAATTTGTAGTTTAGTACGAATGACCATCCATGTCCAACCTCAACCTTTCACAAATTGTCTTCTTCTTCAAACTTTAATCATCCCTTGTGAAGGGGAAGACAAAGCTCCACCATTTCAAGAGGTGTCACTATATGATGCATTTAGATCTTCTTTTTCTTCTTCTTTAGTATCCATGACTTCATACATGCATGTAGGAATTAATTTTCCTTTTGGTATTTCACTTGTGGCTTGGCCATTTTTTAAGTGTGTTATCTAAGTTAATACCTATGAGATTGCTTCTTAACAATGTGAGCATTCAAATTCTCAATGACTCACTTTATGCAATGTACAAAATCCTACAAGAAGAAAGATGTTTTAGTTTACATCTTCCCCTAAGCACTATGAATTTATAATTATGCTATCTATCAATTTTATCATGATCTCTTCTCATGGGTTAGGGTTTCATGATTCTTCATCTATATTGTTTGATTCCTCAACTAAATTTATGTTGAGAGCCATTGACCTATATGAGCCTAAGTTTGATTGAAAAAATTCTCATTCAGAGAATTATACTCTATGATTAATGTCTTTAATTTTGGCTTTGCATCTATCTTTATCTAGTTATTGTATCCCTTCCAAGGTAGCCATAATTGAGTGAAATTAGTTGAGAACCATCCTCTTAGGTACAAGGTCCATTCCTTGCTCAATAATATGCCATATATTTCAAGAATCTCCACCACATGTATGTCATTGATATCTTTAATTTGGGGGTCTATAGTCAATTGTATATGAAGATCTTTCAATATCCCAATAACCTTCACTTATAATTTGTCACGTTGAATAACTATTTGATTCATAGGTTGTGGGGTAAGTCCCAACTTTTGAGCTATTGAAAGTGGTATGACAAGGAAAGAAGCTCCTAAATTTGTGAGACAATTGTGAAGGTTCCTTCCAAAAGTTTTGAAACTAAGAAAGAAAAGGGGCACTTTGGCCTTGTCTTTGTATATGGTGGGCATTCCCTTAGAGCTCTTAACCTATTGTGATATTGTCTTTTGAGGGTTTGTGCGAAGTGTTATCTTGTATGATTAAGAGTTTTGAGTAGTGATTCTCTTTGACTAGGGAAACTTTCTAGCATATAAAACATGCATATATTGGCCTTTGTCTTTTTTAACTCTTTAATGACACCATAATTTTTAGTTGACCAAGCAAGATTCTCAAGTATTAGAGGTATATTTCCTTGGTTCTAAATTTTTTGTCCAACATAGGGTGCTCTTGTAGGTGCTAGATTAATATTTTCTCTTTGATATGGAGGTGTTGGCTATAATCCTAGTGAAATTCCATTAGTCATGGGTTCCCTTTGATTTTGTAAGTTTTAAGTATTCTAGTTGTCATTATGAAAAGTGAGCATCTTTGCTAGTTCAAGGTCTGATTCTTGAATGAATGAAAACAAAAATTCTTCATTGACTTGTTCCTCCATTTTAGTATTCTATGGAGAATCATAATATTTTTTAGTGGCTCTCATGTTTCCATTATGTACCTTGTTATATATTGGATTCAAGAGATAGTTTGATACTTAGATATTTTGATATTCAAGATGACTTGACAGTGAGATACTATATAATTTTCATTGCCATTAACATAGATCTTAGATACTATGTTGTTCAATTTGATCAGATCTACACAATGATGCTTTATGATGATATCTAGTTATTTTGTTTTTGAACATATACTTTACTTATGATTATATGGTGGATTTTTTTGGATTCTAGATACTATTATTTGATGCTACATATATTTATTTCATTCTTTCTTTGGGATTTTTTATGATATGGTGAGTGATGTAAATAGATTATTTTAATGTAACTAAATAATTAGTCAATTACGCAATTTAGTCCATTTATCACTTTGGCTACATGATTATATACAATTGAACTTGATCATGTTGTGTTGTTTAGTGTGCAAGATTTATATCCCTGATAGTGGCACATGAAGTTAGTGATTTAGTTGTTTATACCTAGAAATGTCGTCCTTGTATGGGTGATTTATCTTTTTTAATAGTTAATTAAACCCTCTAGTGATTCAATAAACTTGGGTTCATTTGCAATTAGATATTTTCGTTTGGTCACATAAATTATTCAAAAATATTATGATTTAATGTTTTATGGTTATTTTGGGTTTTGATCTCGTTATTTTAATTACTAGTAGGTTTTTCATAGTTGAATTCCATTTAATTGGAATTACCCAATTTGGTTTGGGTTAAAGAGGGATTTATTTTAGAGAGCCAGTTGTATCCCTTTTTCAATATTTCACTTTTAAAATGAATAGATATCCCAAAAATTGAGTAATTTCCTCACTTATCTCTTTTGAATTGCAAATTAGAGAGTAAAATTCCTATTCCTCTTAAGGAGATATTGAACTATTTTACTCGTTCCAAGAGTTTTAGGCATGGAATTGTTGGGAGATTGATCTCGTTGGATCCAACTTGGGGAGATCTTGGTTTTCCTAGATTTTTGGTGGCTTTCATGGAGTGATTATTTTATGGTGGACATTACTATTTCCCCCTTTTGGCTGTAAGGTAGGGCTCTTCCATCTTTGTGTTTTTGCTCTATTTCTAAGTCTTTTTCTGGTACTAATATGTTAGTAGATAGAGAATTAGTATTCCCCTCTATTTTTGTATACTAGCTCTACCTAGTTGGGTGGGTATGAGAATTTGTTGCTTTTGGTGTGGGGATTTAGGCTTTTTGACCATTATTCTAGCCATTTTTGCATATGGACTCCAAACCCAAATCTTATTGGATATTTATGAGTTTTATACCTGATTGTGAAAAGGATTTTAATTTAGTTGATTTTTGTCAACATTTTTTTTTTGGGCAATTTTTGACTTTTCCTTGATTTTGATTGCCACCTAGATTTCCTGGGTATTTCTTGGCACTAATGTTGGTCTTGGACTTGGATTATCCATGAGGAATCCAATCCAAACATAAATTTTTCTTCTTGTATTGGGATTCATGTTGAATCTATACTCCCAACCATGTGCTCGATTGAGGGATTTATTACTTGGTACTTTTATTGTTCTCATCTAACCCTTTCTTTTTATGATCTTTGTGTTGTTGGTGTGCCCACACATGATTACATGAGTATGTACTTGTTAGGTTCTTGTGAGACTTGTTCTCTCTATTTCTTTTGATTGAGTTAAGTTCATTGGGGTTGTGTTGGGAAACTACATTGCCTATGACCACTCACTGCATGATGACCATGTTTATGTTAGGTAGACAAGTGGAGGGGCTTTGCTGATATCCCATAGTGTGTATTCTAACAAGGTAAACTTGAATAATTTTCTACTAAGTGATAACTAAATGAATTAATGGGTAATTAAACTAAGATAACAAAATGTGTTTGTATGGCTTATCAGAGGGTGGAGTGCAATGGCCTCTGAGGTAGAGATTTTGTATGATGTTTAGCTTGGGATTCCCAACAAATATACTCTCCACTATAGTCCCTACATAGTAGACCCATAGAGCATCTTACTAGGATATATTTTATTGCACTGTCTCATGATCCTTGTTTCAAACCTTTGTATTTTTTTGCATGAGTGTTAGCCATGGATGATTGTATTGTGTGTTTGGGAGTGGAGTGGGCCTACAAGTTCCATGTGGTTGGGAGGCATAGGTAGCTATACCACTACTAGGGACTGGCATATAGATTTGGTTTTCCTCCATGTTCAGTTCTAGAATTGGATGCTCACATGGTTCTCCATATTCTTTTGGAGTATGTTTTCCATGTGGTTTATGTTATTTTAGTTTATTGAGATAGTTCATCTATTCTCATGTATGTTCATTGTGATGTTACTTTCTACCTAATTACATTAGATGATATGGCTTATAATGTCTGGATTAGATGTTATAATTATTCAATCTTCTTTATGTTTTTGAGTGTTTACTCATCAACTAAAGTGATTTCGATATTGCCTAGTGTGGAAGTTCTAGTTCTATGTGCCTTCTAGACTAGTCATCAAGTATTTTTTTAAAAACCTAGGTGACATTGTTTACTATTGGGAAATACTAGTAAAGTATCACACAACCATAGAAAGAAATATCATGTGATACTAGAAATTATTGCATTAAAGTAGTCAAGTGTATAGTGTGATACTGGTAAAGTATCACATGGTAGTTGTAAAGTATATCATGTGATACTAGAAAGTATTGGACGGTAGCTATGAGAATTATTGTGTGATACTATTAAAGTTTTCCATGGCAGTATTGAACAATATTGTATGATATTGGAAAAGTATCAAATGAGTGTTGCACAAATACCTTCTCGACAAGAAGCAATTATGTTCAAAATTTTAGGATGTATTTAGGATACCCTATTAGGTTATGCACTCTCTAAGGTCTTGATAGTTCATAGAGTAAGTTTTCTTTTTGTTTGGCTTTCACAATTGGTTATTGAATGCATTGGTAAGTAGTGATGCTTGGAGATCATTGGTTGCTTAGATTGTTTGGTTAAGTCTTCCATTGTGATCTTTTGATTGGTTGTATGTTGATGTTGTTAAAATCCATGCTTGAAAAGAACTATTTTGAATTTTATCCTTGTTCCAAGGATCTCCAGGTGAGGCATTAGATTTAGTATTAGAGCCCATGTTTCAACATTGGGATTTCTATGTTATGCTCCCACTATGATTGTGGATATTGAATTACTTATGTGTTGATAATATACTTAAAATTTTTTTATTGGATATTCTTATTCATTTGTTTAGTATCTAATTATTGTCTTATTACCCTTTAAAGAATGCCTCCTACATGTAGGTTAGTTGGTCTGAAGAATACCCAATAGAATAACCATCATGAGGAAAACAATAAAGAACACAATGAAGACTATCATTAGGAAGAATTGAAAAGATAGAGAAACAATCTAGGTGGAATTGAGGAATTGGTGCCTTGTCTATAGGATCTTATAACTTAGTTGAGACCGTGAGTTGTGGAAAACCAATATCACCATGGTTAGGAAGAGGTATCTCACCATGGAGACTCCCACATGTCAGGGCATAGAGATGAAGAAGACTATGAGCATGAATGTGAGCGTTCTTTCACACTACCTTGTGATAGAGATTACTATAGGAGAGGTTGTGGTTAGGATGATGGAGATTCCATCCAAATACAGCTAATGAGAAACCTTGAGAGGTCTAAACTACCATAGTCTGATGGCCTAGGAGGAGGTCTCATGGACAAGACATGGTCACTAGATATGGTGTGTTGCTTCTCCTTGTATCCATATGAATGAAATGTAAAGGCTTGTTGTGTTATTATAAAACTAAGAGACCATGGACCTGTATGGTGGGATATGGAGAGAGAGAAGCTACAAATTAGTATAATAGATCTTAATTGAGAGATCTTTGAGGAGAGGTTCAGGGACAAATTTCTATCTCCATAGTACTAAGAGTCCCATTCCAATGAGCTCCATGAGCTCAAATAGAGGAACATGTTGGTGGATCAGTATGAGAGGTAGTTTTTTGGGTTGAGATAGTACTCCAACTACCATTATGATGAGATCCTCCTCACAAAACATTTTTTCAGGGGTCTTAAAGAATCTATCATTGGAAATGTCCATCTTCACCAACCTAGGACACTTGCATCCACCATAGAGAATGGAAGAATTGCAGAGAGGAATGTGACTAGGGGATTTAGTGTTAGATTAGGCTCTCAGAGCTAGAATACATGTTTTACAAGGTAGAGTGTATATCCCCCAACACATAGTACTTAGGGAAAGGCCACACCTAATTAGCACCCTTACAAGGCAATTGTAGTTGCAAGAACCAATAATGCTGTTTGTATCAACCTAAGGGTGGATAGAGTTTAGGTACTACAAAAGGAAAAGGGCATGATGAGAGTCAAGGTCAATAGTCCTACTAGAGCTATCCTTCTTAGGGTAATAAGTAGGACTATAGTAGAGAGAGTGTACCTTATTCTAGTACTCCCTAGGGTGGATGTGGATATGCTTTTAATTTTAGAGGAGCCTGTTATTCATGTGGTCATCTCAACCATAGAACAATGAAGTGTCCTATAAAGACATCTTTAGGACCTAACAAAGGTCTGGCCATGTCTAAAGCTACCATGGGAGATGCACAAGGATGTTGTTCAAAAGAATAGTCTTGACAATTGAATATTTCAAAAATTGGTTTTAGAGAACTTGTTCTTACAAGGAGAAGCCTAATAGCTTGGAGAAAAAGGTTAGAAGATGAAAGTCTTCAAACTTGGGAAGATCATTGACAATTAGGTGATTGATGTGCATCGAGCTCTACACAAAGTAGAGGAAGGTAGAGAGGAACTAAGAAAATCCTTAAAAAGAAGAAAGGAGATAGACATAGCTGAAAATGACATACACTGCATGAATATCAACACTACACAAGTTTTTTCCAATGGAGATTCCAAGGAATTTGATGCAACAATAGTAGAATTAATGGAGAAAAATAGAGCACAAGCTAAAGAAATTAGATTACTCAAGCTTGAACAAGAATCACAAGCCATAATGCTTTGTGAAGTGATTGAACAAAAGAAAAGAGCTATTAAAGACAAGGCCATGATAGAAGATGACAAGAGAAATCTCACCAATAGGCTAGAAGAGAAGATAATTGAATTTGAAAAGATCTCAAACATGCAGCTACACACCTTAAGCTAGATGATGAATGCCCATCATGAGCTAAACATGAAGGACATTGAGATCTCCACCTTGAAGATGCAGAATGAAAAATTGTAGAATGAATTGAAGAGAGAAAAGGAAATAGTTGAAAGCTACAACAAACCTAATGAGGCCATCAAGTACTTTGAGAAATTGCTGAAATCACCAAGGGCTAGTAATGATACTTCAAGACTTGGCTACATTAGAACTAAACAAGGAGAATCATCCAAGACTACAGAAGAAAGAAGCAACAAAGCTAAGAACACTAAACCTACTTGTCATTTTTCTGGTAAAAAGGGACATACCTCTAATGTGTGTAGAAGTAAGAATAGTCATCGGCATGATAAGCCTACAAATGCAAACTTTTTTCACAAGTGTAAAATGAAAGGACATTCAACACAAGACTACAAAACCAAGACCATTAAGACACCAAGATTTGAAGGTCACTACTACAACTACAAAAATTATGGACATAGAGCATTTGAATGCAAATCAAAGCCTATGTGGACACCTAATCAGCCTGCAAGAGGAATCAATCATGCACATCACTATAATTTGTATTACAATACTAGGTATAGCTGTCACTATTGTCAAGAGTATGGACACATTATTAAAAATTACATAAGGACACATTTCAAGGGAAGTTACAATAGGTGGCTAAACCAAACTACATGTTTTAGTTGCTGTAAGACTAGGCATATCAGCAGAAACTATCCTACAAAGTCAAAAGCACCATAGACTAAAGTCCATGAAGGAAAATAGAAGATTGATGTTGAACAAATAAGAGGACAAATGAGAAAGACATGGAAGAATAAAGGTGAAGGCATCACATCAAATGGAGAGATCACTTCACCCAAGATGTCAAGTGGTCACACGTCATCCAATTAAGCACAAGACAGATACATGGGGC
Source organism: Cupressus sempervirens (assembly GCA_028749045.1). Lineage (NCBI taxonomy): Eukaryota > Viridiplantae > Streptophyta > Pinopsida > Cupressales > Cupressaceae > Cupressus > Cupressus sempervirens. The sequence goes on from CM053787.1 coordinate 852,970,101, forward strand.
TGATACATATAAAGATGTATCATACATTAGCTTGAGAGAACATAGAAGTACTACAAAAAGGAAATATGCATGAGAAAAGATGCCAAGTTAAAAGTTAGAAGATGATGCTAAGCTACCTTTGGTTGCCAAGTGAAACTCCAGTATATGCCGAGTTGAATAGTGTAGTGGATGTCGAGTAAGACATGTTAGTGGTTGCTGAGCAATTGACAATTTTAGTTAATGTCGCATAAGATGTGATAGTGGATGTCAAGTGTATAGCTATAATCACAAATGGAATAAATGCTAGGTTTTTTAACCTAATAAAGTTGAAAATTGTTCATTTTTAAATCATTCAAACACAAATAAAATTTGAGCAAAGCGAAGAGGTGATTCTATAGTGATCAAACAATGATTTGCAGTGATTCCAACAATGATTTAACTCAATTTCATCGATTCATAGGTATTTCATTCAAGTATCGAGCTATGCAAAACTTTAAAGTTTATTTAATTTTAAACCCTAGTTTAGTAAATGATGGCATCGGGGTCAAAATATACCAATGGAAAGGAAGGTCTTGAAATTAAACTAGTTAGTAATGAAGTCAAATAGCCAGAGTTTAGGCCCATTCTTGAAGTCACCTATAAGAATGATCCTGCTAGTACCCTATCTGTAATACTTGATAAAGTTGTTATGGTTCACGACATTCGAAGGTGTTATAACTATAAATTTGGAGCCATAGGAGATTTGGAGATTTTTAATGCATTTGATAAACAATGCGATAATGGGAAACTTAAAGATGAATTCTCCATAGTTGAAAACAGGGTTTTAAATAAAGCCCTTTTTTTCCCCATTGTGTTTAAGACTGAATGGATATGCATAGTGTTGAGCAGAATCCATGATGGAGCCTTTTAGTTAGAGATAGGGCTAGTAAAGTTTACAAAGAAAACTATCCATAGGGTTACTGGTATTCCAACCCTAGATTGTCCCAAGACCTTGAGAAGTGATAAAAAGGATGCCATAGAGAAGAATGCTAGTGCCAAATGGAATAATAGGGGAACAAAAATAGACACCATTATAGAAACCCTACTAGATTTTGTTGTGAGAATCATATCCCATAAATTCTACTAGTCAAGCAGACTAAATAGTGTACCATGTATTGCAGCAAATGTAGCCTATAAATTGGTGAAGAAGGATCATACATATGATCTTGCAGAGCTCATGTTACAATAGATCAATGAGAATCTAGGAGCTATAAGGAAGTCAAAGGGAGCTCAATGCAAATTTGGCTCAGTTTTGGTTTGTATATTTTTCTATATTATGAAAGAATTCCCTTCAGTAGGAAAGGTGAAATGGGATCATAATAAGACCATTATTGAGAAAATAAATGGATTCATTGAGCAGATGGCTAAGAATTTTGATGCCCAAATGACTAGCTATTTTGAGGACTTCAAGAAGTCCATGAAACATAGGATGAGGATACTAGTATCACTAGTTGAGAAGCATGTAAATAATATCTATTTCTTGGTTAACATAGATTATACCTATATCCAAGTAGTCATACCTAGAGTGAGATGGATTAGGTGACTAGGTTATGAACTTGATGTTGATCAAGCCTCAATAGAAATAACAGCTTTACTTGTAGAAGAAATTGACAAGGATGCTCCTCATTTTGAAACCTATGATATTTTCAAATCAAGGGTGGTAATAGACTTGAAGACAACATCTGTAGTGAAGAAGAAAGACAAAATGGTAAGTAAAATAAAAAAGACATTTGGGGCAGATATTGAAGGTGAAGTAGGTGAAGAAGAGGTAGCAGAAGTAGAAGGTGATAGTGAGGAAGAAGGTAAGCAAGGGAAAGAGGTAGAAGAACTAACATAGGACCTAGAAGAGGTCAATGATGAAGGTGCAAAGGAAAAAGAAGCCAAGGAAGAACCTATCAAAACTAAAGTCACCAAGAGGAAGGCTAAAGCTCAACCTACTCCTCAACCCAAGGCAAAGAAAGTGACAAAACCTACACCAAAGAAGCCTACTACCAGAGCTACAACACAAAAGGCCAAAGATGAAATAGAGAAGAAGAAGAAAGCCACCAAGAAGACTAATGAGGAACCAAGGAAGAGAAGAAAATATGTAGCTCAACCTGACTCAGACGAAGAAAAGATAGAGATAGATGATAATAGTCAGTTCAAAGTGGTAATTCATCCACCCAATTCTGCCATAGATAAATTGTGTACATAGATTAGAAATGATGACTTCAAAGATTTAAAAAATTTAGATTTTAATAAGCTCACTAAGGAAGAGAAAAATAAAATACAGGAATCTGTGCATGCTATGATGGCCGAGTAGAAGCATACACCTATAGAGCTAGATAGATCAATGCCCAAGGAGTTGTATAAAATCATAGTGTATATGAGCAATGTTAGTATGCTAATAGAAACCAAATTCAAATAAAGCTTCTACAAACTAAATAAAATTCATAAACTTCAAGATAGACTAAGATGAGCTCTCAATTGAGAATATGAGCCATTAATGGGCTCTCTCAATGAGAAGCTCTCTTGTTGAGTAGCTTTGTCTAAATAGATAGGATGTATGCTCAAGCTTATGCTTCAAAAATGGCTTCAAATGGAGTTGGAATTTGGGTGTGAGTGTATGGTTTTGATGTAAAATGGCTTCTCAAAATGGCATTATGACTTTACTTCATGGATTGTGTTATTTTGCAAAGGGGAAGGATCCAATTTATAGGCAAGAGGCTTGAGGAATTGAGGGCTAAGATGCAAGGATGGGGAAAAACTCATGGAGGGCTTAGATTGCATGAGAGGAGAGCACATGGATTATGCTTCCTTACAACCAATCAAGGAGTGACACATGTCACATGGTGAGAGGATGGAAGAAAGGGGAAGGATGAGTCAACAAAGGAGGCTCAAGGGATAAAATCTTCATAAAGACCCTCATAATGACTTGTAAGAGCAATAAAAGGGCTTGGAAGAGTCATTTATGGCCTAGTGGACTTCATAAAGTTTTATGGTTGAGATATTTTGAGGGTGATGAGAGAAATTTCGACTTGGACTTGATTAGGAAGGTTTTAAGCTTGTTTAGGCTTGTGAAAATGATTAGAGGATGGATTAAGATGGTTTAGGATTAGCTTAGGGATAGGCAACTGGATGGCATTTAATGAGGGTGGGTGAAAGAGGAGATATTTGTTAACTTTGGCTTGGGTTAGTAAGTTTTAACCCATGTTAAGGGAATGTGACAAGGTTAGGAGGGGATTAGGATTAGGTTTAAAGACATCTTCTAGAAGAGTCTAGACTTTGGATGAGGATAAAAGACTTTCTAGAATAGTCTAGAATTTCCTAGGATGAGGATGAAGACTTTCTAGAAGAGTCTAGAACTTCTTAGGATGAGGGTAAATTAGATTTTTAGGAAATAAATAAAGTTTTATTTATTTAAAGGGTTTGGGTTGAGGAGATATTTATTAAAACTTTTTTAATAAACATGAGGATTAATATTTAATCTTAATTAAATATTTTGAGTTGGGATTAGGGGTAGGAAATGATGGGATTAGACTTTAATCAAAATTAAAGAGGGATTAGAAGATTTTGGAAGAGGTTATTGGTCATAAGGAAATTGGCCAAGTTTTGGGCAAAAAATAAATTTTTTATTTATTTTAAGATTTTTGGTCAATTTATTAATTAAATAATTAATAAATAAGGAAATAATGTTTAAATAAGATTTAAACATTTTTGGGAGGGATTCCTTAATTAAGATAAAGGGATTTAATGGCATAAAAATAAATAAATTAATTAAATAATATATTAATTAATAAATGATGATGTCATCAGGACTTTTTCAGAAAATAAAAAAACTTTATTTTCTAAAGGTTTTTAGGTGTCTACACATCGAAGAAAAATGGCATTTTTTCTTGCAAATGGAAAAGGAAATAGAGGAATCTACTTTAGCTAGATTGTTGCCTAATTTGACTAAGGGTTAAATAACTAATGTAGTCAAGAGGCACTATTGGAGTTGAGGAAAGCCAACTTCGTAGATGCCCAAGATCACCTGCATGCAAAAACCTATCAAAGAGAAGCCAAGGAGAGGAAGAGCATGGAGCAAGGGTAAAACCCTAAACAGACATGAGAGACAAATATGCAAACACAAGAAGATATGTATTTACAATATGCATAATGCCTTATGAAAATACAATGAGGGAGCCTGCTTATAAAGAGCTCATGGAAGCTTGTAGAATAAGTTGGAAGGTGGTAGAAGATATGGATGACAACTCAGCACACATCCACAAAAGGTGGAACATGCTAGAAGGGAACAGACTCCCGTGTTGTCAACGACTAGCCACTACATGCATTAAATACAAAATATTAAATAAATGCATTAACCTAAGTAAGCTTAAGCAATAGAATAAATAATTAATAAATTAATTATTTACTCTAACACCCCCCCTTAAGTGCAACTTAGGGAAATGCCTTAAGTTCACAAAACTGAGATGAATGTAGAATGGGTCCTAACAACAAGGCCATTTTAGGTACCCATGTACAATGCAAGAAAGTGAAACCTCTGTAAAATAGGGAAAGAGAGAAAACCACGTGGGAAAACACCTCCCCCAAAAAGAGGTAACCTAGTGAAGAACTAAAGAAGTCTCCAGCTAGCGAAATGTCTCCTAAAATAGGAACAAGGAGTGATCATGAAGAGCATCACTGAAGCATGAAGAAGCTGCAAATCTGCCAAACAACTAATCTGAAGAGCCTCCATGGAAGAAGAAGGCATGAACCGAGCATGTCTATATGGTAGATGATCCATTTCACCGAAATGCATAGGTAGCCAGCCACTGCAATCGCCTTATATATAGGATCAACCACTGAATACATAGTTCACACTATCGAACCATTGAACCACAGATGCATTAGAACAATAGCATAACCCCCCCTTAATGTAGACGGGGTGTGATAACAGGCAACTAAGAAGGTGGGCCAAAGTCTCCTGTAGATGAACCAAGAATGACGAGAGAGGGAAAGAGGTACAGACACCTATAAAGACATGATCAAACTGACTCTGCATGGAGCTAATGTCATGGAAGGGACACTCACTTGACAAAGGGAGAAGGCCTAAAATAGCAAACAACTATCCCCCAATGGTGCTTTATGAAAATAGTGCATGTACAACTGACTCAAAATAATGTTCATGACCCTCAGAATGCAAAAGTGGTACTTTATCTCAGTGTGATACAAAAAAGTGCTTCAAAATGATAGCTACAATGATCAAAATTGAAAAAGAGCTACAACAAAGGAAAGTACAGCCTAAAATAAGAGAATCCATGCCAGGAAAATGATCCTTGAGCCTAAAACACTCAAGATATCCACCATATACCAAAAATGCCAAAACTATGATAGAAAGAGAATAGGACAAAAACTAAGAAAAAGAACCACATTTCTAAAAAGGTGACAAAACCATCTTTCCATAAATATAAAGTTTTCAAAAAATAAGCATGGGATGCAAAAGATATGGCTGCCGGAGTTAAAAATAGAACTTTAGACTTTGACTTAAAAATAGGAAAAAAATGCATCAAAACCTAAAAATACCTACACCAAAGTCTCTAACTCAGAACCAGCTTTCTGGCACTTCTTTCAGATTAGAAAAATACCTTCATATGCTCAAGTTATGGCCAAAAAACCAAAGGTAGCTCCAAAACAGAACCTGAAGGAGAGGTGCAAGAAGGATGCTAATGCAAGATGATGTCATGCTAACATCAAAAAATTTTTGGAAAAAAGTTGATGGCCACATCAGTCATCAATGCAAAAAAGAAGCTAGATGGCATGCCACGTGGTAGGTCCATGTGGCAGCCACATGGCAAAAAGGCTGATGTGGCAGGGGCCACGTGGCAGACTTGCCATGTGTTAGGCACTGGACATGATAGAAAAAGGCCACGTGTCACTAACTATATAGACCAAAATCTATGTGGTAGTCATTGATTGATACAGTAGCTGACAGGTCTAGTGATATAGACGAGCAGTGAACAAGTTGTTCAACCCGGCTAAGCAGCGCAAAGGAGCAGAGAATAGTGGTGTCGTAGCTGGCAAAGGTGGAGACTGAGTGGTGGGAGGGCAGCGTAGAGGAAGAGGTAGGGCCGAGGGTAGAGCTACCTACTGTGGCTACTAAGGGCTACGTGCTGGTGGCACGGTGGAGCAGTGGTGGCACCCGCCTATTAAACTTTTTTTTATTTTTTTTCACTGAGATCGTTCGTACAATCCATGCAGAAGGCCCTGATGTAAAAAAATTTTGCCTCCTGGAGCTCTATCTCCAAAATTGATAAGTTTTATATGAATCCTGATTACAAATGGCCTTCTGGATCCAATGGTGACGTCTGTTTGGGCTGAAAGTGCTCCAAAAAATTGTTGTTCCCCTGATTTGAAGAAAAAATGCACAAACAAACTAGGATTTGTGACTTCAAATCATGGCTTCAAAATTCTTCAACGAAGCAGCAATAGGAAGGCTCTGATACCATGTTGGAGTTGAGGAAAGCCAACTCTAAAGATTCCCAAGATCACCTACATGCGAAAACCTATCAAAGAGAAGCCAAGGAGAGGAAGAGCATGGAGCAAGGGGTACAACCCTAAATGGACATGAGAGACAAATATGCAAATACAAGAAGAAATGTATTTACAATATGCACAATGCCTTATAAAAATACAATGAGGGAGCCCGCTTATAAAGAGCTCATGGAAGCTTTTAGAACAAGCTAGAAGGTGGTAGAAGATAAGGATGACAACTTAGCACACATCCACAAAAGGTGGAACATGCTAGAAGGGGACAGACTCCCATGTTGTCAACAACTAACCACTACATGCATTAAATATAAAATATTAAATAAATGCATTAACCTAAGTAAGCTTAAGCAATAGAATAAATAATTAATAAATTAATTATTTACTCTAACTGGCGCAATAGTAGATTTACTCCAAAGCATAAGGCATTTAGTATTTTGCAAAATAAAATTGAACATGTTGTGAACAAATCCACATAGTTGTGAAAAATAATTTATAAGAAAATTGATGATGTTTTTTATAATGAATACATGGTAGAAGCAAGTGCCAAGAAAAAGAAAATAAAAATCATAGAGAAGAAGGTTAAGGAAGATAAGAAAGTGGAAGAAGAAAAGAAAGATGAAGAGGAGAATAAAGAGGAGAAAGAGGAAGAAAAGGGTACAAATGAGTAGCAAGGACAAAGTGTGCAAGACACACAACTATCACCTCCTAGCCCTCATACTATTATCACACCTATAGAGAGTAACAAAATAATAAAGGATGTTACTAACACTTCTTGTAAAAACATCAATCCATTGACTATAGAGGATCTCACAAAGATCCTTGACCAATCAACACAAGCAGCTAGACTATGTGCAAGTCCTATACTGGTTAGTGTTGATGAGTTGCAAAAGTCAGTAGTAAAATCAAAGGAAAAAAAGGTGAAAACACAAGAACCACCTTTGACCACTCAAACTACTGGACTCCTATTCCTTCCTCCACCATCTCCACCAAAAGTAGTCACAGATACACTTCAAGTGCCAAGCATAGTAGCAAGGGAAGACAAAGAAATTTTTTTACAGTTAGTAGGAAAACCCTAGCCATTGATAGTGAAAAGGAGAAACAAGCTGAAGAAAAGGAAGAGACAAGAGATGAGGAGGAACCCTTGATACAAACTTTGGTTCAACTACCCAAAATATGTACTCCCACTCAAACTCTTTAGAAGTTGAACACTAAAATGCTAGCATTGCAAGTTAGAACACCAGGCTCAAGCTCAACAAAAGTAGCCAAGAAACTTCAATATGGAATTCTTGAGCTTGATGAGGAAATCACAATACCTTACTCTAAATCCAACACTCTCACTGAGGAGAAGATTAATGAAATACAAAGTGCACTGGATAGAAGAAGAAGACAAGAAGTATTGAGAAAAGAATACAAATATAGGCAAGTAATAAATGAGATAAAGGACATCTTTATGGATGCCTTTAGCTTGCAGACACCTAATGATTCAAGGCCAGTAGTAGAGAAACTATGTGAAATAGTTGACCAAGTGACAAATGAAGACCATGATACAAATGTGAAATTAATGGAATGGTCAGAAAGGAAGTTCCAAGGAAAGGTAAATGAGAAAATATCTAGTGATATAGCACTTTCTCAAGTTGAGCTAGCTAAGAAATTAGATAGAGTAAAAATTGTACTTGGGGATATATTCTCCCTGTACAACAATTTGTGTGAATTTTCCAATTTCACATAGGAGGCTAGCTAGAGAATAATGAGCTTGGAAAGAAATCTAAAGATTTCTAGTATGCAACTCCCCACAAATCTAGCTCAAAGTGAGAAGCATTTTGCTCAAACACTTCACACTCAAAGAGAATTAGCTATATTAACATCAAAGGAGGCTAATACAAAAGCTAAGTTGATGGAAATCCAATACTCTATAACCCCTCACTTAGAGGTACTCCATAAGGAGAAAATGTATGCAGAAACAGTCCTCAAGAAAGATTCAAATCTTTCTACCTCAGATGGACTTATAAATCTAGTAGTAGAGATTTCCATCCAACATAAGTCATTGGACATTGCACTAGCAAATTGGGATGTAGCTCTAAAAATAATCCTTGAGGTAAATAGCACATTTTTGGTTAAGGATGGTATTACTCCATAGAACCCTTTGACATCAATGTCAAAAAGAGGGAGATATATGTATAAGGGGAGATATGTATATTTGTAGATACTATGGGAGAATACCAAATTTTGAACCATTTTGAATTACATTCTTTCATTCATTCTAAGAATAAAGTGGAAAGTTTGTAAATAGCCAAAAAAGGGGGAGACTAGTAATAAAGGAGAAAGGGGGAGATGCAAAATCTTGAACTTCACATAGATAAGATACAACATATAGGCTTAGAATGTAGAAACAGGATAAAGGACAAAGATGATCAGGCACCTAAGCACACAATTTTAGTTTCAAGTTTGACAAAGGCATAATCAACTCAAGGGGAGTCATAAGGTATATTGTTACTCACAGTATTTTTGAAATTTTGCATCTACGCAAAGTAGAAAAAGAATGTGCTCAATAAGGTTAAGTTCATAAATGCTTAGTTAAGTGTTTTTGACACTCATGTTAAAGGGGGATATTGTTGGTCAAAGAATAATCTTGAAAATTGAGTGTCAACTCACTTAACCATTTTAACTAGTACACAATGTATGCTAAGCCAGCATTTCAATAGGTGTCGAGCCATAGTTGGTGTCGAGCAAGTCAAAATGTAGTATGTGTTGAGTAATCTAGGAAAATTCATGTGCCAAGAAAAATAGGATATAATAGGTGCCAAGCAATACAGAACATACATGTGTCGAGGAATATAGTGTTTACAAGGTGTCAAGCAAACTAGGAAAGTAATAGATGTCGAGAAGTCCAAGAATTAGTTCATGCCGAGCATCAGTAATGTAATGAATGCAAAGTAACTTAGGATCAACATAAGAGTTTGTGCAATCACAAACTAAGATGTAAAATAGTGTGTGCATGACTCACAGAGGGACAAGAACATAAGATCGAATCCTTACAATTACCTATGAAATCAACATGCAACCAATCACAAAATTGGAGACAATATGTAACCAATAGGTGAAAACAAAGGATTTGAGTAGGAATTTGAGATTTAATATGGATTATAGATTCATACCTAACCCTAAGTCTTTGTATTCTTTAAAAGGAGGTTGAAAACTCATTGCATGTGTGGATGAGAATAGTGTATGGGGAGATTATAGTGAAATTTCAGTAAGAAGAAGGAAAGACTTAGAGGAATAAAGTAGCAATTTTATATCAAGTTGATCAGAACAACACAAGGGACATGGAACACATACAAAGATCAGATCAAGAAAGGATTAGAACATGAAGAGTAGATCTAGTACTTGAACCTAGAAATTTGATATTGCATTCAATTAGGTCAAATGTTCTAATACTTTCTCACAATTGTATTAGTTATTGAAATCCTATGTTGATAGGTTAGCTTAATAGCTAGGTAGGAGAACCTTTGGAGAAGGTGACTGAAAATCCTATGTATTAGGTGGGTTTAACAACCTATTTTAAATCCTTTAATAGGGTGACACTTCATGTAAGTGTTTGTAAATCCTCTAACCAGGTCACTATTGACATAGTATAAAGCCTTTAACAAGGTAGGCCTTTGATAGGGTAGACCATCAGAAGTCATTGAAAATTGATTATTGCAGTGATTTTTGTGGGTGTCATCCCCACCCTTGTTTTATCTTCTTATTCCTGGAGGGTTTCTGGGTTACCAAATCTTTGTGTTATTTGTTGATGAATGCTTTCATTTCATGTTTTCTTATATGTTTACATGCATGTACATTGCTTTCAGTTATGTGTTAATGAAGGTTTAAAAGGATATAAGTGTGGTTCTTTTGATTCACCCCCCCCCGAAGTACTCTTCCCAATTGAATATTCCAACAAAAGATTGCATAGAGCTTTTGCATTGATTGAAAATTATCAAATTGAGCAATAGGGTACTATAGTCCAGGCTATTGGTACATTGCATTGTAATTATTCTATTATATTAACTAATTCAAGTGCTTCAGATTCTTTTATTTCACCATCCCTTGTTCACTAATGTGGGATAGTGGTTGCATGAAAAATTGATAAGTGGTGAGTTGAGTTAGCCATAGATTCCATTGTTAATGGTTGTGTCTTGGACATGGGCACCTTTAGCACCATAGTTGATCTTTGAATCCTACCCTTAGGATCTTATGACATCATGATAGGTTTGGATTATGGCTGCCCATCAAATGAATTCAAATTCCTAACCTAAGTTGGTACAGTCTATGGATGACACATGTGGGTATGTGTAACTTATAGAGTTCTAGAGGCTAGTTTTACTTTGGATAATCTTAGCTAAGCATCTAAAGTAGAGTGTGTGACATGGAAGTCAAACACTTGTGGTCTCTATTAGTGACCTTGAGGAGGTTGAGAGGTATGAGCTGACATTAGATGATCACCCACTCCTTCATGAGTATGTAGACATACCAGGTATGTCATTGGAATGTGACATTGATTTTTGTATTGTCACATTCTAGAAGTGAAGCCTATTTCATGAGCTTCTTATCATATGACAACTTAGATTCCAGTTAGAGGAATTATTTTCCAAGGGCCATATTCCTCCTAGTGTATCCCCATGGGGTGTACCAATCATATTTTTGAAGAAGAAATATGGATTATTGTGTGTATGTATTGATTACTGACAATTGAATAAGGTGATGGTGAAGAACTAGTACCCATTGCTAAGGATTGATCACTTGTTTTATCAGATGAAGGGAGAAATAGTATTCTTGAAGATTGATATTAAGTTGGGTTACCATTAGCTTCAAATTCATTAGGCTAACATTCATCAAACATCTTATTATACATGTTATGGGCATTATGCATTTATAGTTGTACCCTTTGGGTTAACCAATTTACCATCAGTGTTGATGAGTTTGATGAATGGAGTATTTCACACATACTTTGATCGATGTGTCCTTTTTTTATTATATGACGTATTAATATATTTGAAGACTATTGATGAGCATGAGATCCATTTATGCCAAGTATTGCAATGCTTATGACATCATCATTTGTATGGGAACCTAGGTAAATGTGGATTCTTCTAGTCAAAGGTGAAGTATTTGGGGTATATCATCACAAGTGATGGCATTGTAGTGGATTCATAGAAAATTTTAGCTATCATGGATTAGTTGGCCACACTCATATTTCTAAGGTTTTTATTTTCATGGGATTGGTAGGTTATTTATCATTGATTCGTAAAGGACTTCTCACGAGTGGCTCACCCTATCACCTCTTTTCAGTGGAATGGGAAGAAATATGTTTGGCTCTGAATTAGTATAGTGTAGGGTGTTTCCAACTTGTTGTATGCCATATCAAATCAATGAGTGAAATGTGAAATGGTGTCTACTAGATCCCTCTTGATAGATATAAAATGCTGGTGTATCACATCTAGATTGATGAATGTTTTGAATTGATCTAAGAAAAAAATTTCAAAAGCTACCTAGCTTTCAATAGATCCCAACAATGTATTCACGTATCAATTAAATGAAAATTCTCCCAATGTATATAGGAACAAACAAGGAACACATTCTATTGTTGATTCTATTTTTTATTGCATACTTCTTTAAAAGACATGATGTTATCCTTAACTATCTATGTTTCTCTACAGCTGAAGCTTGGGAGAAATTTCTCTAGGTTCATGGGAAGATCATTAAGTGGACATTGCAAATTGATTGGTGAATCTATTATGTTTGCAAATAAGACCATTGATGTAGGATTAGGTGGAATGATAGGTAAAGGTAAGTTTGAAGGTGGAACTAAGGAAGATGATGAAATTTAAAATGATGGTGGTAGGATTCTTGGTATCCCTTTACCACTGTGAGGCTTGTGAAAATGACTAAGTTCTAGGAGCTCATGTCCACTAGATGAAAACCTTAAAGCTAGCTAAAATAGAGATGGTAGATCAAGATCTTCCAGTTTGTGTATGCTCTAGAAAAAACCTTTGAAAAGTGTACCTTAAAAAAATGCACCTTTAAAAATTGCACCTTCAACAAATGCATTTGTGCACATGTGCACCTTTTGATAGTGATAAAAATGGAAATTTTTATAACTTCTGAAAACTATACAATTTTCAAACAACAATTTCAGTTTTAGGTAGAATGGTTTTGGGCCCTCCTAGGGTCACTTTTGTTGAGCAGCCATTTTTCACAATGCTTAATGGCAAAAATTCTTTCGAATCTCTCTATTGAAAAGAAGATCAATGACAACCTCCAAGGTTTCAGATGGTTATTTTTCAACCTGTTAGGTAACTCAATTGAATATAAATGTGTATGTTCACAAGGAGGCCTATTCTAGCACTAACCAATTTGCACACCTATTACTGAAATATAACCACAAAAGTGATATATTTTGTATTTTCTATTTTTAATGATGAATCTAGTTTATTAATGTAACTATATGAATTCCAATTTTAACCAAGTGTTTAAAAAGAAAAATAACAAAGATAGAGTAACAAGATATTTTAAGAAAATTATTGAAAAGGAAATTCCTAACGGACGTAAGCCAAAGTAACAATAGGTCTATGAATTGAATTATCAAAAGGATTTGGTTGGAAACCAATGATATTAAGAGAAATGCTTCCTAAACTCTATTGATGTAATCATAAATGGGAATTTGAATAATAACTAAAAGATGTTTCAAATTTCATTAAATTGCAAGGCCATGGAAAGTTTGCTCACATGAGACAAAAGGCTGTGTAACAATAAAGATGATCCTTTCTCCTATTCATCACAACATCAAAATTCATTAACACAAGGCAAACACCAGAACTAAAATAAAGCATAGTCATAACAACCCAATAAAATCATTGGGTCCATTATTATTCATGAATGTGCTTCACAAAAATAACACACTCCAATAAGAATAAATACTCTTAGAATGACAACACCAATGGCATATATTATTACATCAAAGTGAGAGCTCTTCTAATGCAACTCATGCTATAAAACTAATAAAATAAGGCTAATTAGATAGAAACTAACTCACTAAATGGTGCTAAGTAGGTCTCCACCCTTTTTTATATTAATTAATGGGTGCATGATCCTTTACATGGCTCAAAACAATAAAATAATGAGAAGATAAGAATATAGAAGCCATGAAATGATATGGGAGTCACTGAGAGTTCTAAAACTAGAATCTCAACATTGTCTAGGTGTCTCTATTAGCTGAACCATTGCCAAAATGCATTTTTGATGCATGGAATTCTCTAAATACCAATTGGTAGTTAACTATCAGCACACTACTTCTTCTTCAAAAAATTTAGTGCACCTCAGAGAAAAGCGCACCTTTGGACCTATGTGCTTGTGCACTTACACACCTTGATGATAGGACTCAAAAATCAAAAATATCTTCTAAGTGTCAAACACAAATTTCTAGCATCTGGATTTTCTTGCCCTTTATACCAAAATGATGTCTAGATGTTTTCTTTTGAATTTCTCTATTATTTCTGCTACATCGTTAGCCTCTCTTGAATGCAATGAATCATACTTATCTTTAACTACTTGCCAATATTTGCTTACCTTAATTCTTATATCTGCAAAATCCTCAAGCTTGGTATCTAGTCCCAAGAATGCTTTTTTAGTTTTAAATGCTTGTCTTATGTCATCTTCTGACAAAGAATTTTCAAATGTATTTCTAAATTGTTGAACTATAGTTTGTACTGAGGAAAGCTTGGTCTTTGACCCATCTTCAAAAATTTCAAGGCTGGTAGTGTTGTAGTGCTTATCTTCTTTCAAAAATTTCTCTTGAGCTTTATTCTTAATTTTTTGAACTCCTTCACCTAACCCTTCCATTACCTTATTCCTTGATGATATAATTTTTATCCAATAATTTAACTTATCTAACTCTTCTAATAAGTCTATCTCTATCAGCATCTGGTACCTCTTCCCTTTGATAGATTTGAGTGCTTTCAAATCATCAACCAAGGTACACACTTCATCTAATAACCAAAAATCTTGGTTGATAATGGAAATAAATATTTCAGCATTAGTATGGATGTTTTGCATCAAGTTCAAATTTCCCCTATATTATTTGTACTCCCCTCACCTCAAAATTGTGATTCCATTGTTGACAAGCATCCAAAAATTAATCCATTTGTGGTCCTGCCTACTTCCTTTCTAGTGCAGCTCTAAGAGAAGTCTCAGGATTATTCAGGTCTATCAGTCCCACCACTTTGTTTAGGTATCCTCTCAATAGCTCATCTTTCTTCCACAACATTACTAGCTTTGGCTCATTATGTCCATGTGTTTAAACACATTCTTGATGCTCGTGGGGATCAAGGCCTTTGTCATATCCACTATGGGCTTTCCCAATATGACCTCCTTCATCTGATAATCTTTTGGAGTTAATTCTTTTGTGTCAACTTTGGGAGGTGGACTAACAATATGTGCTAGAATGTCCTGATCTTGACTCTTCATTATGAAGGCAAGTGTTCTAGCATGACACTTAGGTGGCTCAGGATTCTTTATCACATGGTATCCCCAATATTTTTATTAGGTGTCAAAGATATATTTTTCAAATTTTTCTAATAGTTTTATGTTACAATAATGACTAAGGTAGGTATTTTCATGGTAGTTATGAATACTTGTCTTTCTTGGATGTAATATAATTGCTTTCTAAGGTCATGTTCATTCATTTGTATGACTTCTATCTATATATCTTATTGGTGTAATGTTACTCTATAAAGTTAACCGCTAGGATTATTTTTTTACATGTATTATTCCTTGGATCTTATTTTTATAAATTATTTATTATTGGGGTAAACTCTTGTGGGTTTTATCTATAAGGAATTTTTTGATATAAGTATACATACATATCTAGTTACCCTAATAGTTCAATATATAATGCATACAATAAATATATAGGCATGTTGGAAATAACAATGGGAAAGTAAACTTTGAGGGGGGGTGTGGGCGAGTTAGTAGATCAAAACATTAACCATAAAAAATTCACCACACATCCATCTCATAATTTAGCATGTAAATTGAAATAGCTAACTACACATGTTTATCCATAGCCTAAAACAAATAGCACATAACACAATATATTTTTTTACCCAAAAACCCTCCAATGAGAAGGTAAAACTAGGGTGGGATTGACACCCACAAATCTTCACTGTAGCAACTATAAAGTGTAGCCAATTAAGGATATAATAAGTTTGACCATAAACTATGATCCACCCTATGAAAGGTATGTTCTAATAAAGGCTTATAAAGAATGTTAGGTCTCACCTTGTTCTAGGATTTAAACACCCTACTAAACATGTGCCTTATTAGAGGACTTAAACTTGCAATAAAACAAGAACTCAGTTAAGAGATTTACACAAGCCTATTAAGACTACTCTATTAGGATATTTTCTCTGGATCACTTGTTAGATTTATTAACCACCATGACCCTTTGGTTAACACTCAATTTCTACATGTCAAATCCTCTCTTTCTTGGTGTGTACTTGATCCTTCTGATTAGATGTTTCTCCTCTATCCTCTCTCTACTTTTCTTTGTTCTCTCTAGCTAATTCTACAATTCATAACATTTTCACAACTTCTATATCCAACATGAATACTCTCTATAGTTAAATTCATCTATCTTGCATCTCCTTCTCTTCCTTTAGCAATCTACAAAATTTTTATGATTTTTCTCCTTAAGTAAACATGAGTTGGCTAGGATTAGGTTAGAATCAACATCTTAGGTTGATCCATTATACTACTTAGAACATTCCTTAATTTGATTTGTTGCATGAACTACATAGTGATTCATAATGTACATCTATATACATATTCTACAATCATAAAATAATTGTTAATTCAACCCAAAAATGGTTTACCTAGAAGTTTGTATCATTACAAACAACTATGTCAAAAACTATTCACTCAGCAATTGAGGTCTCTGATGTTCAACATTCACTATATCTTCAATGTTGTAACTCGGCTTTTGAATGAGTCAACACACTCTATTTTCTTAGATTATGAGTGACTTGACACTAGCTATCTACTTGACACATACTAGTGCTCAACACCATGTATATTACTCGACATGCCTTGATCACTCAGCTTGCACTAATTGTTTCACTTGCACAAATTGGTCAGCTTGCTCTGATCACTCAGCTTGCACTGTTATTTTGTTGAATAATGACTAAGTGTTTTGTCATTGCCTTGTCAAAACCAATCTAAGATTAGCATTCTCCCCCTTTGAAATGAGTGGAAAAAATACATTTTGATGCATATACAATCCTTATTATGAGCATAACTCAAATAATATATATCTTTGACTTGGTTCTTATACAAAATTTTAAAACATCAAAATTTTACCAAATACATGACAAAATCTATGATACCTCATTCCTCGTTACTCCACCTGAGAAGATGTTTCATTCTGTATCTAAATCTGATACTCATGTTGAGTATTAGTTGTACCCTATTTCTACATTATTCACCTTCACTTCACTATATCCCTTTCTATACTATATCCCCTTTATATACATTATCCCCATTTTTTGACACTTATATCATGGGTGGTACACTGATAGTATGTTTATACAAAAATTATTTATGGATCTCCATTATTATTTTCAATGTTGCATCCTAATTATTGTATGCTACCTCTAGATTTTGATATTAGATATCTAGCTCAAAAACAAGGTTAACTAAGCCATCATGATTGGAATGATGTGAATCTTTCTTCATATAAATGTTTTAGCATATGCTAGTTCCTTCTACAATACTTCCATGTGTGGAGTCAGCATAGATTGGATGCTGATCAAAGTAGCTAAAATGTTAGCATATTATGCTTTCAGCTTGACAAGCCTACCTTGAGTGGATGATAGTCACTAAAAATGTGACTTAAATTAACTAGAAGATAGTTTTAAGGTATTACCTGTAGTCTTTAGATGTTCCTCCAGTTGGTCAACATGCCTTTGAATATTGTGTGTGAAAAGATTCACATTAGACAACTTGGTGTAAAGAGAGAAAATGGTTTCCAATGCCTTCTTCACACTCTCCATCTTGGTTGCTAAGTAAACCTATCATAGTGCAAGGGTACTAGATATCTTTTCAAGTACACTAATGTGAAATTTTCTTTCAGACATTATAATAGTTTAATATTTGCATCTAGGTCTTCATCACTAATCTTATCAACAATATGAACTAGTTTCTCAATAATTTGTCTATATTCATTTGTAGCTAGAAGACTAAAAGCATGAAGAAATATATCTTTGATGTCATGAATCACTTGCTTCTTCTTATGCTCCCTTCTTAGCAATTCCTATTGTTTCTTTCTTTATAGAGATTCCTATAGAATGCTCATCTGTTTAATGGTGATTGTGTTAAGATGAAACTTGGGTAGTTCAATCACCTCATCTAGGCTTACATCTCCATAAGATATTTCTTCTAAGATCCTTGATGTTTTTGCACTAGGCCTTGATATCTGCAATGGTGTGGTATGATTGATCGGGCTCTAAAGAACTCAAATATTGGTAGGAGTCACAAAAACTGGTAAGTAGAGTTTGGATAGAAAGTTCTTCCTATGGAGTAGTAGTCATGTTCAATTCATTAGAATTATCATCTTGTTGAGCTTCACCTTGAATTTGTGCAGTAGGTGTAGGACTAGATTCGTAATCTAATTTGACATTTGTTCAGTCTTTCTTAACTATAACTAAGGGTTGATTAGTTGAAATGAGTGGCACTAGAGATAATGCTACTAGTGTTTTAGTAATAAAACTTATTTCTTTAGAGTTTGCAGTTCAATCTTCTATCTCTTTAACCTTTGTATGTGTAGGGGGAACATTGGATGTGTCAATTTGTTTCTCCCCTGTTGGTGCCACTTCTGCCTTTTAAATTTCATTAGTTCTCACCAATACATGATTGGAGTGTATTTTTACTACCATGGTGGAATCCTTCAATATCTTCTTCAAGAATTTTTAGGAGCATCCTTGATTTGTATTGAATCCTATTGACTCACTTGGTCTACATGTGGAGGACTGACATTCGACACTTGTACATCTTGTACATTATATTCCTCTTGCTACTCTTCTTTAGTCATAGCTTCGTTTGTTGATGTTTCTTCCTTAGTGCCTCCCACACTAACATTCTTCACTGATTCCTCTTGTATTATTTATGTTGTCACTATTTCATCTTTCTTAGAATCTATCATTTCTTTCTCACCTTTGTCTTTTATTATAGGAGTGGATGACCCATAGATTATTTTCTAGATTTTCATACCCTTGGTCACCACACCCTCAATATACCTATTTAATATATGTAAAGCTCTATATTTTGGTTTAAATTCTGACTTGTACTTTTTTATAGCATTTGTGATCTTCCTCTTATCCAATTCTAGCATTAGTTGGGCTAGAGTGGATTCCCTGATGTGTCTATTAGTTTGTAAATTGTATTGCCATTTCTACTGAACTCTGTCATATAGACTCTTAAGTAGGGAGTTGGAAATCTCAATAGGAGTTGATTTGAATGTGGCCATCATCACATATATGCCTTCTTCAATAGTATTTTGTTCAACCTTCTCTAACTTATCAAAATCTATGTGTGCAAAATGAGATAAATTTGCATTTGATTTAATATTGTCACACAAATTATCTAAGTTAGAGGAGGGATTGTGACTTACCACCATGAATTAACTCATGCACTCATAGTTAAGTTTCTCCTCATCTAACTTGGCTACTAGAGTGTATTTTCACCACACATATGTCTTCTTAGCTAGCTAGCTTGACTCTGCTAAGGCAATAGTCCTCTTTCCTTTAGGTTTCTTAGCAATCTTAACTTTCTTGGTGTCCACCCATGTGACAGACGTAGTAGCAGGTACTATTGGCTTCTATTGTGAAAATTTCACAAGCTTCTTCTTGAATTTCTCCACTTTAGGCTCCCTAGCCTTTCTCTTCTTCTTCTTAGGAGTCTTGGTGCTTCCTCGACTTCCTCTTCCTTGGCACCTTCTTCATTTACTTCCCCATCTTTTGATTGTACTTGAGTGAGTGCAAAAGGGGTTTGGACTTGTTCATCCTCTTCATCTTCATCTTCTTCTCCCCCTTCACCAAATCTCTCTTTCAGCTTCTTCACAAGTTTGTTATTTTTCCTTACCACAAAAGCTATCTTCAAGTCAATTGTAATTCTGGACTTGGATTCTTCATAGTATCCAACTAAGGTGGCACTTTTATATATTTCTTCTACTAGTATAGTTGTGATAGCCATAGAAACCTCATCAACATTGATCTCATATGGCAAGGGCTTAAGCCATCTAACCCTAGGACAAGCTACCTTCACATATGTATAATATGCATCCAATAATAAGAAAACATCATTGTAATGTTTCTCCACTAGTGACATGGGAATCCTTAGTCTTTGTTTCATGGATTTTTTAAAATCCTCAAAATGACTAGTCATCACTGACTCAAAGTTATCTCCTAGTTGCTCCATGAATTTTGCAATCTGAACTATAATAGACCTATTCGTCTTCAAAGAAACTTTCCCAAATGTAAAAAATGTGTTCTACACATAAAAAAATATACAAACTAGTAAAGAACCAAATTTACAAGATGCACTCTTTGTTTTTCCTTATGGCCTCCTAGTTTTTAGATAGTTGTTGAAGTTGCAACTCAGTAAGGTCATAGATGTGGTCTCACTTCACTATTTTGTATCCCAAATCAAAAGCCATGAAAGATACACTATTCATTTTTCCAGATTGAAAGAACTTGTGAGCTATCACTCTCACTACAAAGGAAATTAGGGGGTCTGAGATATAATCTATAGACATCCCCCTCTTGTTCCATATTGCACCTGTGTTCTTTTCAATTATCTTCTTTGAATTAATTTGCATGCTCTTAGGTCTATCTAGGGTAGGATACCCTATCATTTGATTTATAATCCTTTTAGTAATCAGAATTGGTCCATTTTCCAACCATATGAAGTAATTATATATTCTATTGAGCACTATCTTTATCCATTTAGTTTTGAATTTACATTAGGGAAATCTAGGGCATGGGTCAACCCTTTCTTTTCTATAATTTTATTCTCTTCCATTAAGACTCCATCTAGACAAATTTGACTGAACTAATCCCTTCTCTCAATGTCTCCTATACTTCCAACTTTTCATGTATAACAACACCTAAAATCCTAAATAATAAAAGCCTTTGGTGGTATTGTCAATAGTGCACCAGACATGTCTCCTTTATAAGAAATTTCAGGTATTTCTTAGAAAGGTGGTTATCTTACATCATTAGTAATTAATTTCACATTACAAACTTTATTTCCTTCCTTCCTAACACTTGAAGAAGAGCTAATCCTCATATTTCATACTTAAGGTTCAAAAAAGTTCAAATGGTGAAACTCAATACTAGAAAAATACCTTTCAAATCTAATGTATATGTCAAGTTGCAGTTGAATTCAGTTTGCAAATGCAAGAATCTCTTGTTACAATTCACCTTCATGCTCTTTTTCCTCTCTTTGATCACTACTAAATGAAAATGAGTCAAGAAATAACTATATAACACTTAATATTTTGTAATAAATGCTTAATGCTTACACAACTATAAGCTCATTCATCATAGGGTTTTCAACTCACTCAACTTACACATGATTTCCACTATGCTCGATTCACATAGAAACATTTAGTGAATATTATGATACCTTCATTACTCGAAAAGAACTAAAATTGCATTCATACTCGGTACTGATCTCAAAACCTTTCATGCTCGACAATAACATGAAAACTAAAAAACTATATATTTCTTCCAGGTTATGACCAATGCATTACATCTTAATTCATGCATATATAATCTTTTTAGAACTTAGATTCTTGGAACTAATGTAAAATATATCATTGAAATATTAGTCTCACACATACCTTTTGATTGCCTAGTTGGATGCGATGTGATCTCCTAATCCATTAGATGAAGTGACCTCAGTTGAACTTAATGTGTTGAAATCTTCCTTCCTTTTCCATGTTTTTTCAATCTTCACTTTGACCTTCTCAAAATTTTCCTTTTCTTTGTCTTTATTGTTTCCATTACTCAATGATGGTGATTTGGCTGGATAGTTTCTACTAATATGACCAATCTTCAAAAAGATAGAAAGCATGTATTCTCACTTTACCATTTCTTATAGTTTACTCTAAAATGTTTCAATGCATTTTTCAAGAACATGTCCATATTCTTGACAATAGTGACAATTGTAACTTGTACTATAATCCCAACTGTAGGTATTTCTATTTTGCTATACATTTGTGTACTTATTTTTTGTGTAATTAGCATTAGACCTGCATTCATATCCTTTATGTCTATACTTCTAGAAATTGTAGCAATATCCTTCAAATCTCTATGGACTTAAGGTATTGGTCCTACATTCATATGCTTGATGTCCTTGCTTGTTGCACTTATGACAATAACCTTTGAATTTATGTTTAGGGTTTTGATTTGCATTGTTGCTCCTGCAAAAATTTATTGTATGACCTAACTTTCCACAATTATGGCAAGTGGGTTTGTAGTTCTTATCTTTTCTATTTCTTTCTTCATCACTTTTAGATGATTCTCCTTCCTTAGTCCTAGTGTATCCTAATCTAGCAATATCATTGATAGATCTAGGAAATCTCATTAGTCTCTCAAAGTATTTGATGACTTCACTAGGTTTCTTAAAACTTTCAACAAATTCCTTTTCTTTTCTCAGTTCATTCCTTAGTTGTTCATTCTATAACTTTAGAGTTGTGATCTCAATACATTTTCCATTCAATTTATGATTTGTAATCATCAATTGATTCATTGTATCTAGCTGCATGCGAGTAATCGTATGTATCGATGATGTCTTCTCTTCTAGTATACTAGTTAGTGTTCTTTTGTCATCTTCAATCATTACTTCTTCGTCCTAATCTTTCTCCTTCTACTTGGTCACCTTACATAGCAATATTGAATATCTTCACTATTGCAATAGTAAAGTGTAGCCAATTAAGGTTAGAATAAGTTTGACCATAAACTATGATCTACCTTGTGAAAGGTCTTCCCTATTAAAGGCTTACAAAGAATATTAGGTCTCACCCCGTTAAATCATTTAAAGACCCTGCTAAAAGTCTTCCTTGTTAGAGTCCACTTAAACTTGCAATAAAATAAGCACTCAATTAAGATATTTACACAAGACTATAAAGACTACTCTATTAGAAGCTTCACTTTGCATCACTTGTTAGAATAATTCACCACCATGATCTTTCAGTTAGCACACTCTTTCTAGTTGTTAGATCTTCTCTTTCCTAGAGTGTACTTGATCCTTTTGATTAGGTGTGTCTCCTCTTTCCTTTCTCTACTTTTATCTATTCTCTCTAACCAATTTTGCAATGCATAACATTGTCACAACCTCCATAGCCATCATGAATGCAATCTATACTTAGTATTCATCTCTCTTGTTTCTCCTTCTCTTCCTTCACATAATCTACAAACTATTTAGGGTTTGTCTTCTTAAGTAGACATAAGTTGGCTCTAGTTAGGTTAGAATCAATGGCTTAGGTTGATCAATTTTTTCACTTAGAACATCCCTCATTTTGATTGGTTGCATGAACTACATTAGGATTCATAATGTATACATCTATATACATCTTCTAGAATTGTAAAACAATTGTTAAGTCAACCCAAAAATGGTTTACATAAAGGTTTGTGCTATTACAAACAACTATGTACAAAATTGTTTACTTAAAAATTGAAGTCTCTAATGCTCAGCTTTCATTGTATCTTCAATTTTGTAGCTCATCTTCTAAATGACTCAACATACGCTATTTACTTGGATTATGAGTGACTTGACACTAATTATCTACTCATTACATACTAGTTCTTGGCATTGACTATGTATATTACTTAGTATGTATTGTCTAGAAACTAATGCTTGACATGCCTTGTGTTGGCATTTTTAAACAACCAAGCAACAAAATACTTGATACCAAGATGATGAAGAGAAACTTAGTCTACGGGTTAGATATTTCCTATGTACAACTAAGGAGTTCTCAAATCTAGACCCAACTTCAACAAAACCTCATGGATTTTCTACTCTTTAGGTTTTGCATAACCAAGGTGAGCGCACCTAAGGGATAATGTGATTAAATACTGGATAGTATCTTCACAGTTCATTCATTTATTGATATTCTTTAACAAAATATATCCCTTGTAGCATATATTTGGTCACAATTCTTCTCAAAGTTGCATATAATTCTGGGTAATAGTAGCTAACCAAAACAAAGAAAGTAAATGCAACCAAGTATTGACCAATGATCTCTCATGCTCATCTTAATTATATTGAAGGATTTTTTGAAATATTTAGACATAGGGCTAAGACTAGTGCTCAAAAGAATCAACCCTATTTTCTTAAAGATATAATAAGAAATTAATTTTCTCTCGAAGAACAAGAGATTAAAAAAGAGAAATGGAGAGTGTATTCTAGAGTCTTAGAATTCATTAGTTGTTTTGATAAATATTATAGTCCTTTGAAAAATGCAAATACAATAGCAGACATGTTGAATAAGTTGATGATCACTTTTCTAGAGATTATGGAGACCATGAATGAAAATAAGACCCCTTTCATCAATTCTTTTCCCTATAAGGTGAGAGAAGTAATGAACAAGTTATCTTTTATTCCTATAGTATGATTAGGTCAATTGGTCATTCAGAGGAATCTTGGCTATAAAATTATCAAGAAAAAAGTACATACAACTGATAAAGGGAAGCAAATAGTTGGATCAACTAGTGCTACTTTGGAAGAGAGGCTTGAGGGGTTGAGGCCGAAGAGGCAAAAGATAGAAGAAAATAAAGTGTCCCATATAGAAGAATACACTCCACTCAATCTCCATTGCATATAGAAGATGAACAACTTACTAAGGAACTAATGGAATGATTGGGATCCCAAGGGGGAGTGTTTATTACTATTGTAGAATTAGAGGAAGAAAATCCTTAGGAACCTACCATGCCTGGCTTTAAGCTAACTACTATGGATTATAGAGGAAGGGAATTAAACCCTATGGTAGAACATGCTAGTCATGAATTTCTTTCGGATGACAGTTTTTTCAAATCAAGAGCTTTCTACTAGTTTTTAGGGAGAACAAATATTGAACAACTTGAAGAAAGGTGTAATAAGAGGAAGGCAGAGCATCTTGATACAAAAGAGGTATCCATACATGATTAACTAAAAGATGAAATGATGTAAGAGTTTAGAAGTTAGACCCCTGAAGATGGAAGACAAATGATGAAATCATACGGGGTTTTTCTTTTAACAAATTGGGATATTGTAGATGGAATAGTTTTTAATACTATCACCAAGAATTTGAGTGCTAAAGAAAAGTAGAGAAAAGGACTAAGAGGTGCTAAATTTAGTGAAGATCATGTTGCCTTAGTAATTTGGTCTTTGAGAAGAGGTTCTAGAGCCACTCTTTCTCAACTTGATGACACTAAAATGATTGGAGATTTGATTGTTAAGGGAGTGGAGGATACTCCAAATGATGAGGCTATAGAGTTAAATGTTCGAATAGCTAACCTCACATTAGGTACAACTAGGAAGGAGAAAAAGTAAAATTGGGAATTACAAGAAAAATATGAATAGGTTCTAGATGCTTACAATAAAGAAGTATAGAAGAGAATTGAGTTGGAGAATAAGGTGATAGGGTATCAAGGAAAATCTACTAAACTTAGGATTACTTATCCTCATGCTTCAATTGAGCCTTTGAATTCATCTCCCCTCATAGAGCTACTAGATAATCCACAAAGATCATAGTTTTATATAGTTGAGCATTTTGAAGAGGAGAAGAGAAAACTTTGTGCATTACATGTGGAATTGAACATCCAATATGAGGACAAAATGAGAAAAATAATCATGTATATGGTAGATAATATTGGTTGGCCTACCTTTTATGAGGAATCGGTAAAGATAATGGACATGTGGAATGAGATAAAAAGTAGTGAGGATGCTTTGAAGCCAATTGTGAATAAATGGAATAACATGGACAAAGACATCACTCTTTTGTGTCCTTTTAGTTATTAGTCTATCTTGTGAACAAATAGAAAAAACCTTTGACATGACTAATGATCTATCTAATTTTGATGATAAGATGGTTGCAGTGCAAAAGAGAATCATAATCCTCTTCTCAAAATATCTTAGTGAAAATTTTGAACTTTCCCCCCATGCACTTAGGAAAATAGATGAATTAGAAGACAAGGAAGAATGGACCAAAGAATTGGATGATTTGTTATGCCTTAGAATAAATAGGGTCATAAATGAAAAGGGGCATGCATCGTGGGAAGAAACAACTTAGGAAGTTGCTAAAGTTCAAATATTCTCTGATTCTCTTAGGGAAGTATTTGTTGAAATAAATAAATTAGGTTTTTTTTTTTTAAAGAAGCAACATGATGTATTAAGTTTTGGTCAGCTAGATGGCACACTTTTTGACAAGTGGATGGCAGATTTTGTACATTCAAAATAGTTAACTTACTTGGTGAAACCAATGAAGATGAGATGGACCAAGATGGGTTACAAAAAATTGATGCATAAGAAGAGAAAGATAAATAATCAACTATAGTAACAAGTACAGAGGTTCAAACTAGTGATTTAGTAGCAGAAGAATCAAGTATAACTATTAGTTTATTAGTAGAAGATGACCTAGATGGAGAAGCACGAGTTAAACTCAACTTTCAATTATCAAAGCCTAGTCCATCAAAAGTAATTCCAATGGTCACACACTTTGAGGAATGACAACTATGCCAATTACAAACTCCTCATCAACAAAGAAGGTATAATAGAAATGGTCCCACAAAAGAATATTCTTGATGTATATTATTTTGTTGTAACAAATTTTGTCTTTTATGACAATAACTTTTTGTAAATATCTTTCTATCTCAAGGGCAATTGTCATTATTCTCTAAGCCTAAAACTTGTTTCATCTCATGCTATATAAATGAGATCCCAAGGCTAGAGAAAGGGTCTAAACTATTATGTAATTTAAGTTTTTCTAGGTCTACATTTAGTCTAGTTTTCTTGATGCAAATTTTATGATGTATTTTCTTTGCAAATCTAAGAATACATTAACATTCAAAGATCATGTTGTCTTGTCTTGATTTGTTCTAAGTCTTACTCCAATGTTATATAATTTTCAAATAAAATTAATACAAAGATGAACTATCACCATATCTTTTTACTTTAAATGTTGTCTCCATTGTTATTGACTAGTTATCTTCAGGTTGTATGGGGTAAAGCTTATTCAATTTAATGCAACTAAGATAGGTTGTATATCAATTTAATATCACTTTTAATTCAATGAATTAAGTAAATAATTTAGTGATATGATATGATTTCTAGGCAGTAATAAAGATGTGCATAAGAATGATTTTTAGGGTAAATTGTTGATATTGTTGATTGTAATGCAATCTATTAGATCAAAATAGTTGGGTAGACTATGAATCCTAATGAATGAGGCATTGATAAATTATTTCATTTTGTATATGAAAAGATCATTGATAAGCATCAATATAAAATCTCAAAAACCAAATCAATTTTACTATAATGTATGAAGAACATCATAGCTGGTCAGTACTTCATTACATTTACTTTCTATGTTTTGGTTGGCTACTATTACCTAGAATTATATGTAACTCTATGAAGAATTATGACCAAATGTCTACTACAAGGGATAAATGTTGTAAAAGAATATCAGTAAATGAATGCTGTGTGAAGATAGTGTCTAGTATTGAATCATTTTATCCCTTAGGTACACTCGCGTTGATTATGTAGAACCTAAAGAGTACAAAATCCATGAGGTTTTGTTGAATTTAGGTACAAATTTGAGAAATCCTTAGTTAAGCATAGGAAATAGCTAACCCTTAGACTAATTTTTTCTTTATCATCTTGCTATCAAGTATTTTGTTGCTTGGTAGTTTAAAACCACCAACACCTTGATCACTCGGCATGCATTGTAATTCTGCACTAAATAATGACTAAGTGTTTTGTCACTACCTTGTTAAAACCAATTTGAGATTAACAAGGAATTTATCCATATGCTTAAAATATTTTACATTTTTTTTTTGTAGCTTCAATATTTAGGGGAGAATATCAAATACAAAATATTGGTGACCACTCATGTGCACTAAACTTGAGGAAAATTTCTATTAAAATAGAACCAAAAAATGCATGAATTATAGGGTGTTAATAGGGCTTATGACTATTAAATTTTTTTTCCATAGTTTTTTGTTCACCAATTTGACCTATAATCCAATAAAGAGAAGCTTTTTGTATTTAACTCATAAATTTGAAACATGGATTCAACATTAGAAAAATAAGATATCATAATAATAAGAATTCTTGTGGAAATCCAATTCTAGCGATTGTTTTATTAGATTACATAGAATATTTGCATAGTAGGACTCTAAAGTTATTGTTTTTTTTACTCTTTTGATGCCACACCTTTAGAAAATTGAGTGTATTTTTTGATTTCAACAAATGAATGGAACAATCTTTGAATCCTCGACACAAATATTTGGACTCCTTTTGTAGGTGTGATAAGGTATACATAATTCTTAGAATTATAAGTTTTTTTTCCCTGACAATCAAGTTCTTGGAGGGTTGTATATCTCATTGTGAGGATTTCTTTGGCAGATATTTAATATGGACAGTTCCACACTCTCTCCTTATCCTTATCCTTATTTTGGTGACTCTTCCTTTGAGTTAAAAAAGAATTAGTCAGCTAACCCTTTTAATTTTTTTGTAGGGTAGGACACATAGTTTATAGGTGATGGAAAATATTGGAAGCTTTAGGGGACACCATGAAAAAGCATCATATTTCAACTCCTTAGCATTCTTCTTCAAAGATAGGAAATCTCTTCTATTTTTACATAAGATTTTCCTTCATCTTTTTCTTAGTAACATAGAAATTAAATCAATCTTTCAATTCTCCCCAAACTTTTTCATTGTGGAGTCTAGGTTTTTATTGTTTGTTATAACGCTTCCTGAGCTCTGTAATTGATTAGTTATTGTACTTTCCATAGGCAATACTATTGCATTCACTAGTACCCATTACTCAATTAGTTTCCACCAATCATATCACGTTATTTTTATTTATTTTGGAAATAATTATGGTTTTTGTAAATTTTCATTTTTTTTTTCATTTTTTTTTTGATAAACACACTATCTAGTTGAAACCTCATTGGTTGAAATGAATTTGTCTAATATGACCCCCTTTTTCGGGCTTCCTTCATCTTCCAGTTTCTTCGGCATTTTTTTTTGGCCAAAATAGTTGTTAAATTATTTTTGGTGCTAATCATAAATTTGTTAATCTAATTTTATGTAAAACATAACTATAAGCTTTAATAATTTTATACACTAGCCTATTTAAAACACGAGTGTAATTCAAAATTGACAAGCTCACATTCTTGTTTTGATTATAACAAAATTAAAAATTACAAACTAAAAAGTGATATTTTTATATCTTTGAACATTTTCATTCATATTTTAATTATTACTATTGACTAGACAAACAATTTTATAATTTTAAATATAAAAAATTGATATTAAAACATAGACAAATATTTTTTTATTGTAAATATCTTGACTTTTATATTATAAATTATATTATTTTATGAATCTAACATTATATTAATTTTATTAATTTATAACTATAAATAATTATAAAATTCAAATGACAAATACTAGCCACACTTGTTTAGAATATTATAACTTGTATTTTTTACTACATTTTTCTTGTATGGCTAAAAATTTTTATTTCAATCACTTGTATAGATTCATATGGAAATTGCATCTTTGATTGATAGATATTTTTCCTTTGCTTTCCAATTTCTCATTATTGAAGTAGCACCATTGGCAAGACTTGTGTAGATTGTTATATTTTGTATCTTTGGATGATTATTATTATTTATTTATTTTTCCATCTACATATTGTCTAAGTAGTATTCTTTGGGACACTGATATTGATCTTTATCATGATCATGGTTTCAAAGTCTATCTTCTCCATTCAACACTAAAAATTATCATCCAACAATTGTTCAAACTTTTTCTGAGTCCTAGAAGAGTTTCTTCATTGTAATTATATGGTCTTGTAAATTGTAATATTGTTTCTTTTGAGGAATATATCATTATTTAATTTCTACCGTTTCATGTGAAAGGTATTTTCATTCCCAGAGACTAAAGTTTTGAAACTCTTACAAAGTATTAGTTCCTTCATTGGTAATAGTGTTTCTACCAATTATAAGATTTAAGACTATAGTTTGTATGATATTGTGGAATTATTTTATGAAAATTTATAAATTTCTATTGGTTTTTATTTTTCTCAGTCTTTTTTCTTTTTAAGTACTAATATTATGCAAAACATTTGAGTTTGGCAACTGTCATTTCACGAAGAGATCTACGTGTCCATTATTGTGATTTCCCAAACATACAACATCTATAGATAATAAAACTTGTTCAGTAGACATTCTTTGCATGCAATGAAGTGTATGCTTCCAACAAAGTTTGGTACTTAAATCTTCGTGCCAACAAAAAAGCTACTTGATAAGAACATTACAAAGTGAAACTATTCAGTAGAGAAGCACTTTGCCCTCTCTTGTGGAATGAAGTTATGTGGTTTTTAAGATAGAAATATTTTTTATGTTCCCTTCTAAATATGACTAATCTATTCTAGTACTCTATGAAAAATGAAAAATAGTTTTGATATTTTTGCAGACTATGAATATATTTTGAAGAGGCTTGTCTGTTGTGTAATGGTTACTTGGCTATAGTTGCAATTAGGTATAGTCTATTAGTTGACTTGACTTGTACCAAAAAAAATTAGAAGTGGTCATAAAAGGAAAAACCGTCAATTGTCTTTTATAATTTTTCTTTTCATGGTTTCGTTTAAATATTTTAGGCTTTAATTTTCATTGTATGGGATGTTTCACTACAAAATGTTAGCAAAAATTTCAATGTGTGGACTATTTCACTACAAAATGTTAGTCAAAATTTTGTTTATTTCTGATTTGGTAAATGTTGATTTATAACTAAAATAATGAGAGGACATTCCATTCTAACCCATCCCTTCCAAGGACTATGTGAAGTTTGGTTGTTTAAGTGACAAATATTTCCAGTCCTTGTTATTCCCTTTGATTTTGGTGGTTTCAATCTCTTTCTTCATCAGATACAAGTTTTTATTGTGTTTTTGGCTAATTTCTATATGGATCAAGACCATATTCCTTTTCCTTGTTAATATTACAATGTAACAAAGAAACAAGTCACTTATATCTATTATAAGAATGTTCTCCCATTTTATTCCTCTTGAATTTATCTTCACCCAAATGAATGTCCTCTAGCTTTGGTAGATCACCATCTATTGATATTTTTCAATGACTACATGCTGATAAAGGCAAGGTATCCATGTCATATAAGTATTTTCATCATTTAAAGGTTTTATGCTAGTTTGTAATTTTTATTTATTTTTAAATATAGTTGATATTTTTGCTATTAAAAGAGTAATTCATTCCACACTACAAAATCTTCCCCAATAGACCGATACCAACCAAGAAAATACTCAAGGAACCCACAATCCTTGAATAGATGGCCCAAAGGTTGTTTTAACTACTGATAATATGCAAGCTTGATGCTGAGATCAGAGCCATTGAATTGGACATATGGTATGTCCAAATCTTTGGAAATTTGGGGAACAAAAGACATTTAACATAGTACATTTTTATCTACAATTGTTCCAAGAAATCCTTGGAATTTAAGTGAGACTTTATTAATTAGCACCTATAAAATACTTGTATTAAATCTTTCCAAAACCTAAAATCTAAATCATCAATATCTAATTAATGATGGATATATATGTGATCATTGACAGTATAGTATCACAAAAGAGAATGACCCATTAATAACTTTAGGCAAACAAGTTCCAAATGATGACTATAGTAGTCTTTCAGGCTACCAACAAATAATAGTGTATGTAATACCTACACTTTATTGTATTGTTTTAAAAAAATCAATTAAAATGATGAAAGGGAAGGTATAATAAAGAAATTTGGGCAATGTTAAAAAAATGAATAACATAAACATTGTAATCCTAAGAAAAATAGGGTTACTGTCACCCATTAACAAAACCAAAAGAGTTAGAATTGTCATATTTACAACTGATGATATTATTGGTTTTGTAAGGCATGACTTATAGTTTGACCTCCTTAATTCAAGTATTTTCTAACGAGGTTGCGTTTCTTGCCCTTCAAAATTTTTGGCAATTATATTTTTGACAAAGATGCACCTCCATTATGCTTGAATATAGATACATACCATGTTCAAAAGCTTCAAATATGTCATAAATCAACCATCATCTTTGAAGACATTGTTAATTTCTTCATGTTACTTGTATACTAATGCTCTACATGTAAATTATTAAGGCTAGCTATTGTCTATGTAGCAGGTGGAAAGTGAGACACCTATTGAATTTATGACATTTATATTATGCATGAATTCTTGTTTAATGTGCTTTCATCTTTCTAACATTTGGGTTGTGCTCTTCATATCAACTACTATTCTTTGGATTGTGGCTTCCTAAATATTCATGGTATTCTCATATTGCTCTTCATGTAATTGGGAACATTTTTCATTTTAGTATTATGGCTTCTATTTGGATTGTGGAGGTGACTTTCATATAGAATTTGAGAAATTCATAGTTCGTGCAACATCTTAAGTGAGGAATTTCTTTATTTGTATATTGGGTGCCCCTTCTCTTCTTTGTCTATGTCACACTTTTCCTATATTCTAATATTATATTAACATGGGGTTATTTATTTTATTAAGGGATTCTAAACCATCAGAAATGTTTTCCTAAACACAAATTATTCTCATTCCCTCTTATTAGCATTTTCAACAACAAGGTTGTCATCTTCACACCTTTCAATAGCATCTAATGTCATGGGATTCTTCAACAATCCGAGTTTGTGCATATTCAGCTATAATTTCATCATCTGTTACAACTATATTGATCTTTCATCATTTTTCTCTGATCAAAGGGTATTTTCCTTATTTGGGTTTAATTATTTATTATTTGAATACTTTGATGTTGAACAATAGTCATAAAAGTCTTTCATATTAAATTATCATCCTGAGAAATGTTAGGAATAAACCACAGACAAAAATAATAATTACATGCAAATATAACCAATATTAGTAAATAATAGATCACATAGAAAATAACACAAGACACCAAGATTTAACATGGTTCACACAATCCTTGGGCTATGCCCACCAAATAGCAAGTATGATATTATTACAATCTAGTGATTACAACCTGATTACAATTTGTAATCCCTTATAGCTCAATATCACTGCAAGAAACAATTTTGCATCATAACTTAATGAAAATACCTAACCCTAAGCCCTTTTATACAAGTAATTTGATGTCACTTTAGGGTTACAACATGTTGGCCATATGTTGGCCATAATGTTAGCCATGGCCCAAAATCACCCCAAAGAATTTATGAAGTATGTATAGTACTTTCTTGATCAATCACCACAAACTAAAAATCTCCCACTTGGGTACTAATCAGACTCCACACTAGACAACAATCTCCCACTTAAAGACTAATCTTGTAGCAATACCGCTGCCACATGGAGCTCCCACTGGATCAAACCACCTTTGACTCTAGTATTCTTTTATCCAAGTTTAGTCTAGAAGACCAACCAAAGTTGAAGAGGAGTTCAACTTCTCCCTTGTCACTACCTTTGTAAACATATCTACTAGATTTTCATTTGTATGTATCTTGTCTATCTTTAACTTTCCATCCACCAAAATTGACCAAATGAAATTGTACCACAACTATATGTGTTTGGTCTTTGAATGTAGAGTTGAATTCTTTGCAAGATGAATGGAACTCTGAATATCTGTAAACAAATAATTATCCTTCTAAGGGTGTCCCAATTCTTCCAAGAAGAACTAAAGCCATATCATCTCCTTAGCTACCTTGGTAGCAGCAACATACTTTTCCTCTATAGTGGATAAAGCATTAACCTTCTGTAACCTAGAAACCCATCTCATTGTTGCCCCACCAATAGTAAAGACATAACCCATAGTACTCTATTGGGTATCAATATCCCCTATCAAATTTGAGTCAACATTGCCTTGTAAATCAGTAGTAGAGCCCCTAAAGTGTAAACACTCATTAGATTCCTCTCAAATCTCTGAGAATCCATTTGACTACATTCCAATGCTTAATTCCAGGATGACTCATATACCTGCTAATGACTACCACTGCATGTGCAACACTGGTCTAGTGCATACCATATCATACATCAATTTTCCTACAATTGAAGCATAGGGTACCTTGGACATCTTATCCTCCTCCTCTTATGTCTCGAGACACATCTCCTTAGTCAACTTCAATTGACCAGGCAAAGGTGTGCTAACAACTTTAACATTCTCTATAGAGAAATTTTGCAACACCTTCTCAACATAATCAGCTTGAGATAGCATCACTTTCCTATTCATCCTATCTCTACAAATCTTCATACCAATGATTTGTTTTTCTGCCGCCAAATCTTTCATAGAAAATGCATGTGCTAACTTGCATTTTAGCCCCTTAATGTGATCCATGTTAGACCCGACTACGAGCATATCATCAAAATATAAACATAAAATAATGTAGTTGTCATCATCCAAACTCTTAAAATAAACACAATGATCTAAATGACACCTATTGTATCCATGCTCATGCATAAAACTGTCAAAGTTTAGATACCATTGCCGAGGTGCTTGCTTCAAGCCATATAAACTTTTCTTCAATTTGCACACTAAGTTCTCCTTACCCTTGACTGCAAATCCTTGTGGCTGAGCCATATATATGTCTTCATCCAAATCACCATAAAGGAAGGTTATTTTAACATCAAGAAACTCTAAATGCAAATCTTCAATAGCCACAAGACTTAAAATAGTAACAATAGAAGTCATCTTAACAACAAGAGAAAATATCTCATCAAAATCAATGCTTTTTTTCTGTGTAAATCCTTTGACAACTAACCTAGTTTTAAATATTTTCTTACCTCCTTCATCTTCTTTCAACCTATAAAACCACTTATTCTATAAATCCTTTTTACTTGCAAATGATTTGCATAAATCCCAAGTCTTATTTTTTAGCAAAGAGTCCATTTCTTCTTTCATTGCAAACTCGCCTTGAATCTTAGTATCCACCTGCACACCTTCATCATAACATTCAGATTCACTAGCATCAGTTAGTAAAATAGAATACAAAGAGGGAGAAAATCTTTCTGGAGGTCTAATTTTCCTGGTTGACTATCTAAAATTCACTAGTGTGTGTGGTATTTGTTGTTGCAGTTGTTGCACATCATGAGGAATGGTTGGAACATCAACTTTTGGAGTATCATCCAACACTACATAATCATCTTCTTTATTCTCATCTTGTTGCAATAGATCTTTATGCAACACATTCTCATTGAATATAACATCCTTGATTTTTACAATTTTTTGATTTGCAAATCCGAAAGCCTATAGCCAAATTCATTAATGTCATATCCAAAAAATACACATTTCTTTGACTTAGCTTCTAGCTTGGTTCTATTTTTAGAGTCTACGTGAGCAAATGCTTCACAACTGAAGGTCTTGAGAAAATAATAACACACCTTCTTACTAGTCCATGCTTCCTCTAGAATACCAAAACCCAAAGGAGTAGAGGGACCTCTATTAATTAAATATATAGTAGTATTGATAGCCTTCACCCACATGTGTAAGGGAAACCTAGCATGCAACCTCATGCTCATTGCACATTCCATTATAGTTCTGTTCATGCATTCAGCCACTCCATTTTCTTGTGGAGTCCTTGGAATAATTTTTTTTCTACGAATATCATTAGTGGAGTAATAATCTTCAAATTAATGACTACAATACTCACCACCATTATCAAATCTAAGACATTTTAATTTCTTCCAAGTCTCATTTTCAACCAAGCATTTTTATTTCTTAAAAGTTTTAAATACATTAGATTTTTGTTTACGAAAATAAACCCATACTTTTCTAGTTGCATCATCAATAAATGTAACATAATAATGAAAGCCACCAAGGGAGATAATTGAGTCGATCCCCATACATCGATATGCACAAGCTCTAACTTCTCCTTTTTGTTTTTCTTTCTAGTCTTCACAAAACTCACTCTCTTATGTTTTCCATACACACAACTTTAACAAAAATCCATATTAACACATTTTAGACCTAGTAGAACTTTTTTTGAATGAAAAAATTCCAAACCTTTCTCACTCATGTGCCCAAGTCTATTATGCCACAATGCTATATCAGCATTTACAACAACTATTCGTTGTCCTTGCTCAACTGCAACAACTCTTCCTAAACATTCATTTTTCTCTAAAACAATTAAAGTAGAAAGAAAAATATGACCTGTACAAAGATATAAGGTGCCTACTTTCACACCTTTTTCTACTACAAGGGAACCTTTGAAACCTTCCTATTTTTATCATTAAAAGTAACAACACAACCTTCATCACTGAGTTGCCCTACTATAATTAAATTCCTACTTAGCCTTGGAACGTGTCTTACCTCATGTAGTAGCAATGATTCCCATTCTGCAACTTAATCTTAACATTTTCCTATGCAACAATTTGATAGGGTTCATTATCTCCCAAATAAACAATTCCAAAATCCCCTTGGACATAATCAATAAAATAACCTCTATGAGGTGTAGCATAAAATGAAGCACTAGAATCTAAAACCCATGAATCATCAACACTTTCTAAAGACAAAAGAAAAGCATCCTCTTCGGATTTGTTACTTACCACATTTTCCTCCTTGTCTCCATATAGTTTATCTCCTTCATTTTTCTTTCGATTCCAACAATCTTTCTTTTTATGACCTAGTTTCCCATAGTACTAGCAATCGTTTGGTCCTCTTGATCAAGATCTCCTCCCCTTTGACTTTCTTCTTGATTTCCCATGATTTCATAAATTACTTCCTCTCTCAGTCGTTCTGCCCCTACTTTGTGCATTTAAAGAACTTCTTGATGTAGATCCACCTGAGAATTTCCTATGAGTTTCCTCACCCAAAATAATATTGATCACATCTTCATATTTAAGGATACTAGATCTAGGGACAAAATTAATCATAGCCACTACCAAGCCATTCTAGCTTTCAGGCAAAGAACACAAAATTAAGAGAGCCCTAATTTATTCTTCAAAATTGCCACCCATAGAAGATAACTGCTAGTAATAGTATAAAACTCATTTAAATGATCTACAATAGATCCACCTTCTGCCATTTTCATATTAAATAAACACTTCATGAGAAATATGTTGTTTGAAGTGGAGGGCTTTTCATAAAGTGTTGCTAGGGTTTTCATCAACTCTTTTGTTGTCTTCACTTTTGTAATATTAAATACCACTGATGGTGCCATACATAATTGAATGCTTCCAAGTGTCTTTCTACCTAGAAGATACCATTCATCATTTGATATAGATCCTTGATTCTTGGCTTTACTTTCCAACAGCTTCCATAAATCCTTCTAAAATAGATAATCTTCTATTTGCATCTTCCATAAATTGAAGTTCTACCCATTAAACCTGTTAACCCTTAGCTTACCCTTGTCTACCATTGCTCCCACTCAAATATGAGACTCCCACTCAAGTGTGAGACTTTCTTATAGAGGATAACTAAAAAATAAGTAGGCTCTGATACCACTTGTTAGGAATAAACCATAGATAGAAATAACAATTACATGCAAATATAAATAGTATCAAAAATTAATAGATCACAATGAAAAGAATACAAGACACCAAGATGTAATGTGGTTCACCCAATCCCAGGGCTATGTCCACCAAATAACAAGGCTGATATTATTACAATCCAATGATTACAACTTGATTACAATCTATAATCTCTTATAGCTCAATACTACCACAAGAAGCAATTTCACATCACAACTTAATGAAAATACCTAACCCTAAGCCCTTTTATAGAAGTAATTTTTTTCCACTTTAGGGTTACAACATTTTGATCATATGTCAGCCACAACATTGGCCACAACCCATGAACCCCAAAGAATTTATGAAGTATGGTCAATTAGATTGAAATTAGTCTCAGCTAAAATCTTTTGATTCCTTCCTTAAGGATGAAAAGATTGAAAGAATAATCATCAAATCAAGCTTATTGTCATTTTTGCTTTCTTTCTCTAGTGATCAATAGCTTATATCCTTGGTACAACCGATAAGCCCATTTAAGTTGATGACTTGAATGACTACTAGCAATAGAAAAAGAGGGCGGCAACTAAGGCATAAAATTAAAGGCATCAACACCAATTAATCTGAAACCTGCTAATCACCATTTGATCATTGTTAAATAGAAATAAAGTTCAGTTTGTCACATTAACATGGGCATTTCTACATTGCCAATTCTTCTTTCTATCTAAGCACTTGCGATGATGTTCATCTGGAATATCGCATTGATTTATTTTTTTCCCTTGTTCACCTTAGTTGAGCTCGAATCAGACTTTTGTTTCTCCATTGCTATGTTCTCCTCAAAATCAATCTCCAAGAAGTTGATTATGTTTTGCTTCTCCATTTCTATGTTCTCATCAGAGTCAATCTCCAAGTAGTTGATTATGTTTGTGATTTTTATGGGAGCCCTTTATTTCTATTTTATAAAGGCATAGATGTAGTCTACATTTAGGGTTGGTATTATTTTGAAGTCAAAATAGGTCTCCAACTTAGTGACAGTTGTTTAAATTGTCAGTTTATGT
Source organism: Cupressus sempervirens (assembly GCA_028749045.1). Classification (NCBI taxonomy): domain Eukaryota; kingdom Viridiplantae; phylum Streptophyta; class Pinopsida; order Cupressales; family Cupressaceae; genus Cupressus; species Cupressus sempervirens. Next base: position 853,008,461 of record CM053787.1, read on the forward strand.
TGATATGTCAATCAAGGGGATGAACACTATTTGTGATTGCATGCCAACACAAATTTGGATTATAATGCTTAATCTAATAAAACAAGAATGAACCATAAGCCTAATACTAAATCAAATGATAAGCCTAATAGTAAATCAAACAGAATCCTAGAATTAATATTAAAATAACTTATACCCTAACCACTAAACCTAATCAAACTTAAACTGACACTAAATAAAATTGAATTATAATCATAACTTAAATTATTGTGACCTTAAAATAAATTCCAATCATGATCCTAAATCTAGTTAAACAATAAATTATCCACTAGATCAAATTGAACAATAAATCTAACATTAAATGGATACTAAACAAAATTGAAAGATACCCCTAGCCTTAACTAAATACTAAACCACATTGAACTCTAATCCATATATTTTACTATAATATTTTAATCTAAAACCTAAGTGTGTCTATTTATTGAATCCTATAAAAACCTAGTTCTATACATAGTCCTGGCCATAATACAAAACCAAAGTGAAGCATAACCCAAAATTTTATTGAATTATAATCTTAAAGTTAAAGATCACTAGACTAATGTCTACAAAATTGAATCTTTCAGATCAAGGACAATTCATAGTCTCCAAAATTTACAAAACCACTACCCATTCAAACAAAAGGAAAAACCATTTGATATAGCTATAAGAAACCATCTTGAACACCAAAATAAGGATGAAAGTGGGGACACAGATTCCTTAGACTTGTTTGAGATAAATCCTAAGAATAGAAAAAACATGAATTGGGTGCAACATCTCGAAAGACAACTTAAGCACCTCAAACAGGTCCACAAGGCAATGCTTGTGTTCAACCTAGTGAAAATAGTGCAGTAGTTTGGCAACCTAGATGTGAGTGGTTGAAAGACCCAGAGCTTTTCAAGGTCACACCAAGTGGCCCCAAATGGTGCAAACCTTAGATTGTTACCCCTCACATCCACATTCTCACTACCCTCTAACTCCACAATCCTCTCTAGCCACATGTTCACCATGGCTATGGTGCCCAATGGTATGCATAACTAAGTCTCCCAAGTGGAGAGTCTGGCCCATGAAAGGAGTGGGCAGGGTGGGTGCATTCTCAATGTTTCCTTCACCGCCAGCTATAGACATGATAGTTTGCATACATCTAAGTCCCTCATGCTCCTACTCTTCCCACCACAGCCTTAAGTTCTTCATGGACCTTTTGATTAAGGTTAACATTTTAGAATCAAATTTGGGAAAATGGGTCTAGGTTTAATATTTCAATTCATGTTTAGATTAGGATTATAGTTCAAGTATACTTTAGAATATTTAAAATAAAATTGGGAAAGTGGGTCTAAGTTTAAGATTTCAAAAATCATGTTTACATTATGATTATAGTTCAAGTATAATTTGCAATATTTAGGCGATGGGTATATTTAATAAAAATATATAATGTTTGGTGTCTTCTTATGTTGCTGGAAAGAGTGGATCATAAATTGTCTATAGTAAATAGGGTTTTACTTTTTTTTCTCATTTTTCTCCTATTATACACAAAAATAGTCATGTATTCAATGAACACATAAAATACAATAAGTTAGAATCCAAGTTCTCACATCATAGAAGATAGAAATGATGATATCCTACTTTTTCATCCTAATAAATTTATCATCTAGCAATTAACTTAACCACACAAATATAATTTTTTTAAAAAAATCTATTCTTATAAAGAAGGTATTTTTCAATAAATTTCAATGATATCATTTATTCTCAAGTAGTTTTTTCAATCTTGTTGTATTTACTTTACTTATGTAGTGATTTTTCATTTTATTTTTTGTAATGTTAATATGTAAAGAATATTATATGAGAATGTCAAAACAAATCACTAGTTTTGAAGATTTGGCAAGGAAAGATCTTACCAAGAACCTTATTAATTAAAGTGTAAGTTTTCATTTGAGATGACCACTTGGTGAAGAACAAACAAATTATTGAAGAGGGAGAGAAGATAATCATGTGATACAAAACATAGTCCAATCACCTATATTACCATTCTTGCCCTAAATATATTTTTTCTTTAATATTCCAGACACTTAATATAGATATTGCCTATCATATGTTACCCTAACCGAAGTGTCCAGGTGACCCTATTCACCTATTCTATTTATTAATAAAAATAAAAATAAAAATATAATTTATTTCAAGTTTTATCTTGATTAAAACTATAAATAAATTGAATTAGGTGGATTTGATCAACATCAACCTATCATCCTTTTTTCCCAATAATTTTCTTTTACCATTATAAAAAATAATTTGTTCTTTTGTTTTTTGAAATAAGATTTTAGCTTGTAATTTTAAAAGCTTTTACTTATATTTTTTACTAGTGTATTTTTATTTTTATAATTTATTTAACAAGTTATTTTGTATTTATTGTTTATTCAAATTTATTTAGTTTATAATTTATAAAATTATTTTAATTATTAATTTTCAAAATTTATTTAATTCATAAATTTTCTTCCAAGTTATACTTGACTAAAAGCCACAATCTAAAGTAATGATAGACATTGAGATTCCTTTCAATTAGATGGACTTTTGATAAACTCACAAGATTATTCTCCCATCAATAGAACAATAATTTAAAATAGTTTATAAAGATGTTAGTGTTTTATTTCTCTAATTTTATAAAGAGGGAGGAACTTTAAGGGATAAAAATTAAAGGCATCAACACCCATTGATCTAGAACTAGCTAATCATCATTTGATCATTGCAAAATAGAAATAAAGTTTAGTTTGTAATAACAATTTTGGCATTTAAGATTTTAATGAATGTAATGGTAGGCTATCCTATACTTTAACTAACTGAGAATATCCCATGTAAAGTACTTTCAATTGGAGAAAGATAAACAATACAATGGAGAAGCATAAAGAAAGAGCCATTTTGAAACAACCATTTACAAATAGTACCTTATAGGAACCCTAATTTATAATTTGTTGTTTGTTTCAATTTTAGTGATAGTGAGTGAGATGAGTCATGCAACCTTGATTTTTAATCGATTGTTTATTTTCATGTAAATAATTCTTTTGTTGGTAATGAGTGAGATAGTTCATCTTGAATTCTCATGATCAAAGCAATTCTCACTATTAAAGGACTTGGTTATGAATTTATCATTTTGTTGAAGCTTTTCAATGCTAGTTCCTAATCTTCTAGGTCAAACTCAATTTTTTGTTTCAAGCTGCATTCTTTAAGCACATTTCCCTTACTAGACACAATACAATATTCTTCAACTCAGTAAATCCATTCACATACACCTTTTCCTCCTACATTTGTTTGAGGTTATGCAGGATTTGATCCTTTCCCATTTGAAACTTCTATTCATTTTGTGTTAGTGCATATTTTAATGTTTCCATCTATCATCTATACCTCTAGAAGTGATGGGACAATAAAATAATGTCTCTCCACTTCACAAGCCCCCTCCTCTTCTCTACCAGCCAAGATATTTACTTGGAACCATGTCTACCAAGTCAGCTTTAAAAAATCCTCTTTCCCTATCCTTACATATGCTCACTTAGAAGTGCACCTTTGACTCCTCAAATATGTCTTTATTTTGTATGTTTCTACATAGGTATATATTCATTGCATCTAGTCTAGCCCCATTGATATTCATTTATACTAGTAATTGTGTATTCTTCTTTTAGGTAGTACAAAGATGTACAAGGAAGGATTTGAATATTTATCATAGCTTATAAACTTTATTTGAATTAATTTAATGTCAAACACAAATTAAATAAGATGATGTATCATAATTTTGTTATTGCTAGTATTCTATTAAGTTATGCTAGAAAGACTAGTGAGCATATACACTTAGAAGTGCACTGTTGACACCTGAAATATGACTTTATATATGCATTGCATCTAGTCTACCCCCACTGATATTCATTTATACTAGTAATTTTTTATTCTTCCTTTAGGTTGTACAAAGATGTACAAGGAAGGATTCAAATATTGGGACCAAGAAGAAGCTTGTTTCTTACGCTAATATTATTGACATGCTTGTTTCTTGTAGTGATCCATGGCACAAGAATGAAAAGGAAATAGAAAGATGGCTGCCTGATCATGCAACTCACATGCTAAAGGAAGTGGACCCAAAAGATCCCCTCCCACAAAGCCAAAAGAAAAAGTTGAACAAATGATGGATAACATGCCACTTATACAAGTCATTAAACATCTAAAATTAGAAAACCCAAAACAAAAGCCTCAGCTACTCCAATGCATAAAGGCTTCCAAGCCCCACATTGCTAAGGAAAAACCCTCAGCCATTAGGGACTTCCCTTTTGGATGTGGACCCAATGCTCCACCCCTCTCAAAAGAGGTAATTGCTGAGTACAATAGAGTCCAGAGTGCCATCAAAACTAGCTCCAACATCATCACAAGAGAAGAACTTGAAGATGAATTTTAAGATTATATAACAATAGTACTGTGGCTGCCACATTAAACCATGTATACAAAAATATGGGCAATTAAAAAACACTTATCACTAGTTTTTGTTAAACCCTATGTTCAAAAGGAAACTTTGACTTGATAGAAAGCATTGTACACATCTCAACATTAAATGGTTTATTGCCATGTTCATTTAATCTATTCTATTTTTCATCATACTATTTATCTATATTATAATTATGCTATTACTAAACCTATTTGAAATGTATTCTATCGTTCGTAATATTCTTATTGATGTCTTCTATAATTGTTCGAATATGTCACTGATCTAACTTCAATTTTAAACTAATAAATTAGAGGCATTCTTCATTTAGTGACATATATGATAAAGAGAACACAAGTGTTGAAATAGGTTGCATGATATGTTCCCTTTTTTTTTTTTCAAATGGTGATCTATTCAAAATAAAATGCTTGTTACTAATCTAAGTTCAATTTTAAACTAATAGAGTACAAATGTTCTTCGTACACTTGGCTTATATCATAGAAAGAACACAAGTGTAAAAATAGTTTGAATTATAGTTTTCTATTGTAATTAAAAAAAATTGGTGATCGATTTAAAAACATATTGCTAATTTCTTATTCCCTTCCCAATCCTTTTGTTCTTAGTTTTCTTTTACATATCTAAAGAAAATGAAAAACTTTAAACTTCTTCAAAAAAATTGATTTGAAGTGAAGGGCATATAACCTTTGACTTATAAAGTATTGTTATATTTAAATTTATTAGTACCAATTTTTAACTTAAAATTTTGCATAAGAAAACTTGGTCATTAATCTTGATAATGATTCGACTCATCTTCTACCAAAGACTAAATATTTTCTATATCCATTTTAACCCATCTTAGTCAGCATACCCTCTAAGTGAAAAATAAATTTCCACTCCAAAGAATTTTTACTTATTCAATTCCTATCATGTTATCTGTATGCACTTTATAGAGCCAAGACTAGATTGAATACAAAAAGGCTAAATCAAAATACATACCAAGAAAACCTGATTCAATCTCAAGATTACACTAAAATGCAGAGTTCCCCACCTACATAATTCTTTTTATAGTTAATAAAAAATAGTATGATATGGCTCAAACAAGTTTTTCAAACCTCAAAAAATTTGGATTTAGAAAAAAGAGGCAAGTCAAGTATTCAACCTTATGCGTCCAATGAATTTACATTCAAATGTATTCAACCCATTTGAAAGCTACTAGATATTTCTTGTAGTTACATATAGGCATTCAACCTTACGTGTCCCATGAATTTAGATTCAAATGTGTTGAACCCATTTGAAAGATACTAGATATTGCTTATAGTTGCATATATTAAATATATTTGTTGTTATCCTAGCTCATTAACTCGATAGATCAAAAATGTTTTATAGCTCTTATTTATACATGAATCACTTTTCATGTTTTATATAAATGTATATTTTTTTATATATCTTCATAATTACAAGATTAAAATTAACATTATTTATTCATTGCCACATTATGATTCTTTGCTAACATAGCCATTCACTTTCCAAAGGTGACATTTTCCTTTACTGTGCAAGTATTTTAGTTTATAAAACACAACTAGTGATTCTGCTTTGAAAAGGTTTGCAATCACTTGTCAATTGATCTTGCCAAATTTTTGTTTGCATTTTGTTGCCATTGCACTCCATAGATACCATGGTTCTATTTTAAATTGTCATATTTATTATCTTTCTCTACTTTATTCTAATGTTTGTGTGGCTTGAACAGTGATAGTAAAAGAAGGCCAATTACTTAAAAAATAAGATTTTATCTGCAACTAGTACATAAATGTATTCTTAAGAAATAATTCATGCAAAATATGACACATACCAAATAACCGAATTATAGTAGAGACATATAGACCACATGACCTATCAAAAATAGTATCAACTGATGAGGCCCTAGACAAATTAAACTTATTTCATATTGAAACATTCAACTTCAAAGTTGGTGATTGCTTGTTTTACACAATCCATCTTCTACTCCATGGCCAATACACTCCCAATGAGCTTTGTAATGGCCTTGTTGACAATTTGTTGCAAAACATTGACAATGGTTGTGCCAAAGCATTATCATGTTACAAACATGAGCTACACCCATCAATGCTTTATGACTTACATAGGATATATGACAAGAGAATGTACTTATGTAGAATGAAGTTTTTAGCAATTGAGGTCAACAGATATGGTGAATTGGGATTTAGGGTGACATATTTTGTATATGATGGTTAGCAAATTGGTTGAAAATCTCAATATGTGTTTGGTTCTTGACACAAAGAAAGCCATATTTGCATTTCAATAAATGTTCATCTACTCTTGCAATATCTATACTCTTCTGCAATGGTAATCCAATAGTTGGCCACTATGAGGCTATTTTCTCAAGAGTGGACACACCCAATGAGCTTCAAAAAATGTAGGTAGCATTCCCAAGAACATATTATGATATATCCACAACTTGGCACACAATTACATAAACATTTAGTACAATTGGCCTTAGTCAGATTCCCACATTTGCTACATCTTGTGGTGAAAGCATGTTTGCTTTCATAGCTTTCTTGCCTGAAAAATAGCTTTGATGCAATATCTCTACATTTTTTTTTAGCTCAATCTTTGACAAATGCATTGAAAGTGAATGACAACTCTACATTGTAATGTTTTCAAACCCTCCAACAACTTACCATGATGCAAAGGAATAGTCTTGTCCAATTACAACTTCTCATTTCAAGGATTGGATTACCCTATGCTGAAATTGGCCTAGAGGGTTATAAATTTTGCTTATTATGGCTCTCACACACATTTTATGCTACTATAAATATATAGCAAGCAACCCCATGACATAAAGTTGATACATTTAGCCAATACTAAGAATCTAGAAAGTTAATCAACTTAATTTTCTTCAAAACAAACAAAGGACACAATCATTATGGACACAATTATTATGAACCACTCCAAGAAACTAGAGAACTACTAGATAGCATGACAAAAAGAAAAGTCAACACTTATTCAAATTCTCTATGGTTATTGAGCTCTTTGATTAGTCTCTAGTGTTTGCCAAGAAATTTAGTGGTTAAAAAGTTTCACAGTTCATACCAAGCATTCTAGTGGTTACCAAGTGAATTTAGGTAGAGTGAAGTTTCATCATTCTTACTGAGAAGTTCAGTTCTTACTGAGCAATTCAATGGTTACCAAGCTTCATAGTGTCTACCAAGTCATTAGTTCTTGTGATGTAAAGCTACTTTTAACTAAGTGATGGGATGATTAGTGTTTACCGAGTGCAGGCATGGTAAACATGGAATTTAGTTTCTACTAAGTGATATAGTATCTACTGAGTGTCTAGTGTACACTGAGTTTGAAACTAATTTGAAGTGATTAGTATGGACCAAGCCTCTACTTCTACTGAGTGCATGATGAAATCGAGTAATGCAGTGGATGCCATGCATTAGAAATTCATGAAGTCAATTTTTAGAACCTGAGTTTCTACATTTGGGCCGACTTAGTAATATTGGGATTAACTTGTGTATTGCCTGACCTTGTAATTATGTAAATTGGATTGGTATATATGTAATGTATTGTATCATACCAAATTGTAGTAATGTTTTAATGCATAAGAATTCTAATATGATGATAAGCATGTGAATGTGAATCAACAGTAGAGAAAAGTGTTTACCAAGGTCAAATCAGGAGAAATCAAGTTACATCTATCACTAGAGGTGATCAGTACTTCAAGGATCTTAATCAAAAATTTAGTTGTAAGCCAGATCTACTATTTTACCCTAATGGGTGAATTAGCTTCAAATCCTTTAATAGGGTAGACTTAATAACCTTTTCTTAAATCTCTTTACCAAGTGCATGCTTTATTGTATGTTTGTAAAACCTCTAACTATGTGGACCTAGCAGTCCTAATTGCTCCTAGTAGGGAAGATCATTAGAAGTGATCAATGTAAGCCTTAATACGCCAACCTTATGCTACAGTATTGAAGTTTTGTGGGTATCATCTGTTGGATACAACTATTTAATTATGTGTTGTCTTTGATGTTACACAAATTTAATATTAGTTGGTAGACAGTGCTTACCTAGCTCAGTTGGTTAGCAAATAAAATTTTGGAGTCTACCGAGCATTCTTAGAAATTACTCTATGGAAATAGTGCCTACCAAGCTCACTTAGGTGTCGAAGGATTTTGTGATAGAAGTCAGTGTTAATTGAGCTCACATGGTTAACAAAGGAAATTCAATGTTTACCAAGTTCACTCGGTGTCCAAAGGATTTTGTAGGATTCATAGTGTTAACTGAGCTTCAAATGGTTAACACTGGAAATCAATTCAAGAATAGTGTTTACCGAGCAAGGTCAACCAATGAAGGATTTCATTATTTTGGGAAATAAAGTTTAATTATTTCAAGTAATGATTGTAGTTGACTAAGGTAATGATTATTGGTGATTGTAATTTGTAAATGAGTTGACTTCACAATTTTTAAGGTATATATGAACTGTCAAGTTGAGAATTCTAAAGTGTAATGAGCATGCAAGTGTGTTGATTGTTTGAGGAAGAAAGTGTGAGTGAACTTTGAAAGATGGTCAGATATCCTTGAGGAGCAGCAAAGTTGTATTCAATCAGAGAGCATCTATTGGAGTAGAATAGAGATCTGTATTAGAAATTTAGTTGCATCTCATTTAGGTCATTTCATTTTTATTTTCTCACCATTGTAGCAGTGATTCCTAAATCTCTTAATAGAGTTGGTTTAACAACCATTTGTAAATCCTCTAACAAGGTGATAGTTCTATTGAATTATTCTAAAGTCCTTTTGCAAGGCCACTCCTAGTAGGGTGATTAAATACTCTAACAAGGTCACACCTAACAAAGTGTTTTGTAACATTTAATAGGGTTGGCTCCTAACAAGGCCCACTTTAGAAGAGTGAAAATCAGTAGCTAGTTACTTTGTGGTTTCTCCCATATTGGGTTTCCACATAAAATCTAATGTCTAATGTGTTCATGTTATTTCCTTTATGCATGCATGTTAATCATTGTGAATTTTTAAGATCTATTTAAAGATAACATACACTGCATCTACCGAGTTACAACATTTCTATGTATGTTTACCAAGTGATAATAGTAACTAGTTTTATCAGCCATCTAAGGGATCTATGGATTTATTTTTGTGGTAACTGATTCACCCCCCCCCCCCCCCCCCCCACCCAGTTACTTTGTCTATATTTCCAACAATTGGTATCAGAGCTTTTGGTGCTTGCAGGAAGGATTTCAAGGATCTAAGCTAAAAGATCAAGATGTCTTACAAGAGGGAAATTCCAAGGCTTAAATGGGATAACTTTTTACCATGGCATGGATTGATGAGACTTCATCTAGCTTCCATTGGAGATATAGGATTGAAATATCTTGATGAAGAATATACAACTCCTTCTGGTACATTATTTGTCAATGACATTGCTGAGAAGAAGACTCATAACACCATGATGATAGACATTGCATCTACCCTAAGCTATGAAGAATTTGATGATATCAAGGACTACAAAACTACCTTTGAAATGTGGAACAAGATGAAGGATATCAATGGAGGTGATGACAATGTGAGGAGAGCCAAAGAAGAAAGTCTAAGAGGACAATTTTATCATATGAGAATGAGAGAGGATGAAAACATTGCCAAATATGTTGAAAGAGTTAAAGCAAGTATTAGTGCAATCAATGCTTCTAGAGGAGATATCAAGGAGGAAAAAGTTGCAAGTAAAGTTCTTAGAACTCTACTTCCCATTTATGCAATTAGAGTATCTGCAATTCAAGAAAGAATATGTAAAACAAATCATAAGATAAATTTGGATGCCATAGTAGGAAGGTTGATAGCATCTAAGCTAGATAACTATGACAATTATGTTCCATCTTCCAAAAACATTGAATTAGCATTTGAAGCCAAGCTTTCACTAAAAGAAAAGGGCAAGAAGATAAAGGAAACTTAGTTAGAAAGTGAAGAAGAATTAGAGGAGTGTTTTGATAGTGATCTTGAGGTGGTTGAAGCTCTACTTGAAAGAAAATATTCTAGAGGCAAAGGAAAATACAAAGATAAAGTTTCTTTAATCTATTTTTCATGTGAGGAAATTGGTCATATTGCTTCTAAATGCCCAAACAAGTAAAACAAGGATTAGAAGAAAGGTCACAAATGAAATGGCAAGTAAGACTTCAGATCATTCAAGGAAAAAGGTAAGCAAACATGCTTTATGGATAAGGACTCTAAGGATTTTAATAATAGTGAAGATGAAATTATTTACATTGCGGTGAAAGATGAATCTGATAATGATGAGGAAGATAAGATGGAACTTATCTCTCATGTAAGAAAAAATGATACATGGATCATAGATAGTGGTTGTTCTCATCATATGACGGGTGACAAAATGAAGTTTGAACATTTTGAAGACTATGATGGTGGTAGTGTAAGGTTTGGTAATAATGAACCTTGTTGCATAAAAGGAAGAGGTTGAATCTCATTAACTAAAGAACTTGTATGTGATAACACCTATTGGGTTGAAGGACTAAAACATAATCTATTGAGTGTGGAATAGCTAATCAATATTGGATTCAAGGTGGAATTCATGCATGGATAGGCAAGAATACTAGATGACAAAGGAAAATTGATTGGATTAGGCATACAAAAAAAAGGTAACTTGTTTTATCTTGAACTTGGTGAGTACTCATGTTTTATTGCTCAAGTAAAAGAAAGTTGGTTATCTAAAAGAAGGTTATGTCATGTGAGTTTTGATAATTTGGTAAAGATAAGAAAATTTAGGAAAGTAAGAGGCATTCCTAGTATAAAGAAACTTGATGTTCATCTAAGCAAGAATTGCCAGATTGGTAAGATGGGAAAAAATAGCTTTAAGAGTAAAAACTACCAGTCTGAAGATATTCTAGAAATTGTGTATACTAATTTGTGTGGACCTATTGGAATTAAGAGCTATCCTAGAGAAAAGTTCTTCATTCCTTTTTTTGATAACTACTCTACAATGATGACTGTCATGTATCTGACAGAGAAGTCAGAAGAATTTGAGAAGTTCAAATGGTATTTGGCCAAAGTAGAGAAGGAAACAAGGAAAAGACTAAAATTTTTGAGATTAGACAAAGGTGATGAGTTCACTTCCCATGAATTCAATAATGTTTACATTGAAAGAGGAATCAAGAGACAGGTATCAGCCCTTGGAACTCCCAAGTAGGATGGAATAGCTAAAAGGAGGAACAGATCTATCATGGATTGTGCAAGGACTCTAATGAATAAAAAGAAAATTGCTATCAAATATTGGAAGAAAGCTATTAGCACTACAGTTCATACCTTGAACCGACTATAGTTGAAGGACTCATTCAAAAACCCCTATGAGTTATGGTATGGCTATAAACCCAATGTAAGTTACTTAAAAGTATTTAGAAGCAAATGTTATATCTTGAAAGAATATAGAAAAGGAAAATTTGATGTGAAGGGCGATGAAGGTATATTTTTGGGATATTCTTGCAAGAGTAAGGCATATAGATGTTTAAATTTTTCTACTCACAAACTCATAGAAATTGCACATGTGATAATTAATGAGTTTGTAGAAAGGACTGAAGAAGAAAGCAAAAAGGAACCAGAATATTATAGGAGATTTTTTTTGCATTGAACCTGATACAGTGCCAGACACATTTGTCAATCAAGAGACTTCTACTCCTGAGTCTTCATTAGTCACTGAGTTGCAAGAAGTTCAAACCAAGTTGTAGGAACCCAAGTCACATTCAGATGCTACCGAGCCAATGCCTACTAAGTTTGAGCAGCCAAAACTTGAAGTTGAGGTGGAAGAGGATGACAATGAAATTCATTCAAAAGGCAAGGAACCTATGTTGGCCAAGTATGTCAAGACACATCATGCACCAGATTAGATTATTGGAGACAAATCTAAAGGTACTATGACAAGAAGTAAGCTAAAAGGTACTTGTTTACTTACTGATTTTGAACCTTTAAATGTCAAAGATGCATTGGAAAATGAAAGTTGGATTTGTGAACAAGGAATATTCAAATATGGAAAGAATACTAATGAGGGGGCAGGGGGGGGGGGTGAATTAGAAGTAGTACACTTTATCCAATAAAACTTTTATCTAAAAGTAAATTGCATGCATGTAAATACATCATGAAAATATGAAACTAAGAAATGCATCAACAACACATAAGACTAGAATTTGGTAACCCAGAAACCCTCTAGAAATAAGAAGGTAAAACTGAGGTGGGGATGATACCCACAAAAATTCACTACAGTAATATTGTTCAACCATTTCTGATGGTCTGCCCTGTTAAAGGCTTTACACTGTGTCAATAGTGACCTGGTTAAAGGATTTACAAACACTTAACATGAAGTGTCACCCTATTAAAGGATTTAATCACCTTTTGATAAGGATCTACAAATAGTTGTTAAGCCAACCTATCTACATAGGATTTCCTTTCTAATACAATGGTAAGAGAGTATTAGGTATTATAAACCTGATAGTTTTCAATCCTTAATTGCTGAATGTAGGCACTTGTTTTGGCTCTCTCTCTGATTTCAATCCTCTGAGATCTAATTTATATTCATCTGCTTTGCTTTGTTCTGATCAACTAAATATTGAAGTGTTGCTCTTACTCTCTATGTCTGCTTTCACAGAATTCCATTATGTCTTTCCCTTAAAACTATTCTCCTTCTCTCATCATCATTACAATGAATCTTTTGTCTTCCTTAAAAAGACTTTGAAGACTTTGAAGACTTCCCTTTTTTCTGATTGGTTGCATGCCTTTCCAATTTTCCAATTGGCTACATGCAGATTACATAGGAAATGTAAAAGATTAATTCTTATCTCTAGATCTTTCGAGATTTACCTTATGTCGGCTACAAAAATGGTTTACATCATAGTTTGTACAATTAAAAACTATTATGCTGATATCCTGAGTTACTCAGCTCTTGAAGCATTACTGATGCTTGGCACATGTTGTTTCCTAGATAACTCAACACCTAAACAAAACTGTATCACTCAGCACCTTATGTTACTTAGCACTTGAATAACTTAGCACTTGATATTACTCGACATTTGATATCACTTACCACTTGATATCACTCAACATTTGATATCACTCGACATTTGGTATCACTCAGCACTTGATATCACTTGGCACCTACTCTTTTCTTGGCATGTATAGTGAAAAATGGTTAAGTGTATTGACACTCAGCTATAAAAATTATTCTTTAAACCAAAAATCTCCCCCTTTAACATGAGTGGCAAAAACACTTAACTAAGATCCTGTGATCTTGGCATTATTTCATGCATCCTCTTATTTGCTTCAAAAATTCTAGAAACAAATAACAATATACCTTATGACTCCATGTGAGTTGATTATGCCTTGTACACTTAGTGACTTCTTTCTTGTTTCTACATTCTGAATAATATGTTATATCAAAATTTGTCAAAAATTCTCTATCTCCCCCTTTTATCATACTTACCATTTGATTATGTACTTAACTCCCCCATACGTAATCTCTAATTAACACTCACTCCATACTTATTCTCCCCCTTTTTGACACTTATGTCAAGGGTCTTATAAGGAAATGCCATAGTTGGCCAAAAATGTACTATTTACTTCAAGGAGTACTTTAGAGCTGCATCCCAATTTGCTAGTGCAACATCCAATGACTTATGCTAGATGGAAATCTCTACTGCTAGGTGTACAAGTCCATCAATTATAGAAAGATTGGGGTCTTTCTTGAGGACTGTATCTGCATTCATCTTCTCCTTGTCAAGTATTTCCAAATGAGGAGTGATAGAGGATTGAATTTGCATCAATTTAGCTTTTGTGGTTGCCTTCTTTGCTACTAAGACATCTAACTCTCTTTGTGTGTGAAGCGATTGGGCAAAATGCTTCTTACTCTGAGCTGGATTTGTAGGGATTTGCATGCTAGAAATCTTCAAATTTTTCTCCAAGCTCTGTATCTTCTAGCTAGTGTCCTGTGTGAATGTGGAAAAGTCACACAACTTGTTGTATAGGAAAAAATGCTTCCAAGTACAATTTTAACTGTTTAAATTTTCTTAGCCAGCTCTACTTGTGATAGTGCTATATCACCGGATATTTTCTTGTTTACCTTGCCTTGGAATTTTCTTTCTGACCATTCTAGTAGTTTGGCATTTGTTTCCTAGTCTTCACTAGTCACCTGGTCAACTATATCAGATAGTTGCTCTACAATTGGCCTTGCCTCATCTAGAGACTGTAAGTAGAAAGCTTATGTGAATATGTCTTTGATTTCATTCAAGGTAAGCTTGCACTTGTGTTCTCTTCTTAGTGCTTCTTGTCTCCTTCTTCTATCCAATGCACTTTGAATTTCATTGATCTTCTCTTCAGTGAGAGTGTTGGATTCATAATATGGAATATTTATTTCTTCATCAAGCTCAAAAATTCCATAGTGAAGTTTCCTAACTACCTTTGATGAGCTCAAGCCTAGTGTCCTAATTTGTAATTGTAACCTATTAGTGCTCAGCTGCTAAAGTGTCTGTGTTGGAGTACCAGATTTGGGTAATGCAACCAATGTTTGTTTTTCACACTCCTCCTTCTTGCTTGTCTCATCTTTTTCTTTAGATTGTATATCCTTTTGATGATCACTAGGTGGGGTTGAACTTGCTGGTTGTTTAGATGTTTCTTTAATTTCCCCTGCTGCTGTACTCAGCATTTGAAGTGTGTCAATGACTACACTTCATGGCGGTGGTGGAGGAAGGAATAGAATACCAGTAGGTTGTATGATCAAAGGTGGTTCTTGTGTTTTCACCTTGACTACCTTTGTTTTGACTACTAGATTCTGCAATTCATCAACACTGACCAATACAAGATTTGAACATAATTTTGCTACTAGTGTTGATTGGTCAAGGATTTCTAAATCCTCTGTAGTTAATGGATTGATGTTTGGACTTGAAGTGTCTGTAACATTCTAGATTTTGATAATCTCTATAGGTGTGATGGTGGCATGAGGAGGACTAGGAGGTGATACATGTGTGTCTTGTACACTTTGATCTTGTTGCACAGCTATATCTTTCTCTTCCTCTTTCTCCTTTGTATGTGCCTTTTCATCTTCCTTTTCTTCTTCAACCTTCTTCTCCACTTGTTCCTTTTCTTTTTCTTCAATTCCTGAGGCCTTCATCTCCTTTATCTTGACACTTGCCTCTGCCTTATATTCTTCATTATACACATCTTCTATTTTCTTGTAAACTATCTTCCACAATCTTGTTGATTTTGTAACTACCTCCTCAACTTTGTTATGTAAAATGCTAAAATCTCTATGTTTGGGAGTGAATCTATTGTTATGCCTCTTGACTGCATTTGTTACTTGATCCTTAGTCAAATTAGGAAACAATCTAGCTAATGTTGATTCCCTTATCTCCCTTTCCATTTGTAAACAAAAATACCATTTGTCCTCTACAATTTTTTACAATTCTTTAGGCATTGATTCATCTAATTCTAGAGGTGTGTGCTTATACTCAGCCATCATAGCATACACTGATTCCTCTAATTTATTTTGTTCTTTTTTGGTGAGCTTACAAAAATTTAGGTTCTTTAAACCTTTCAAATCATCATTCTTGATCTTTGAACATAATTTATCAATAGTAGTTTGAGTTTTGTGCCTTACCACTTGAAATTGGTTGTTATCCTCTGACTCTGTCTTCTCCTCATCTGTTTGAGGTTGGGCAACAAATTTTCTTTTCTTCTTTGGCTCACCAACAGTCTTCTTTGAAGTTTTTTTCTTCTCTCTTGCCTCCTCTTGGGCTTTTTATGCTGCAGCCCTTGTAGTAGGTCTCTTTGGTGCTGGAGCAGCTACTTTCTTTCCCTTGGGTTGAGGAGTAGGAGGAGTCGTGGCATTTTGTTTTGTGATCTTGGTTTTAACTTGTGCTTCCTCGACTTCTTCTTCCTCAGCACTTTCCTCTTTATCTTCTCCTAACCCTTGACTTAGACCTTGTGGTTCATCTCCCTCATCTTCAATGTCTTCTTCTTTCTCTTCTGCTATTCCTTCTTCATCAACACCAAATTTTCATTTGATTTGCCTTACCAATTTTTCTTTCTTCTTT
This sequence comes from Cupressus sempervirens, assembly GCA_028749045.1. Lineage (NCBI taxonomy): Eukaryota > Viridiplantae > Streptophyta > Pinopsida > Cupressales > Cupressaceae > Cupressus > Cupressus sempervirens. The sequence continues at coordinate 853,025,042 of CM053787.1, forward strand.
ACTGCTGAGGCAATTTTCAAATCTGTTATCACCCTTGATTTTACAACATCATAGGTTTCAAAGGCTTTTGCATTCTTATCAACTTCTTCTCCAAGGAGGGTTGTTATTGCTATAGAGGCTTGATCAATGTCGAGTTCATAGATTAGTGGCCTAAGCCATCTTACTCTAGGTATGACTGCTTGTATATAGGTATAATCAATATCTACAAGAAAGCAAATGTCTTTTTCATATTTGCAAGTCAATGAGACTAGAATCCTCATTCTTTGTTTCATGGACTGTTTGAAGTCCTCAAAGTAACTAGTCATTTGGGCATCAAAATTATCACCCATCTGTTCAATATATCCATTGATTTGTACAACAATTGTTTTTTCTAGACTCCATCTCACCTTACCCATAGAAGGGAATTCTTTCATCAGATAGAAAAACATGCACACCAAAATTGATCCAAATTTGCACTAAGCTCCCTTGCTCTTCCTTATAGCTCCCAGATTCTCATTAATCTATTGAAACATGAGCTCTGATAGATCATAGGTATGATCTTTTTTAATTAATTTATATGCAACATCAATTGCTATACAAGGCACATTGTTTAACCTGCTTGACTGATAGAATTTGTGTGAGATAATTCTCACAACAAAATCTAGTAGGGGTTTTGTGATTGTATCAATAGCCACTCCCCTATTATTCCATTTAGCACTCATGTTTCTCTCTATTACTTCCCTTTTGTCACTGGGTAAATGCACAAACCTGTGTCACCTTTTATAAAGAAACATGATATCAAAATGTGACAGTTCAACATTAATGACAAAAAAAAGATAGGATGTAGTTCCCGTCAAACAAGTATGTGAAAATCATCTTTTTTTGTTCTGATTTGAAAATATTTTATAGATGACATGTATAGCTAGCGAACAAAAAAAGAAATAATTATTTTTGCTTTATATTTTCTTTGTTATAAGTACTCAAGTTTGACCTTGTCAGAATCCAACAATTTTTTTCCTCCTGTCAAAACTTCCCTATCAAATCTGTACTTTCTTGAAAAAAATTATGTATTTGTGAAGAGGATTCTCTCCTCTAGTGATAAATATTATTATTATTTTTTTGATATGATTTACTATTTTATTTTTATTTTTTGAGAGAGCATCTTCTGAAATGTTGAAATATCGACTTATAATATTTTGAGATTATAACATATTATAACTAATCAAAACACTCAAAAATTTATATAATGATGATATTGAATCTGAGATCTATAAAAAGGTATTTTTAGTTTTTGAAAAAAATTGAGTTTTGATAGAGAATTGAGATTTGACCAAAATAGGTTTTTGTATCACAAACGGTGACATAGATCTGTGCTTTTACCCCACTACGTAGGGTCTTTGGCCAATCTAGGGTTGGAATACTAGTAACCCTATGAATAGTTCTCTTGGTGAATTTCATTGGCCCTGTTTCTAACCAAAAGGCTCCATCATGTATTCTACTCAAAACTATGTGTACCCATTCAACTTTGAAAACAATAAAAAATTCTAGGGTTTTGGTCAAACCTTTTCTCTCGACTATTGAGAACTCATCTTTTAGTATCTTGTTCTCACATAGTTTGTCATATGCATTGTTAATTTCTAAATCTCTTGTGGCTCCAATTTTGCAGTTATAGCATCTACCAACATCTTGGACCATAACAATTTTATCAAGAATAACTGATAATGCACCTGCGGGATCATTCTTATATGAAATTTTTGGAATGGGCTTGAATTCTAGTTGGTTAACTTCATTACTAACCAACTGTATCTCATGACTCTCTTTGCTCTTAGTGGTTCCAGACCTAGATACCATTGTTTGCCAAACTAGGATTTACAGTTTAAACAAGTTTATAAACACTACATAGCTTGGCACTTAAGTAAAATACCTCAAATCGATGAGACTTGTGCTGAATCATTGTGGAAATTTTCACAAATGGCTTCTAAGCTGGCCTTGATCTTCTACGCTCTTCTCGTCTTTGCTTCATGTTTGAATGGTAAGAAATGATAAAAAATTGAACTATGTACTCTTCAAAATAGAGTAATTTAATGCTTAGTGTGCTGACAACTGTCTACTTAGCACCTGAAGGATTTTGACATGAATTGGCACTTATTGTGTTTCACTTCGCTCAGCTCCCATTGATATTTCATAGCTTGGAATCATCTATCACCTCGGTCGCTATTAGAAACTCGGCACCTGAAGACAATTTTGGCAGATTTTGCAAAACTCTTAATTTTGACTCAGCATCTTTGCTTATGCTGATTTCTTCTTTGCAGTTCTTCTATGTTTTGGGACTGATGTATGATGTAACTTAGTTTATCAATCCCACACACCCTTTCTTGTTTAATTTGATGAAGTGTGATCACTTGACCTATTAGGTGAAGTGATCTCTGCACTTGATGTGCTACACTCATCTTTCTTCTTCCATGTCTTATTCATCTCGCTTTTGATGTGTTCAACATCTATCTTTGCCATTCCATTGTTGAACTTAGAACTTGGTGCCTTTGACCTTGTTGGGAAATTGCTATTAATATGACCAGTTTTTAAGAAACTAAAACATGTAGTTTGACTCAACCATCTTTTATAGTTTCCCCTAAAATGTGTTCTTATGCAATTTTGGGGTATATGTCCATATTCTTGACAATAGTGACAACTGTACCTAGTGTTGTAATACCAAAATTCATAGTTTGATGTCTTTGTTAGTTGATTTGATGTCCACATAGGCTTTGATCTACATTCAAAAGCTCTATGTCCATATTTCTTACAATTATGATAGTCCCTCAAATCTTGATGTCTTAATAGTCTCGGCTCTACATTCATATGCTTGATGACCTTGCTTCTTGCACTTATGACAATAGTTTACATTCTTAGGCTTATCAGGCTAATGGGCATTCTTACTTCGACATACATTAGATGTATGTCCTTTCTTTCCATAGAAATGACATGTAAGTTTGACACTTTTACCTTTGTTACTTCTTTACTCAGTACTCTTTGATGATTCTCCAACTTCAATGCTATTGTATCCAAGTCCTGATGTATCATGGGTTGATCTTGGGGATTTCAGCAATTGCTCAAAATACTTGATGGCTTCATTGAGTTTGTTGAAGCTTTCTGAAATTTCCTTTTCTCTTCTTAAGTCATTTTGTAATTGTTCATTATGCATCTTTAGTGTAGAAATCTCAATGTCTTTTACATTAAGTTCATGATGAAGGTTCATCATTTGGGCAAGTGTATCCATCTACGTGTTTGAGATCCTTGTTAATTCAGTACAATTTTCTTCAAGTCTGTTTGCAAGATTCTTTTTGTCATTTTCCATCATGACTTTATCTTCAACTGCTCTTTTCTTTTGTTCAGTGATTTCACATAACATTATGGCCTGTGATTCATGTTCCATCTTGAGAGATCTTATCTCATCTATTTTAACTTTGTTTTTCTCCATCAGTTCTGCAATTGCTACATCAAACTCTTTAGTATCTCCATTGGCAAATATATTTTTGGTATCAATCTCCTTGTAGTTTATCTCATTTTCAGCTATGGCTATATCCTTTCTTCTTTTCAATGTGTTTCTCAACTTATCTCTAGATTCTTCCAAGCTATGCAGAGCAAGTTGCACATCTATCACTTGATTTTCAATGATCTTTCCAAGTTTGAAAACTTCCATCTTTAGATCTTTTCCTCCAAGTTGTTAAGCTTTTTCTTGTGACAACCTAATCCACTCTAATACCAATTGTTGGAATATTCAAATATGGAAAGAATACTAATGAGAGGGGGGGGCTAAATCAGAAGTATTACACTTTATCCAATAAAAATTTTATCTGAAAGTAAATTGCATGCATGTAAATACATCATGAAAATATGAAACTAAGACATGCATCAACAACACATAACACTGAAATTTGGTAACCCAGAAATCCTCCAGAAATAAGAAGGTAAAACTGGGGTGGCGATGATACACACAAAAATTCACTATAGTAATATTTTTCAACCACTTCTGATGGTCTGCCCTGTTAAAGGCTTGCCCTGTTAAAGGTTTTACACTGTGTCAATAGTGACCTAGTTAAAGGATTTACAAAAAATTAACATGAAGTGTCACCCTGTTAAAGGATTTAATCATCTTTTGATAAGGATCTACAAATAGCTATTAAGCCAACCTATCTACATAGGATTTCCTTTCTAATACAATGGTAAGAGAGTATTAGGTATTATAAAGTTGGTAGTTTGCAATCCTTGATTGCTGAATGCAGGCACTTGTTCTGGCTCTCTCTCTGATTTCAATCCTCTGAGATCTGATTTCTATTTGTCTCCTTTGCTTTGTTCTGATCAACTGAATATTGAATTGCTTCTCTTACTCTCTATGTCTTCTTTCACTGAATTCCATTATGTTTTTCCCTTAACACTATTCTCTCTCATCATCATTATAGTGAATCTTTTGTCTTCCTTAAAAATGCTTTGAAGACTTAGGGTTAGATATGGATCTACGATCCACATTGAATCTCAATTTCCCACTCAATACTTCCCTTTTTTCTGATTGGTTGCATGTCTTTCCAATTTTCCAAATGGCTACATGAAGATTACATAGGAAATGTAAAAGATTCATTCTTATCTCTAGATCTTTTGAGATTTACCTTATGTTGGCTACAAAAATGGTTCACATCATAGTTTGGGCAATTACAGACTCTTATGTTGATATCCTAAGTTACTCGGCTCCTAAAGCATTACTGATGCTCGGTACATGTTGTTTCCTAGATAACTCGACACCTAAAAAAAATTGTATCACTCAGCACCTTATGTTACTTGGCACTTGAATAACTTGGCACTTGATATCACTCGGCACTTGATATCACTCGGCACTTGATATCACTTAGCATTTGATATCACTCGGCATTTGGTATCACTCAAAACTTGATATCACTCGGCACCTACTCTTTTCTCGGCATGTATAGTGAAAAGTGGTTAAGTGTATTGACACTCAGCTATCAAAATTATTCTTTAAACCAATAGGATTGAGGCTATGAATGAATAGATAGAGAAAATAGAGAAGAAAAAAACTTGTACTCTTGTACCTAGGCCTAAAGATACATATGTGATTGGAACTAAGTGGGTATTTAGGAATAAGTTAAATGAAGATGGTAAGGTATCAAGAAACAAATCTAGACTGGTATGTAAAGGCTACTCTCAAGAAGAAGGAATTGATTATGGAGATACTTTGCCTCCTATTGCAATATTGAAAGGTGTAAGGACCCTACTTGCATATGCTACACACAAAAAAATTAAGGTATATCATATGGATGTTAAATCTACATTTCTCAATGGTATTTTGGATGAAGAAGTGTACATTGAGCAACCTGGAGATTTTATTGATCTAGAAAAAAAGGATATCGTCTGCAAATTACACAAAGTATTGCATGGTCTAAAACAAGCTCCTAGAGCATGGTATGAAAGATTGCATAACTATCTTATTCAAATTGTTTTTCAAAGAAGTAATGATAACAGTAGCTTGTATATCAATGAAGGACCAGATAACAAGATTATTTTGGCAGAAATATTTGTGGATGATACTTTGTTTACAGGAAATGATAATCTATGCAAAGAATTTTTAGAACAAATCAACAAGGAATTTGAGATGTCATTGTTTGGTGAGATTAAATTCTTTGTTGGTCTTCATATTCAGTAGAGCAAGAATGGTATCTAGATCACTCAATCTAAATTCATCAAGGAGATACTCAAAAAGTTTCGTATGGAAGATTCAAAACCAATTGGAACTCCCATGTGTACTAGACTAAAACTTACCAAAGATGATGATTCAAAAGAGGTATATCAAACCTTATATAGATCAATGATTGGAAAATTGTAGTATGTAGTTCATACAAGGCCTGATACTACTCTTGCAGTAGGTATAGTGGCAAGATTTTCAGCAAAACCTAGAGAGAATCACATGATGGAAATTAAAAGGATCTTGAGATAATTGAAAGGCACTGAAGATTATGCATTCTGGTATAAATTTGGAGGTAATGTAGACTTAAAAGTTTTTATTGATGCTGATTGGGTAGAAAACATTGATGACAAAAGGAGTACGATTGGTGGAGCATTCTTCCTTAACAAAAGATTGGTATCTTGGACAAGAAAAAAGAAAAATAGCACATCCTAATCTACAATAGAGGAAAAGTATTTTGCACCAGCACTGAACTATTCTAATATTGTTTTGTTCAAACAATTATTGGAAGGCATGAAGGTTGAGATCAAAGAGCTAGTTGTTATGCTTTGTGACAATACAAGCACAATCAACATATCAAAGAATCTAGTGAAGCACTCCAAAACCAAGAACATTGCACTAAAGTATCACTTTGTTAGAGAATTGGTGTAGGATAAGGAAATCAAATTGGAATATTTCATACAAAAGAATAGATTGTGAACATATTCAGCAAGCCATTACCTAAGGATGCATTCTTGTATCTAAGAGGTAAGTTAGGGGTCATTCCCCTATTTGAAGCTCACTAAAATGAAGTTTTAGTGATGCATCAATAGGAACCAAGTTGAAGATCTATCAGTTGATGTAGCATAGTCAAGGGAACATTGCATATGAATCAGTACTTAACATACATGGCTACTCATTATGGTATGTGTTATCTTTGGTATGTGTTGTCAAAGAGGGAGAGTTTACTATCATATATTTCTAAAATTTGAATTTGTTTGAAGGATAGTTTTCTATTTTGAAAAGAAGCTATGTAATTCCTTCACAAAGGAAGATTATTGCATTAAAGAAAAAGACATTTTTCTGCTAGAAAAATACTTTTTTTCAAATTTCATTGTGCTATGACATGTTGTGTTTCCATCAATGCCAAAGAGGGAGATTTTTGGATACAATTGTTTAATTTTGTGTTGTCTTTGATGTTACAAAAATGTCATATCATTTGGTAGACAATGCTTACCAAACTTAGTTGGTTAGCAAAGCAATTTTCAGAGTCTACTAAGCATTCTTGAAAATTACTCTATGGAAATAGTGTCTACCAAGCTCACTAGGGTGTCGAAGGATTTTGTGATAGAAGTTAGTGTTAACCAAGATCACAAGGTTAATAAAGGAAAGTTAGTGTTTACCAAGTTCACTCAGTCTCCAAAGGATTTCATAGGATTCATAGTGTAAATCAAACTTCAATTGGTTAACACTAGAAATCGGTTTAGGAATAGTGTTTACCAAGCAGGGTCGACCAATGAAGGATTTCATTGTTTTGGGAAATCAAATTTAATTATTTCAAGTAATGATTGTAGCTGAATGAGGTAATGATTATTGGTAATTGTAAGTTGTAAATGAGCCAGCTTGACAATTTTTAAGGTATATATGAAAGGCCAAGTTGATAATTCTAAAGTATAATGAGCATGCATCTGTGTTGATTATTTGAAGAAGAAAGTGCGAGAAAACTTTGAAGGATGGTGAGATATCCATTGAGGAGAAAAAAAGTTGTATTTGATCAGAGAGGATCAATTGGAGCAGAACAAAGATCTATATCAACAATTTAGTTGCATGTCATTCAGGTCATTTCATTGTTATTTTCTCACCATTGTAATAGTGATTTCTAAATCTCTTAACAAAGTTGGTTTAATAACCATTTGTAAATCCTCTAACAAGGTGATAGTTGTATTGAATTGTTCTAAAGTCCTTTTGCAAGGCCACTCCTAGTAGGGTGATTAAATCATCTAACAAGGTCACACCTAACAAAGTGTTTTGTAAACTTTAACAGGGTTGGCTCCTAACAGGGCTCACTTCAAAAGAGTGAAAATCAATAGCTAGTTACTTGGTGGTTTTTCTCATATTGGGTTTCCATGTCAAATCTAGTGTCTCATTCGTTCATGTTATTTCATTTATGAATGCATGTTAATCATTGTGAATGTTTAAGATCTATTTAAATATAACATAAACTACATCTACCAAGTTACAATATTTTTCTGTATGTTTACCAAGTGACAATGATAACTAATTTTATTAGACATCTAAGGGATCTATGGATTTATTTTTGTGGTAACTGATTCACCCCCCCACTCTTAGTTACCCCATCTATATTTCCAACATCATCCCCACCCAAGTTTTACTTTCTATTTGGAAGGTTTCTGGGTCACCAAATATTGTGTTCAAAGTTTTTTATGCTTTCAATTTCTCATGCACGCAATAGATTAGATCGATTGATGATAATTGGATTATATTAATTAGTGTTCGAATTGTTAAAAGTTTTGAGGTTACTAATTCACCCCTCCCCTCTCATTAACCTATCTAATCTTGATTATTTTCAACAATTAGTATTAGAGCTTTTTGGTTCTCAGGATAAAGTTTGGTAGCTTGAGCAAAGATCAAGGACAATGGAGATATTTAGATTTGACAAAGCTATTGGGAATTAAAAGCTAGATATGGAGATGACCATAGCTATACTCAAGAAAGTAAAAGAGCATCTTTCTTAATCCCTAAAAGGAAGGAAAGAACTTGGAAATCAAATGAATGACCACTAGTTTGTTGAAGAGAAGATTGAAGACTTTCTTTCCTCAAGCAGTTCAGATGAAGCAAATGATGCAATCAAAGAACTTCTAGAAAAGAATGCCTCCTTGTAAGAAGAAGTAAGAAAATTGAAAAGAGAACAAGGAATTCAGTCAATAAGCTTGTGTGAAATCTCAAAATAGAGAAATAAGGAAAAAGAGGACTTGGAGGTATGGAACAATGAAATTCAAAATCAATCCCTTTTGTAAGAAAGTCTTATCAATCAACTCTCTAATGCAAATGAAGAAATCACGAGTTTGAGATCTAAAAATGAAAGGCTAATGAATGATTTAAACACTAAAAAGAAAATCACTGAAAGGATGAAAGTTGATCCAAATTCTGAGAAGCAACTCAATGAAAGAATAATTAAATCCCAAGTAGACATGGATCAATTGAATCAACAAAATGAGAAAAATCTTTATAGGAAAACGGGAAAAGCATGACTTGGATACAAAGAAGAAGGTGAATCATCCAAACAAGGTGCTCAAAGGAATCAAAGACCTACTTGCAAGTACTATGGTAAGGTAGGTCACACATCAAACAAATGTTGGAGTAATAGAAAGGTAAAATTCAATGGAGAATGCTACAATTGCAGTCAGCATGGTCATAAAGCTAATGAATGCAAGGTGAAACCAAAATTTGAAGGCAAGTGTCACAAATGTAAGAAACAAGGTCACATGGCATCTGAATGCAGATCTAAACCATTCAATCTAGCTAAACAATTTGTAAAGGAAATATTTAGTTGGAACTATAATACTTGGTACTGATGTCACTACTATTGAGAATATGGACACATTAGCATAAATTGTGCTAGGCATCACTTGAGAAGAAAGGATTCTACTATAAGATGTTGCACATGCATTGAACTTGGTCATATAGCTAAATATTGCATGAATATAGGTAGAGTTGAAGATGAAAGTAAAGCAAAAGAAAATAACATCAGGAAGTAGATGAGATAGTAGTGGATTCCTAAATCTACCAAGCAAGCTAGTTCAAGTGATGTTGGTCATGTCACTCAAGAAGTGGGTGACTCCATCATTTCCAATTAAGTTCTTAAGGAAGAATTGGAACTGTAGTTTCAAGGTCACATCTTAAATAGTTCCAATTAAAAGGAAGAAAAGATCCAAATCAGTATTCTAGATACAAGGTGATCACAAAGTTCAGCATCAATAATCACCGAGTAAGGTTGGGACATACCAAGTGAAGTTGGGAGTAATAAGGTTTTGTTTGGTTGCCAAGTTACATGCCTCTACCAAGTGATTAGTGTAGATAGTGGATGACAAGTTATCATGCACTATGTCATTATGGCTATCATCATATTGAGCATTAATGGGAATTTTTTATCAAAAGGCAAGAATTCAACTTCATTTCCATCGTGAATTTAACATATTAAGAATAGAGCAATTTGCGGAGCATATCAATGATCTTAAGCAGAATCTACAATCAAATTTCTTCGAAGAATTTTCTTAGATTATTGAGTGATCATGGCATCTAGCAGTAGCAACAAGGCAAATAAAGGGTCTAAAATCTCGATATGAGGTGTTGAGTGGAAAGCTTTGAATTTGAAACTTGTGCTAGTGATCATAGAAGACCTCGACCCCAATGGAGCTCAATCACAGATACCACCAAAAGTACTTCTCATAAATGACATTCAAACTCATTTCAAATGTGTAGTTCAAGAGATAGGAACCCTAGAAATGGATAGTACCCTAGGTGAACTCCGTGTGGATGGAACTCTTGAATCCAAGCATAAACACTTGGAAGAGAAAGGCTTAACCCATATTTGTCACCTGCCATGAAACTTTCACATTAAATGGATTAGGTATACCTTAAGCTGAGTTCATAATGGTCAATTATGGTTAGAGAAGACATTTTTGATTATAAATAAAATGATTCATTACATTACTAGTCTCCCTATGCTTACCAAGGCTATAGTCACAAAAACCATAGGCTAGGATGAGCTTCAAAAGAAAACCCTAGCCAAGTGGGATGGTAGAGGATTTAAAATTAGCAATGTATCTGACATAGAGCATGTAGTCAAGGATGCTACATCCATGTGGAAGAATATTTATTATCTACACAAAATAAGTGAGAATCCAATTGAGATTAAAGATGATGATGATGATGATGATAGTGACAATGATGAAAAAAATGAAGAAGGCAATACTCCTTGTGTCACCATTGATGCTGAAGAATATCAGGAGTTGATGAAAGATGGAGAATAAGAAAAAGAGGATGAAGATAAGGAGGAAGCTAGGAATGATGAAGATGAAAGTGATCTAGTTAAGATAGTTAGGCCTTTCATAGCCTCCCTTCCTCACTCTCCAACAACAACTACAATATCTTCAAGCATGGAGACAACTTCAACAAGTTTTATTGTGACCACAATAGATACATCAAATGTCCAATCACTCAATCCCTCTCAGCTCAATGTATCACTAATGGAAGTGTCTACCACTTCATCTATTGAGATGCAACCTTCCTTTTCTTTAGTGCCCAAGTCAAGTTCATTAGCAGTAAGTACAGTTTCTAGTTCTACAGTTTTGGATTCTTTAGTTTTGACTACTTCAAGTGTACATATTCCAGTAAGTTTTATATTGTGCATAATTATATTAGTATTCCACCTATAAATACTTCAATTTTGGGAATTTTTTCAAATACATCAATTTTGGATTCTTTTAGTACTCTAACAAGTATTCCATCAGTAGGCACTATAAAAGTTTTTACTGCAAGCCCTACTATTTCCACCATTGTTTCTATTTTGAAATCTAAAGCATTAATGTCAAAAGTTGAACCAAAGGCACAATTAAAAATTTTGATTAGTGGAAAGGAAATTGTGGAAGACATGGATCTGGATAAGGATATCGAGATTCCCAAGTTGGATTTTGATAATGCCACTGTAGATCAGATGAGACTAGTTAGTCAACTCCTTGAAAAAAAGGCTAGGCAGAAGAAACTAAGAGAAGAGAGAGATAGAGAATTTAGAATTATAGAGAGTGCTAAAAATATTTTGATAGAGGCTATAGGAATTGATGGTAATTTTTCTCAAAATATTTTTTTACAATTACAAGAGGCATTTAGAAATTCAATGAGGATTTTAGTGGCTAGGTAAAGTCGATAGAGAAAGCGGAGAAGAATTTTGATAATAAAGTGCTTGAGCACATTGCTTAGCAGATAGCTATCCAGCAAGTAGAGTTCTCTTCAGTTTTGTCAAATTTTGAATTCTCTTACACAAATGTAACATCTCTTTTTTCTAAGTTATGTGATGTTAATGAGCATACAAAATAAATTAAGAGAAAATTGAATAAGATTGATGAGGATCTGAAGGCAAGTGCATAGAAGTTGTAGCTTGACCCCAGTTCAAGTTTTGCACATCACATGAGGATCAAATTCCTATATCATATGTAGGTAGAGTTATTGAGAGAGGAAGTATGGATCTGGTCTACACTCATAGACATCCAAAATTGTATCCTTTTTATCATGGATACAATGTAGAAGCACATTTCTTATTCTAAAATATTGATCCATGTCAATAATTTTTCAATTGTAGATCATATGATTGAACTCTCTGTAGAAGTCCAAGTTTCACTTCAAACCTGTAAAATTTTGCAAGAAAACTAGGACAAGAACTTAACTCTTATTCTTAAGGTACATTTTGAGTTTCTCTCATATTTTGTTTTGTTTATATAAGTAGATTGTGAATAAATCTTTGGCATTATTGTCAAAAAGGGGGAGAGAGACTTGTATATATTTGAGGAGAGATATTTGTATATACACTCATTATGTTACTATGCATGATATGTTATGTACATTGTATTATGGAGATATATGAGAATGTATATACAATAGAGTTACAAAAACAAATTTTGAAAAATAAAAAATTCAGCATGCCATACCAAGCCAGTATCACACTATGTTGTACATAAGTTTTGGATGATAAATGTTTTTGTCACTTATACCAAAGGGGTAGATTGTTGGCATTAAGTTTTGTTTGTTATTAGTGAAAATACTTATTCAAATTTTGTATGGTTACTGAGCTCTTCAATTAATCTCTAGTTTTTTCCAAGCAATTCAGTGGTTACCAAGTTTCACAGTTCATACCAAGCATTCTAGTGGTTACCAAGTGAATTTAGGCAGAGTGAAGTTTTATAGTTCTTACCAAGTAGTTCAATAGTTACCAAGCATTCTAGTGTCTAGCGAGTCATCAGTTCTTGTGATGCAAAGCTAGTGTTAACCGAGTGATGGGATTATTAGTGTTTACCGAATGTGGGCATGGTAAACATGGAATTCAATTTCTACTGAGTGACATAGTATCTACTAAGTCTCTAGTGTACATCAAGTTCAAAACTATGTTGAAGTGATTAGTATGGACCGAGTCTCTACTACTACTAAATGCATGATGACACCAAGTAATGTAGTGTACATTATGTATTAGAAATTCACCATGTACATTTTCAGAACTTGAGTTTCTACATTTGGGTTGACTCAGTAATATTGGTGTTAACTTGTGTACTGGATGACCTCATAATTATGTAAATTGAATTGGTATATATGTAATGTATTATATCATACATAATTGTAGTAATTTTTTAATTCATGAGAATGCTAATGTGATGATTAGCATGTGAATGTGAATCATAGCAGAGAAAAGTGTTTAGCAAGGTCAAATCAGGAGCAGTCAAGTTACATCTATCACTAGAGGTGATTAGTACTTCAAGGATCTTAATAAAAAATTCAGTTGTAATTCAAATCTACTATTTCATCCTAATAGGTGAATCAACTTCAAATCCTTTAATAAGGTAGAGTTAGCAGTCTTTTCATAAATCTCTTTACCAAGTGCATACTTCATTGTATGTTTTTAAAACCTCTAACAAGGTGGGCCTAGCAGTCCTAATTGCTCCTAACAGGGAAGATCATTAGAAGTGATCAATGTAAGCCTTAACAGGCCAACTTTATACTACAATATTAAAGTTTTGTGGGTATCATCCCCACCCTAGTTTTACTTTCTATTTGGAAGGTTTCTAGGTCACCAAATATTATGTTCAAAGTGTTTTATGCTTTTAGTTTCTCATGCATGCAATAGATTAGATCTATTTATGATAATCAGATTATATTAATTAGTGTTGGAATTGTTAAAAGTTTTGAGGTTATTGATTCACCCCTCCCCTCTCAATAACCAAGCTAGTCTTGATTATTTCCAACACACTAACATAAAATATGAATAGGAGACTGTCATTATGAAAATTGAAAGCATCAATATGTAATAGGAAAATACACCAAACATCCATTGAAAATGGTAATCAAAATGGAATCAAAACTAGAAGTGGGTCAACAAAATCATGCTCATGACTAAAAAGAAGATCATTCTATCAGAGAAGACCATTTCATCATGCTAATAGAAATGTCCTGATAGATCTAGAAAATCGTGCAATCAAAAAATCCATAAACCAATACCTGCAAAGCATAGAGGACACTCCTATATAATCATGTACATTGTGTGAGATGTTGTATTTTGAAAAAGACATCTATGTAGTCGACAAAACAACCATTGATGCTTTGCCTTTTCTTCCCACTCACATGCATAGAAAAAAAATTTCAATGGGCCATCCCATTTGCAAGAAATGTGTAAAAGATATCACAATTGGAAAGATCCCCTCTTTTGTAGCTCCATGGAACATTAAGTGCAATAATTGTATTCATGTTATCCAATCGTTCACTACTTTAGGGGAAGGACTTGTCTCCCTCCATATTGCTTTTGCACAAATTAGAAAATTACGATACAAAAGAGCACAATATGGATTAAATGGTACAATCATAAATGTTCTTGTGGATTTTGTCAAGGTGCAAGTAGATCTTCCTAGGCAGATTGATGAAACTAAAATAATAGCAGTAAGGTTAATGTGAGGCCTCACCCCAACCCGTCATAGCATGGATATTTTATTTACATTTTGATATTTGAGACCTTGATATTCTAATAGTTATTTGAGACTTAGATGGCTAGTGGATTGCTTTATCTATTGATTTTGATATTTTAGTAGTATTTAACATTGTTATATGCACTAAGAACCTGTTATTATGTAAGAAATGTTTGAACATATATGGATGCAACTTTATAACATGATATTATCATATTTTGATGCAATGCATAATGTTAATTTGATTTTGATGAATTCTAATATATAGATAAATGTTAAATTGATTATGATGCTTTATGACACGTAGATGAATGGTTAGGATATGCAGATAGATGTTAATTTGACAATGATGACTTATGACATGTAGATTTTGATATCTTAACATTTTGAATGGAATAATTGAAAAGACTAGGAAAGGAAATCTAATTCAAATTATGTTAATATGAATATTATTATTATATGCACTTATGTTGTATATGTTTATTTGACTCCTTGGACTACTGATGCTCGAGTTTGATGTGCAGGAAAAGAAACCATAGAAATTTAATGGGGAAACAAGGTATAAACACATGTTTAAATAACTTTGCCAAGGTGAATCTTTGTAAGATTTTTAAACCTTGTTGTCATGTGTTTATTTTGTAAACATGAGGTGTATGTGTGTAGTATGTATTTCATGTGTAGATTCTAAATGTGTCATCTGTGATGTATAGTGTATTTTGTGTGTGTTGCATAACACTTGTTCTCATTATGTGAAATGACATGTTCTTTGATGATGGATCATGTGGCCAACTTATTCCAAGTTAAATGCCTTAATTGAGAAATTTGAATAATTTCCTTAAATTAGTAAAGAGAACAAAGTTATCACCATGGGAAAATTTGGAATTTGAATTACCTAGCATTAGGAGGGCCATAAAGTAAATCTAAGGTGAGTTTGTGACAAAAATAAATCCTACCCATGTTAGTACTTAAAGTTAGGGGGCTAATAATGACCTCTAGGGTTCCTAGAAGGCCTAGAAGACCCCCAAAAAAAAAATGCATTCTTTATTGAATCTGAAAATGAGAGGGATATATAGAGGCATGCCTAAATTAGAAACTCACTTGGCTACTCTCTATCTTTAGAGACAACTAAGATTTTGAGGAAGAGGATAAGGAGCTCTACTACAACATTTCATTGCCATTTCTTGGAGTGAGGTTAGTACCCATGATCCAATGTGTTATTCATTTTGTATGTAGAATAGAAATGGTGTTCTTCATTCCATGATGAATTTGGTATATTGTATATGTTTTTTTTGGGAAAAGATCTTTTGTTTGAATGTTTCATGTGAGATGTTCTGTGTGAAACCATTCTTGAATCTAGTTTTCCTTCCATGTTGTGTGTTTTGTGTAATGGTTGTGAAGCATCACTCACCCTTGGGAGGGAAGAGATGGTTGGGTGAAGGGGTTAGTTGGGCTCACACATGTAGTTGAGAAACTCTCCTAGGTGTGGAGATGATTTTGATATGTTCAAAGGAATGCATTCTTCTTGCTTACTTGCATTTGGGAGGTATACAGAGGTTTGTGGAAGGAAAGTTATTGTAAGCCCCTAAAGGGCATGTTGATAATGAGAAGATGTGTATAATGTGAACCATAGCTTTGGAAATCCCCCTCATGGAGAGAGCCATCTTCACCCTATACTTGATTCAATTGTTGAATCCTTGTGCAAGCCTTGGGATGGGTTGTCTTGCAATGCATTGTGTAAAGTTTCTATATTGTTGTCATCATGCATGATATGTGAATGTGGAGTATGCTACCATTTATTCCTTGTTTCCCCAAGCTCGGTGGGTGGCCTCCTTGAGGCCTAGGTTGGGAGCTTAGCCTCCATGGTTCCCCATTTCTTTCTCTTTTGCGGGTTCTTACTTGATGATCTTGGAAGCTTGAAAATTCATGTGGCTTATTCATTGCATAAGAAAGAAGACTCAATGGCACTGTGGTTGAATGGAGAAACAAACTCCACCATGTTTATATGTCATAATGTTTTGTAGTAGTGTTGCATTGTTCTATTTTAGTTGAGTCATTTAGGTAGGGAGAAAGATATTGTTATTGTGTATATTTCTTTTCAGAATTAAGCCTTACACACCACCCTATGTTCATGGATGACAAGAATGTAGTATGGAAGAACTTTGGAAGGAAATTTATGTTGAGTTGTAATGGTAGTTACATTTTCTTGGTTATGAATGTGTTAAAAGGAAGAATTTGTATCCTGATATACCTTGAAGAATGAATTGGACATTATCACCTTGATATCTTTATTTCCTCAAATTTCTTAAGAATAATTTAGTTGCTTGATGTTTAATATTGATTTTGAAATTGGTTGTAGAAGATGCAATTGTTAGCAATGAATTTGTAGATAGTTGAATTATGGAATTTTATGCCAATAAAGTATATTGAATAATTGATGTTCATGAAATTATAGTTTCAAAAATTTCATTTGAGCTCCATATTAGTGTACATTGCAAGTAGATTTTAGTGGTAATATGATAGTTGATTATTGTTAAATTTTCTTATTTGTATTAGAAAATTTAATGCATAATGCAATGTTAGACTACCACCAAATCAATCTTAACAAACATAGAGAATATATGGAAATAAGTAGACCAATAAGATAAGCTCATATAAGACCTATATATGCATTTACATGCTCTGGAAAATGTATGGACTAAAGAAAAAAAGGTTCCTTGCTATTACAGTCAAATAAAATAGTGGGCCTTGAATAATATATTAATATCTTGAGTTGGTAAGTAGAAATAAATCCTTCCCAAATATTTCCAATTAAATAAATGTTAGGCTTAGGAAGAGGAGTCCTTGACTTGTGATATGACCTAAAAAAAAATACTTAAATAAAAAAACAAGAAGGGGATGTTTTCATAATTCAAAACTTACCTAGCATAATTAATGAGGAAACATATTTCTCCTCCTACCTATATGTACCACCCCTCCAACCCAAGCATAAGAAATAAAAAATATATATATAAATAACTAGGTATTATTGATGGGATTCTTCCCCACTCTAGGTGGCCATAAAGATGTTTATTTATGAAACAAAAATCATGCTTAAGTTAGTTCTGACATGTCAGACATACCTCCTTATGCGCCTAGTTTTGAGAGATGTTTGAAAGGGATAAAATTTATTAAGCAACCACTAGCTTCTCACCTACCCACGCATGGGGAAAAGGGGACATGGTTTTTGTTTAAAGTAAACTTGAACATTCATTGCCTTATGTCCTAAATGAGGCTTCTCCTCCTTCTAGGTGTCTCAAACTAGGAAGGCATATTAAATAAGTTTGATGGTAGTCTTGTCAACCACCCTCCCATCTCTCATACTACCATGCCACAAAAATTATGTGGGCAACAAGGAAAGGGGTAGGCAGCCATGTGGGGGAGCAAGTGGGAAGTTTAAAAGAAATTTTTCCATTATTGCAAAGACATGACCACTTTTCCCTAGGCTCCTATCCTTGAGCATGGAAAAAGGTGGATACCTTGGATCCTCCACCAACCACACCTAGTTGTGATGAAGGAACATGTGGGTTAAAGGGGCTTTTCTTTTAATAAATATATAGGTGCATTAATATAATCATTGGGATTACTATGTAATCACTTAAACTAGGATGTATGCATAGGTTAGATTTGAGAAAAAGGTTGGATTATAGGTTAATATTAAGATAGTATGGTTAGGATACTGTATATTTGTTTAATGTTATGAGGATTATGCTTGGCTAGTAGGTAAATGTATATTTAGGTTCTAATTTATTTTGAGTATATTTTAAATATAGTTTAATAATAATTCTATGGGTAATAGTTATACATTGGTTTGTTTTTAGATGTTATGAATATAGTATATTTTCATTATAGTTTTAAATGTTGTTTTCAAATAATTGTTAAGAGTGCATAGGTAGTATAGGAATTGTGTGGAATGTAGGAGTCCTTAGGTATATTGGGGGGGGGGGAGGTGGGGGGCAAATAAAATATATGATATTAAGTATTAGTTGTTGGGCGGAATAAAAGTTGAGGGTGTCTTTTTATTTATTTAAAGAAATATATGCATAATAAAGGAATGGTATGTTGGATTTTATTTTATTTGATTAATTTGATTTAGCTATTGCAAGTTATGGTTATAGTGTATTTTATTATAGTAATTAGATAATCTTAAGGATAATGTATATGTATAATATTAATAGAATGATAATAATGATTAATAGATGTATAATTAGAATAGTGTACATAGTAAAATTAAAATGTAATAATAATAACAAAATCAATAAACAAGTTTAAGGTGAGATGTGCGGAAGCTTGTCTAGATAGGTATATTATGCATTGAAATTTTAAGTACATGTAAAACAAATTATTAGGGCTTTTAATCATACCACCTCATGGGGAACTCAATATTCCAGTTCCGAGTAAACAAACTCCATACCATTAACATTATTGATCACCTCCAATTTTTAGGATTGATTAAGTTCTTACCTTCATTCTCTTCATAAAAAAAAAAAAAAAAAAAAAAAATTTTCCATGTAAAATTATGGGCATCACAGTTAAAATGTAAGCTACAATATGATAATGAATATGCACAATGCAATGTTACGTCTGCTTGTGTGATGAATGCTTTAACAATTCTTTCAAAAACTCCCTTATACATGCAAGAGAAAATATCAATAAGTAGAGATTGGGAAGTTCTATTTTCCAAAAAGATAGAGAAGAATCAAATGGAGATTGACATTGAAATAGATGTGGATGACACCTTGTCCAATTTCGATGATGAGCCAATCATTGTATCACTTAAACATTGGTTTAGTGATCCACATCGAATCAAAGACCTTTAAATACAATTATTATTGATATAACACCATTAGAAGGGTTCAAGCCTCTTAGAATATTCTAAGATGTATGCTTAAAGGAAATGAATTTTCCAACACTTTTCTATGGCTTCACACATCCAAAGGACATAACTAAAAAATTTAGCTATCAAAAAATAACAAAGTCAGAGCTCATGCATAAAGACAAGGACTTTGCATCCCATATATCTAATATTTCCTTCAAAGCTATAAAAAGAATTATTCGTCAAATAACTCCACTTTCATGGATTTGCATAAAAAAAGATGAACTAAGAGGCAGAAAAGCATGTGCTAGAGATGTGTGGGATCCTCCAAATCTAGAGAAAATATTATAGTCTCCCTCGGGCTTCAAATCTCTAAAAAGTATTCAAAAATCTCCTGAATACCTAGAAAACACTCAGAAGAATATATTTGCTACGATAAGATAGTTGTGTCCTCCAATTTTCTTTGTGACGTTGACCAATATTGAACACTTATGGGAGCCACTACACAAAGCATTGCAAAATAGTACTACTTTGCAATAGACCAAACACAATGAAACTATAGAAGATAAAGATCTAGACTTTGAACTTAGAGAAAACCCTATGCTATGCAGCCATTACTTCAACCATAGGGTCAATACATTTTGAAAGATGATGTTAAAAAACCCAAGACTATTTGGCAAAGTGTCTAACTACTTATTTGTCACTGAATTTTAGAATTGAGGAAATGAGCATGTACATGCCATGGTATGGATAAAGAATGCACCTGGATATGGCCATTGTAAATATTATGAAATAGATCTCTTTATGGACACTTGTGTCTCATGTGACTCCATGTTCCTAGATGAAACTCTAATGTGCAGCATCATACATGGACATGCAAAAAATATAAGACATCAAGTTTTCGATTTAGTTTCTCCCTACCACCTGTTGGCTCCACATTTAATAGTTTTGAAAATAACCAAGAAACCATACCAATGCATCTAAGGCTAGCAAATTCCTATGACAGATACACTTGACTACAATCTCAAGCCAACTATAAGGCATAACTCCTTCTTCACTTTAGGCTCTGCAAGACCTAGGTAGGTTAACCTTGAGGTTCTGATATATAGTACCAGTGCAATTAAACATAAATTTGAACCTATTAACTGCAGATGCAACCTATTTATCTTCTAATACTTATGCACTAACATAGAAATGAAACAGCTACAAATCATAACCTATGAACTCATAAGCTAAGAGAGAGTTAATTCATTTCAGCCCACTACAAAACATGAAAAAAATGAATTGATTTTAATTAAAAAGATTTGTGCAAATGACCTTTGATGGCACAGAACAATAGATGATTTTTGACCCTTTTTATGAACATTTGTCTATATCTTGTTGAAACTTATCATCTTTTAAGCCTAGTATTTTGAACCTTTTAATGTATAAAGTGTGAACTTGGGGCATGAAAATGATAGTTGATATTATGTTTAAAAAGGATTCATTTTGTTAAGTCTTTCTTCATGCATGCTTAACATGGGTAGGTTTTCCTATAGTTGAAAAGATTGTGGAACCTTTAGTTGAATAATTTTCTTATAAATTAATAAATATGAATAGATGTTGTCGAAAGTTTTGTATGTATCATTGATGTCTATAGGAATATAAGTCAGGTGGGAATCAACTGAATCACCATGAAAGACTTCCATTGAGGAAGTGCTAGTGTTAATGAGACTTGGCAGAAAAAACTAGAAGGGACCTATTTTCATGGATGATAAGTGGGACCTGGTAAAGCAAATGAGTGGGAAAGTAAGCAAGCAGTTAGTTAAACATGCATGGAGCTGTTATGGATACCTAGATTCCTAGAGGATGGTATAAGTCAGAAAGAGGAGAAAATCTAGCATCCGTTGTGCTCTATATTTATGATAATTCAAGGGAATAGTTAACGCTTTTGCATGTTGTAATGGGCTATCCTTCATGAGGAAGTCATAAATTTAGGAGTTTGTTATTATTTCTCTTTAAATAAGACCCTATCTGTATTCGAAAGGTCAAGAGAGAAGATAGGAGAATAATAGAAGGATGGATTGTTAGTTATCTAGTTTTTTCCAAATCTGTGTATCACTGCATGTTTGAATGAATATATGATTTTGCTAAGTTCTTACAATTTTATCTGAGCTTATCTTTCCTTCATTCTTTTGTGGGGGCCCACACAGAAGGTGGAGTTTATTTTAGTCATTAGGAGTTATTCAGTTTCAAAATTTATTTAGCTTCCTAAGTTAAGTGTAAAATGGTTGTTCATCTAGCCACTAGAAACATAACAAGTTACTATTCCTATAGCAATAGGTGCATAGATGAATGATTAATTAGTTATGATCTCTTTCTAAGAATTTGGTGATTATCTTTTCTATTGGTAAAATAGATTTCCTTAGTAGTATTTGCATTCAAAGTAGTAGTGGATTTTAGTGGAAATTAGAGCATATACTTTGCAGATATCATCTCAAGTTCACGCTCCCAAATTGACATTTAATGGAGATAGCATAGTACTTTGGTGGTGAAGGATGTCTAATCCTATAGCTAAAAAGGTATTATATTGGCCAGACATTTTTGGCGCCATTTCCAAGGATGGTGTCAATCTAGTATTCACTACATAGTTATCCAGTTAGTTTCATTTTAGTATCTTGCATGCATAGGAGAAGAGACGATCTTGGAAGATTTCTTCCCAACTTCAATCAGGAACATCCTTTTCTTGAAGAAGAAGAAGAACTATTTGAGAATGTGTTTGAAGAAGTACCAAATCAAGAAAACTCACCAACCACATCTAAAGAATCTCTCCATTTGATTAATCTTTTTGACAAACCTAAATATCAAGATAATCCACTAGCTCTGGTTATTTATCAAGCCCCACTAGGACATCCACAAATGGCAGCTACTCAGCCTACCTTTCCATTTCCAATCCCTGCTCAGTAGGGTAACCAAAATCTAAAGAACATTCCCTCTACTACTTTGCCAAAGTTTTATGGCCTTATTACTAAAGACCTAGAGACCTTTCTCTTTGAGTTTGACATTCTTCTCCAAAGCTATGATTACACCATAGACACTCACAAACTAAAGTTGTTCCCATAAACTCTCAACGAGGTTGTTTTGAGATGGTTTATGAGTCTGGGTGCCAATGTTGTGATAGACTAGCAACATATGAGTAATCTATTCCTTGATAAATACAAGGAATATTATAGAGGCCATGATTTAAAAGGAGATGACATCTTTAAAATGTCACAAAGGGAGGACGAGACTTTGGAGGACTATGTTGCTTGATTCATGTTTAACTTGTAGCAGAATACACAACATCAGTTAAATGAGGAATCTCAAAAGCATCTCTTTTTTAAAGGAGTTCATGATACGAGTATGGAAGCCTTAGAATTGATGGCTGGAGGTGACATTACAAAAAAGACATGGGCTGAAATCCAAAATATTTGTTTGAATTATTCTAGAGCAACAAAAAAAGGGACGAGCTGTAAGAGACTTACTTTGAAAAACCCCTAGTGCAGGAGTGTCAAAAGTAGAACTATCAAACCTCCTATAAGATTTCAAGTAGGACATCATTAATGATGTCACTACTCAACTAGACACCATGCAAGCACAAAGGAAGAAGGAGGAAGTTGATCTTATGCTGGAAGAGTATTTTCCTCATTACAGAGAAAAGAAGTGCAAATGTCGATGTAAACTTGTTGCTAGCATGAACTCACAGCATGTGCTTATGGAGTTCAAAGCGATTGATGAAGATGAATAAATTATCTATGTTGCTCAACATAGGCCGTGGGCTCCAAAATCAAGTATTCCTCAAAACCCACTTCATAATTATAGTGGTAATAGTCAATGGTAATAGTAACAGGGTAGTCAAAAAAATTGGTAGCAACCTAACCAAGGTTGGCAATAGCCTAACCAAGGTTAGGAACAACCTAACCATGGTTGGCAAGAGCCTAAAAAAGGTTGGAAACAACCTCAGGGTTCTCAAAATTGGCAGCAACATCAACCAGCCTTGCCACTACCTCCTCAATTGCAAGCTCTAATGCCTCTTGTAGCCAATACAACCCCTCCTAAATAATCACAATTGCTTGCACAACCCATGACCAATCCTAATAATACAAAACCCTCAACCCAACAACAAATTTATTCAATCACCTTGAATGATATTCATTTACAATCTAGAATAACACTTGCATCACCTTAGCAGCCCATTATAACAGAAGTAGATGATACAAATACTGAATCCATTCAAGAACCTACCAATGTTGTTTCTCCTGCAGCCAAGAAACCACCATTTCCTAGTAGATTGACAAAACAAGTATTGCCGAATGAGAATCAAGTTGCATTAGACTTGCTTGATCAACTCAAGAAAATGATGATGAAAATCACTCTACTTCATGCAATAAAAGAAGTTCCTATATATTCAAAAGCTATCAAGGAAGCCTATGTTAAAACTCCAAGAAGGAAAAAGAAAGATCTAAAGACTATCCATGTCCTTGGTTAGCTTTTTGATCTTATGCTTGATAACACAAGGATACCCAAGTGTGCAGATCTTGGAAGTCCAGTAGTCATCCTTACCATCCAAGGAATACAAGTACAGAATGTCTTGATAGATTTAGGAGCATCCATTAATGTAATGACTAAGGAAGTGATGTGCAAGCTAAAAATTATTGGTCTTAGGAAAACTCCAACAATATTGCAACTAGCAGATAGTTCTACTATTGTTCCTAATGGTATGTTGGAGGATGTCATTGTTACCTTACATTCATGGGATTACTCGATTGATTTTGTAGTAATTTCTCCAAAAAAAAGTATTGGGGGATATCCTATCATCCTAGGATGACCGTGGTTAGCAATAATAGATTCATAAATTGCATGTTGATTAGGGAAAATGACCATTTCAAATGGTACAAATACTAAAAACATAACCTTGTATTCTCCTACTCAACCTCTGCTGCAAGATGACCAAGTTGTCTGGCTAAACATGGGAGATCCTGAAATGGACTTGGATTTTATTAAACAACTAATGATTATTTCAAGGGAATCATCTGTAAGCATCAAAGAAGAAGATGAGGTTATTTCCTCCATCATCTTGAATGAATATGGAACACATATTAAGACATCTTCTACACATGATCATGTTCTGGAAAGTATCTTGTCTTTGCCATCCCAATCTTCTTATTCTGAGTCTACACAACTGCCACATTCACTCCTTCCACATGAAATAGATTCATCACCAATTGCTCACATCTCAATGGTTGAAAAAGGAGTCAATATAGCAATTTCTCCAAGAAAAGAACTTAAGTAAATCCTTGTCTCAAGAAAACATCATGATGTCCTAGAGTTGTTATAGAAACACCAAGATTCTTTTGCATGAGAATATATGGATATGAAAGGTTTGGACCCTACACTTTGTACTCATAGAATCTACATCAATCTTGAGTGCAAACCTATGAGAAAACCCTCAACATAGGATAAACCTAGCATTAAGGGATATTGTCAAAAATGAGCTGCAAAAACTACTCAATGCAGGTTTCATGTATCATATTTCAAATAGCCAATGGGTTTCACCATTGGTTATTGTACCAAAGAAAGGAGGAAAATGGAAAGTTTGCATACACTATAGAGAACTCAATGCAACCACCAAAAAGGATCATTTTTTATTACCATTTGTTGATCAATTTCTTGACAATCTTGCAGGGAAGAAGTACATTTCATTCCTGGATGGGTTTAGTGGCTACAAACAGATCCAGATAGCACTTGAGGATCAAGACAAAACTAAATTCACATGTCCATGGGGGACATTTTCTTATTCTATCCTACCATTTTGTTTGTGTAATGCACCTGTAGCCTTCCAAAGGGCTTTCATTAGTATTTTTTCTAATATATCTACAAACTATTTAGAAGTGTACATGGATGACTTCACTACATGCGGGCAGACCTTTGAGGAAGCCAAAGAAAATTTGGATAAGGTCTTACAAAGATGTAAAGACTATAACTTGTCTTTAAATACTGAAAAGTACTTTATAATGATGCAAGGAGTGGTGTTGGGACACTTTATTTCTTTCAAAGGGATTGAAGTGGATCTAGCAAAAATAGAGGTTATTCGTACATTATCTGTACCAACCAAACTAAGGGAAGTCAAGAGTTTTCTAGGGCATGTAGGGTATTATCAGTGCTTTATCAAAGATTTCAATCAAATTGCAGCTCCTCTATATAAGTTGCTTCGAAAAGATGTTGAGTTTGTATGGAACAATGATTGTACAAAAGTCTTCTTATAGCTTAAAGAATTCCTTTCGACATCACCAGTTCTCTAAGGACCAAACTAGGAGTTGGCTTTCTACATACACACTGATGCTTTAGACCATGCCATTGGAGCCATACTTGGTCAAAAGTTAGATTCAATAGAACATGCAATATACTATATCAGCAAAAATCTTTAGGGAGCCGAATATAATTACACTATAACAGAGAAAGAGCTGCTTGCTATAATCTATGCTCTAAACAAGTTCAGACACTATGTTATAGGATATCAAATATTTGTGCACACATGTCACTTTGCTATCAAATATCTGATGAACAAATCGGCAATCTCTAAACAATTGGCCCAATGGTTGTTGCTGATGCAAGAATTTGACATAACCATTGTTGAAAAACCAAGTAAGGAAAATGTTGTACCTGATTTCTTGTCTCATCTTCAGACACCTAATGATCTTGTAGTCATAGAAGATAGTTTTCCTGATGAACATCTCTTTCTTCTATCAGCACAAAATCCTTGGTATGTTGACATTGCCAACTATCTCACCACTTGAAGAAGACCCCCACACTTCTCTGCCATGGAAAAGTGGATACTGGTAGAAAAGAGTTTTAATTTCTTGTGGATCTCATGGTTCATGTTTTATACTGTGCCAGACCAGGTGACACAAAGGTGTCTCCAAGAAGATGAAACATATGATGTTCTTCGTGCTTGTCATGATGAGCCCTATGGTGGTCACTTTTCTAACAAATATACTACATTAAAGATTCTAAATATAGGTTATTATTGGCCTACACTTCATAAGGATGTGGCTCAGTATACAAAAATATGTGACAAATGCTAGAGAATGGGTCGCCCAACAAGGATGGATGAAATGCCCCTACAGCCACAGATGGTAGTAGCACCATTTGAAAAATGGGGAATTGACTTTGTTGGTCCCATTGAACCACCATCAGAAGGAAAAAGTTACATCTTGGTATGCACCAACTATGTTACTAAATGGGTAGAAGTGAAGCCTATGAAGCACCCTTAGGATAACAATGTTGCAAGGTTCTTGTATGAATGTATTTTCACTAGATATGGTGTTCCAAGAGAATTGCAGTTAGATCAAGGTCCTTAGTTTACATCTAATCTAATAGCTACACTTATGGAGGAGTATAAAATTTGACATGGTAAATCTTCCCCATACCATCCACAAGCTAATGGACAAGTTGAAGTGATAGACAGGGAGTTGGAAAATATACTCACTAAAATAGTGTCCTTACATAAGAAGGATTGAGCAACTCGACTTCCTGAAGCCTTATGGGCATATCAAACAGCATGGAAGTCTACTACTAGGTTCACCCCTTTTGAGCTCCTATATGGAAAATAGCTCTTATGCCCATTGAATTTGAACACAAGACTTTGTGAATAGCCCTAGAACTAAATATCACTCTTCCTATAGCACAACAAGATTGCTTATTGCATCTCAATGAGCTAGATGAATGGTGCAAGTTAGCTCTTTATAACATAGAGTTGATACAGAGTCAGAGGAAACAATGGCATGATAAATTTATTAAAGAAAGAGAATTCTTAGTTGGTGATTGGGCACTACTATATGATTCACACTATGAACACCATCAAGGAAAATTTCAGACCAGATGGCTTGGACTATATGAAATTGTCGCAATTTTTAGTAATGGAGTAGTTCAATTATCTATAATTGATCTGATCAAATTTAAACTCCTAGTTAATGGACATCATCTAAAGCTATATTATAAACCAGCCACCTGAGAGGAATTTCTTCAATAGTTCAAAACAACAGAAATATCTCTTCCTACAGCCTCTACGTCTGAGTCTTCCACTCAGATGCCTGTAGCTCCTTGAATTTATTTCAAGTTCTTCATAATAACAATTTCACATTTTATGCAGAATTCATTTCTTTTCCATTTCATTCCATCTCACCTTCTTATCTTTCCATCATCACTCCATCCCATCATAATTCTATGGTACAGTATTCTTTTGAGCATGCTTCCTATCGCACTCTAGGTCAGGTGACACTCAACTTCTCTTCATTTATTCATTTTATTATTTATTTAGAATGGCATAATTATTTTGATTTTCATAATTTGCAATATTTAAGGCCTGGTGGGACCCAATCCATGATAGGTTGGGTGGGGGGGGGAATTGAAGTCATAAATAAACCAAAATTAAGTGACTTGAAGCCATAAATGGAAATCTGAGGAAATCTTATGTTGCCATGAAAAATGTATGGGATAGGTCATCTCAGGGATGAGCTGGCATCACTTCGTACTTCATTTGTATTTGTGAAAGTAAGTGCGGTCATTATTTTATGATTTCCTTAGAGCATAACTTCTTATTAACACCCCCATTATGGTAATGTCGTCATGCAGTACTAAAGGAGATGTGATGTGATGTTTGAAAAGTGTGTTTTAAGACTGTTGTTTTATTTTCAAACACCATTGTAGCCATTGTTGAAACCCTATAGCAACCTTCGCCCCCATGTTCAATCATTTTCAATCCCTTTCAGTAAAGTTGCAATAGTTTTCTTTTTTAAAAATGGGTGGAGAATCTCAATGGCATGAACTAGCAAAGCATAGAGTTTTGTTGGCAAACCTTGCATCATGCAATCTATTTCAACAACAAGGCTAGCTGGAATATGGTCTCAGTTTGAAGCAATTTGACCAGGAAATTGCACTTCAGTTTCACAACATGTTGAGGGATGGGTATGCTACTACGAAAGGAATTTTCATAGAATTCACCGAAGAAGTGGTTGTATAAGTTAGTGGGTTACCCACAAATGGGAAACGATGGATGGAAGACATGGACACACAGACAACAAAAGAACAATTCTCAGTGCATGGAGACCCGTAGCTGGAAGAGAATAAAAAGCAAGGTACTTTGCAGTTGTCTCTCCCTCTGCAATTTATCCAGCCTGTTGAATTTAATATAAGATATTTTACTTGTGAAGAAAAATAATCCTATTTGCATACTATGCATTTTGAAATTTTAATTGGGTTACGACATGGTGGTCACCCTATGAATCTTCCAAGCTTTCTCTACAATATTGTTAAAAGACAAGCTTCTTATGTCCAGCAAGGAAAAGCACAGTCAGTGTCCCACCATTGTTTAATTAGGGAAATAGTTGAAAAGGAATTGACTAGGCAACACCTAGGTACATGGGAGGATTTTGTTAAATTAAAACCAATGGGACCTCAAAGTAGTGGGCCTAGAGGGCAAGGAATGGGGACACATGAGAAGACTGCTGTAGGAGTTAGGAAAGTGGTATATAAAACAACTTCAGAAGCTTCAGCTTCTGCATTCCAACCAAAAGATGTGAAAAGGAAAGTTCCTCCCACAAATGCCTTTGCCTCCAAAAAGAGGAAGGTCCACATAGCTGCTATAGAAGAAAGTTCAAAGGAGGTATCTCCCCTGTCACACAAAATTGCGCTTGATTCTAAAAAGGGGAAAGTTGTCGATTAGGGCAAGAATCCAATTTCTACCCCAATTTCTACTCCATGACGAGTCACTATAATGTTTGGGGTAAATTTGAGAACAGTTGCCAGAGCACACAACATCTACTCCTGAACATGATAGTGATCTTGAGGAAATTCCCCAAAGACCATGTAGTCCTATCAATATTGGTAGTGATACAGATTCCTTGGAAAGAATAGTGTTTGGGTTTGAGTAATGAATGGAGGAAAATGGTAATTTACCTTTAGAAGAATACCTATCGACTACTCAGGAAATAGTTTAGAAATTGTGGAAATGTTCCAAGTTAAATCGGCTATTGTGTCTTCCCCTATAGCCATTGTGCCACAAGAAAGAATTCATAGTCCTGTTGCTCATCAACCACCTAAGGATGATAGCAATGTTGCTGGACCAAGTGTCAATCCTTCCACTAGTCATAATGATGACAATCATCCAATTGTTTGGCATCATTCACCACCTAATATTTTCACTCCACTATCAGTCAGCTTTAATGTTTATCAACAATTTCAGTGGAAAAAAGAAAATTGGGATCTAGAAAGGAAACAATTTCTCAAAACCATTAAATAATAAGCATGGAAAATTGAAGACAAAGATAATGAAATTAAGCTCCTATAGAAACGTGTTACTAAGGTAACAAAGCTAATTCCAGAACTTCTGAGTTGTAGATTTCCATCTCCTATTTATACATTGGTTTTAAAAGAGCAAATGGTCAATTTTCAACTGTCTCAGGTTATTCGGGGGTTGAATCCTTCATTAAAAACACCCCAAGAATTTTATGCAGCATTTAAATTAGTTCCAATGGCTCTCCAAAATCTTCTTTGTGAATTGTACATCCATAATCTTGCAGTGCTAGATAACAAAGATTGGAATTCACTATTGTATGTGGAAGATGTGTAGTTTAGAGCCATTATGTCATGGATGCAAAATGAAATTAGTCGAGAAAGTTAAGCTACTCCATATAGAGAAAAGGAAATGTTGGAACCATTATACATTCATCCTAAGGTGCAAAATACTCATAGAGTTTTCTTTGACTGGCTCTATGTTAACAATAACCCAAACAGTGCTACTAAAATTCATCCTGTTTGAGAATAAACATTCTTGGACTAGGAGCAGCATTGTTCTACCATCTCTCCTGAAGCCATAAGAGCCTCTACTCAAAGGTGGATTCGGTTATTAGAAGATCTGAAGACATGGGAGTTACACTCACCTCAGAACTTGGAATTGGCCACTTATAGAATGCCTAGGTATGTGACAATGGCTAGGAATAACAAATGCTATTGAGTTCCTCTTCTCTTTCAACCACCTATTCTACTACATCCCATGCTTGGAAAAACTAAATCATTTGCTAATTACAACCTGAACCATGAGGAACAAAAATGGGAAATATTGAAATAGAACCATGGATACTTCAACTACATGACTCACAAGTCAAGAGAGAAGGTTCCTAGTGACCTCAAGATGCCGATGCAGATTAGGAACTTGTGAATGCTAAAGGGACCAACACTAAGGTGGTTGGGAGGAAAAATGATGGCATAGAACAATAGATGATTGTTGACCCTTTTTATGAACATTTGTCTATATCTTGTTGAAACTTATAATATTTTAAGCCCAGTATTTTGAACCTTTTAATGTATAAAGTGTGAACTTGTGGCATGAAAATGATAGTTGATATTATGTTTAAAAAGGGTTAATTTTGTCAGGTCTTTCTTCATGTATGCTTAACATGGGTAGGTTTTCCTATAGTCAAAAAGATTGCAAAACTGTTAGTTGAATAATTGATGCTTTTCTTATAAATTAATAAATATGAATAGATGTTGTCAGAAGTTTTGTATGTATCATTGATGTCTGTAGGGATCTAAGCTGGGCAAGAATCAACTAAATGACCATGAAAGACTCGTGTTGAGGAAGCACTGGTGTTAATGAGACTCAACATCAAAAATGAGAAGGGACCTATTTTCATGGATGATAAGTAGGACCTGGTAAAGGAAATAAGTGAGAAAGTAAGCATTGAAGCAATTAGTTAAACATGCATGGAGCTATTATGGATACCTAGATTCTTGGACGATGGTTTAAGTTAGAAAGAGGAGAAAATCTAGCATCTGTTGTGCTCTATATTAATGAGAATTCAAGGGAATAGTTAATGCTTTTACATGTTGTAACAAGCTATCCTTCATGAGGAAGTCATAAATTTAAGAGTTTGTTATTCCTTCTCTTTAAATAAGACCATGTTCTTTATTCAGAAGGTCAAGAGAGAAGATAAGAGAATAATAGAAGGATAGATTACTAGTTATCTAGTTTTTTCAAAATCTGTGTACCACTGCATGTTTGAATGAATATATGATTTTTTTGAGTTCTTACACTTTTATTTGAGCTTATATTTCCTTCATTATTCTATGGGGGCCCACACAAAAGGTGGAGTTTATTTTAGTCATTGGGAGTTATTCAGTTTCAAAAGTTATTTAGCTTCCTAAGTTAAGTGTAAAGCTATTGTTCTTGCAGCCATTGGAAATAGAACAAGTTATTATTCCTACAACAATAGGTGCATAGATGAATGATTAAATAGTTAGGATCTCTTTCTAAAAATTTGGTAATTGTCTTTTTTGTTGGTAAAATAGATTTCCTCAGTAGTATTTGCATTCAAAGTAGTAGTGGCTTTTAGTGGAAATTAGAGCATATACTTTGTAGACATCATCTCAAGCTCACGGTCTCAGATTGACATTTAATGGAGATCAGCATAGTACTTTGGTAGTGAAGGATGTCTAATCCTATAGCTAAAAAGGTATTATATTGGAAAGACAACCTTCATCTTAGCTTGCATCTGATTTAGTGATTAGTGCCTTATCCATTGAAACATAGAGTCATTACTAGTAGGATGACCTAACTTGATTGCATTACAATTAATTTTATCAACTAAAATCCCCAAATTACATTCTTATGAAATATCCCCTTCATGCACCCAAAAAATCTATCAGAACATTGAAGAATTTTACTTAACTCCTTGACTCAAAAGCAACAATAGATCTTATACGTAATTCATCCAAGATGTCTTAAATCAAATGAACCTTATTCAATCAATCCCAAAGCTAATAGAATATGAAGAATCAAGAGATAGAATAAGAAAACCTAGATAATTCATTGTAAATCCACTTCTATATTCATCCTTGGAAATATTGAATACATAAACTGGTAAACCAAATGAAACTCTAGATACTTCACATGATCTAACATTAATTTTGCAAAATCTTACAATAGGAACACATGAAATGAATTGAAAATTCACATAGGAGTGAGTGTGTGGCCTTCACTGCTAGAGCTCATCTCAATAGACAGGAAGCAAAACCATCAACATCCTTGGTTTCAAAGTGAAAATTAGAACCATGTAGGTATTATAGAGAAAACTGTCAACCCCAACAATGAGAAAGAAAAATAATGATATAGAGGAAATGAATTCCTAGATCTATTTTGTATCTAACATGTGTCCACTTGGAAAACCTCCTCAATAAGTTAAAAATATCTCTCTAATCTCTCTTTTCAATTGTATATCAAATTCCCATCATTTTGGCTCTCAAAAGCACAAAATATCTCATGTATTTGATTTAACAAATAACTATTTTTAATGCCAGATTTGAACCCAAGGCAATAATAGAAATCAGTTAAAATTGAACTCTAAAGGCATGAAAAGTTTTTCAAAATTCATTTAGGCTTCAAAAATCTTCAATGTTTGCCTCTGAACTAATTTTGAGGCTCCATGATGAGTTCTGCCCGCTTTGTTGAGAATGCCCCAAAAAACACAAAACTTCTTGCAGAGTGAACCAGTAAAGACTTGCTCAAAAATTGACCCCATATCTAGAAAATTTATCTCCTCCTGATTCAAATGGTATGCTACACTACATATATCAGATAAAAAATTGCCCCTAAGACCAATTTAAAAATCTGGCTTCCAGGCCATGAACTGCATTAAAATTGAAAAATTTAAAATGTTTATATAGTTGAACTATATAAAACACTTAATTTCATTTAAATCTCATAATCATTTGAAAATTTGCATTGGAGAACCTTGAACCCTTTTTTTAATCATTTTATTTCGTCTCCAAGCTGCCATCGCCATATGTCCATCCTCCATTGGGCCATCATCATTTGATGTTTTCAATTAATTAATTATTTATTTTAATTATTTCTGCCTATATATATCGTTTAATCCTTATATTAATAAATACTCCACCTCTCATAGCACCGTATCATAGTGAATTTATCTTTATGAATTTCATAAGAGCATAACACCATCACACTATTCCTTCTTCCCTTATACTGAGATGGAAGCTTTCCCATAGCATCAGGAAGCCTTTGATTGATCTTTATGTTATTACGCTATTCGTAAGGGCGTAAGGTCTTTACACTCTACCTTCTACTCTCCTGACTGCCTCTCAGAGTTGCCATGTGTCACCTCCAAGTGTAAGCATCCCATTTGATCAAAAATTTGCTTTCTCATTGCTAAGCTAGCTACAAGCAAGCCCCTCCATGCTTGAGTAGTAGCTTATCTTTAAACAACATGTCTTGAAGACACTTCATTAGCTGAGTAACTTTGATTTTAAAACCTTTGTTGACTTTTTTTGCACCTAATTTGAGATATGTCTCCCAATTTAAATATTTCATGTTGCCATCCCTATTGCTTCATTTCATGGATTGTATTTTGCTTGGAGTGCAGCTATTGTGGTTGTTGGGGAAGATTCTCCTTCATTTCATGGATTGTATTTCTTGCTTATGTGGCTTCTCTTTCAATGCATGGGCAACTCCATTAGATGTTTGGATCCTTATGTAGTGGTTGGCCTTCATACTTGTCATACTGGACATAAATTGCTCCTTTTTCCTACCTCGAATGTTGTGGAGACCCTACCTATGGGTGGTGCCATAATTTTATTTTCTTTAAACTCTTCCTTTCCTTGCATGGATGCATCCTTTGTCTACTGCAAGCCTTCTCTCCTCATCAAGAAGGCATGGATGTGGCTAGAATTCTATCCTTGATATCGACTGCAACCTTGCCAATGCCATATGCATGAATCTCTTTTACAATGTTGCCCCCTATAATGTGTTACTCCTTCCTCATGGGTGAGAAACTAGGAGGTAGGAGGAAAATCGATAAGCAATGAATGAAATTTTCTATATATTTTTTTAAGAAGCATTCATAGGTAATGAAAAGAGACATATGTAATAGCTGAACATATATAAATGCATCTTTCTATGGGATAATATGCTCTGCTATGGCTATGCTCATTGGACGTGGACCCTTTGTATATACCTTTGCCTCTTTTTGTTGTGGACTACAGATCCAACATTGTCTTGAATGTGAGTGGAGCTTGTCGATGATGCTTGCTGTTGCTCTATTTTTCTTTTATATTCAACAGCTTCATCTATTCTTCTTATCTTCCCCACCAATCCTTTGCATGTTTTAAACATCATAAATGATAAGACAAATGTTAGGATGAAGATTGTTGTGAAAAAATAATTAAAATCTACCAAATAGCCCTATCCTGAGGCTCATGATGACATACACACTCTTAAAATTAGGTAACTAGTAGTGGTTTTCCATTTGTCCCCATTACCCCTGTCATAGCCATTTTTGTATATCTTGACATGAGAAAGTAACAAATTTTCTTCTATTTCAAATCTTTGAGATATAATCATGGCAAGAAAAATTCAATCCCCACATCATTTTGTCAATCTTATGTAATTAGTTAGGCCCCAAAGTGGGTTCGACTAAAAATATTTCATTTCTAGACAACCAACATGCAGACGGATCCATTAATTTTTTCAAACTATCTAAAATAAAAATTAAGCATTGAATCATCACTTAAAACTCATTTGATCACTACTCTGTAGACTATGATTCACTGACAAGAAGGCTTAATAACCGGCTTTAAAAACTAACATAAAAACTTGGCCGAGCTCTGAAACTTTGAACTTCTATTTTTTTTGACATACTTAATAGGCCTAAGAAATCTCATCACATGAAAACATCAGTGTCAAAAGATATCAACCTCCAAAGTTGCATACTTAAAATCACCTACAAATAAACATGTTAGAAAACATAAAAATGGGTTCGGTTTTGGCTTCAAAAACTAGGGAAATTGACACTTGGGAAAAAAAAAGCTAGGGCATTGGTTCACTGTCACAAGGAGAGTAGAAATATGGGAGTTAGGTTCATGATGGATAATAGGGCACATTTGGTGAATGGTCAAAGTGGGCTACTTAGAATTTGTAGACTGGAAACATTTACAGAAAGGTGATTTTTGGAAATGGAATTGACTTGGAAAAGTGTGTAGATTGGAAAACACATCAGACAACTTATTGCTGCAACATTTTATGTACTTCTTCTACTATATTGAATCTTTTCTTTTAAATTCTCAAGGTTTTTTCTATCATTCAAATTCAATACAGATCCCCAATAGAGTCACCATTTTGTTGGCTCTACATTTAATAGTTTTGAAAATAACCAAGAAACCAAACCAATGCATCTAAGGCTAGAAAATTCCTATGATGGATACTCTTGACTACAATCTTGGTCCTACTATAAGGCATAAATCCTTCTTCATTTCAAGCTCTGCAAGACGTAGGCAGGTTAACCTTGAGGTTCTGATATATGGTACCAATGCAATTAAACATAAATATGAACCTATTAATAGTAGATGCAACCCTTTTATCTTCTAATACTTATGCACTAACATAGAAATGAGATAGCTACAAATCATAACCTATGAACACATAAGCTAAGAGAGGGTTAATTCTTTACAACCAACTAAAAAAATGAAAAACTGACCTAATTTTGATAAAAAATATTTGTGCAAATGACCTTCATCTTATCTTGCATCTGATTTAGTGATCAGTGTCTGATCCATTGAAACATAGTGTCATTACCAAGAGGATGACCTAACTTGATTGCATTACAATTAAGTTTATCAAGTGAAATCCCCAAATTTTGTTCTTATGAAATATCCCCTTCATACACCCAGAAACCCTATCAAAATATTGAAGCATTTACTTGACCTCTTGAATCAAAAGCAACAATTGATCTGATATACAACTCATCCAAGATGTCTTAAATCAAATGAACCTTATTCACTCAATCTAAAAGCTAATAGCATATGAAGAATTAGGAGACATAATAAGAAAACCTAGATAATTCATTTTAAATCCCCTTCTATATTCATCCTTGGAAAGGCTGAATACATAAACTAATAAACTAAATGAAACTCTAGATACTTCACATGATCTAACATTAATTTTTCAATATCTTGGAATAACAACACATGAAATGAACTAAAAATTTGCACACGAGTGAATGTGTGGCCTTCATTGCTAGAGCTCAATTCAATAGACAAGAAGCAAAACCATCAAAAACCTTGGTTTCATAGTAAAAATTGGAACCATACTGATATCACAGAAAAATTTGCCAACCCCAACAATGAGAAAGAAAAAGAATGATATAGAGGAAATGAATTCTTGGATCTATTTTGTATCTGATATGTGTCCACTTGGAAAACCTCCTCAACAAGTTAAAAACATCTCTCTAATCTCTCTCTACAACTACATCTCAAATCCCCATCATTTTGGGTCTCAAAAGCACAAAATATCTCATATATTTGATTGAACAAATAATTGATTTTAATGCCAGATCTGAACCCAAGGCAAGAGTTAAAATCAATTAAAATTGAACTCTAAATGCATGACAACTTTTTTAGAATTTTTTTGGCTTCAGAAAACTATAATGTTTTCCTCTAAACTAATTTTGAGGCTCCATGATGAATTATGCCCGCCTGTTGAGAATGTCCTAGAAAACACAAAACTATTTTTAGAGCAAACTATGGAAGACATAATCAAAAATTGATCCCATATCTAGAAAATTTATCTCCTATCAGTTCCAATGGTATGCTACACTACATATTTTGGATAAAAAATGTGCCCCTGAGACCAATTTAAAAATCTGGCTCCCATGTTATGAACTGCATTAAAATTGAAAAATTTAAAATGTTTATATAGTTGAACTATATAAAACACTTAATTTCATTTAAATCTCATAATCATTTTATTTCCTCTACAATTTACCATTTCCATATGTTCATCCTCTATTGGGCCATCTTCATTTGAAGTTTTTAATTAATTAATTAATTCTTTCTCCATATATTAATCCTTTAATCCTTATTTTAATAAATACTCCACCTCTCGTAGCACTGTATCACAATGAATTTATCTTTATGCTCTTCTAAATTTTGTAAGAGCAAAAAGCCTTCACACTATTCCTTCCACCCTTACACTAAAATTGAAGCTTTCCTACAGCATTGGGAAGCCTTTGATTTATCTTTACATGCTTTCACTATTTGTAAGAGTGCAAGGTCTTTACACTCTACCTCTCGCTCTCCTGACTACCTCCCAGAGCTACCACATGTCACCTCTAGGTGTGAGCATCCCATTTGATTAAAAAATTTATTTCTCATTGCTAAGCTAGCTATAGGTGGGCCCCTGCATGCACGAGCAATGGCTTGTCTTTAAACAACATATCTTGAAGACACTTCATTAGCTGAGTAACTTTGATTTTAAAACCTTTGCTGACTCATTTTGCACCCAGTGTGTGAAATATGTCCCAATTTAAATATTTCACACTACCTCCCCTATTGCTTCATGTCGTGGATTGCATTTTTTTTGGAGTGCAACTATCATGGTTGTTGGGATAGATTCTCCTCAGTCGTGGGTGCCCATTTCTTGCCTATGTGGCTTCTCTTTCAATGTGTGGGCAGCTCCATTATATGTGTGGATCCTTATGTAGCTACTATCCTTTATACTTGTTGTACTAGACATAAATTGCTCCTTTTTTCTACCTCGAATGTCATGGAAACCCTACCTATGGGTGGTGCCATAATTTTTAGCTTTAAACTCTACCTTTCCTTGCGTGGATGCATCATTTATATGTTGTGAGCTTTCTCTCCTCATAAATAAGGCATGGACGTGGCTAGAATTATATCCTTGATACTGACTACAACCTTGCCAATCCCATATGCATGAATCTCTTTTATAATGCCCACCCCTGCAATGTGTGACTCCTTCCTCGAGGGTGAAAAACTAGGAGGCAAGAGGAAACTTGATAAATAATAAATGGCATTTGCTATTTTAAAAAAAAAAAAATTCATAGGTAATGAACAGAGATGTATCCAACAAATAAATATATTTAAATGCATCTTTCTATGGGATAATCTGCCCTACTACAATCATGCTCATTGGACATGGACCCTTTGCATATACCTCTGCCTCTTTTTGCTATGGACTACAGATCCTATTGGAAATCTGATTGAAAAGCTCATTGTTGAAGATCAAAGAAGGAAATTATTTCAAAGGAGGAAGATTGTTCTTGAAAGAATGTTTTCAATCATTTTTTTTGTATTAATGTCAAACCTGCTACTTTTAGGAATGATATTTTCTTATAAGATCCAAGTACTATCACTTAGTTGATTAATGAAGAGGATTTGATCAACAAGATGTAACAAGAGAACCTAAGGGAAAGGTTGAGTTATGATGTTTTCATGAAGTGCAAGGATCAGTTAAGATAATGGTTAAATGATATATTGATAACATACTCAAGGATATAGAGGTTGGTCACACTTAGAAACATTGGAGGAAGAAGTTATAACAAGGTGGAATGCAAAGCTTAAACTAAGATCATTAGTGGGTGCCAAGCAAGTTAGTTGAAGCCGAGCAAATTCTTAGTTGGAGCTGAGTAACATGAAATTCTAGTGTGTGCCAAGTGATCTTTAGGTGCCAAGCGAAGAATAGGTGTTGAGTGATCTTTAGGTGCTGAGCATAAGAAAAAACACAGTTGATGTTGAGTAACATAGTATATGCCAAGCACCAATATTTCAATAGTGTCAAATTGCTACATTATTTCAAATGATGAAGATTCGCCAAATCTGAGTCAATAAAGTGGTCACATTGAATTTTGTGAACAAGTTTGAAGATAACAATGATGAGCTGGTGGCACATAATTCTATGTAAACCATTTTTGAGAAAATTCTAAAGGATTATTCAAGAAGCTTTTAGAGGAAACAAAATATGGGTTAGATGCAATGTATCCTACCCAATCCATGTGAAATTTAAATTAAAGAATGGAAGAATTGAGCAGGAAAAGGAACTCCATGACTTCTATTTAAGGAATTCATAGACCAAATCTAAGCCAACAAAGTGGTCACATTGAATTTTGTGAACAAGTTGGAAAATAAGAATGATGAGCTAGTGGCACATAATTCTTTGTAAACCATTTTTTAGCAAATTCTAAAGGATTATTCAAGAAGTTTCTAGAGGAAAAAAAATATGGGTTAGATGGAATGTATCCTACCTAATCCATGCAAATTTAAATTAAAGAATGGAAGAATTGAGCAGGAAAATAAGCTCCAAGACTTCTATTTAAGAAATTCATAGACCAAGAAGCACAAAGCTACTGATACTATTGCTACTAAAGAGCCAAATCTGTGAAGTGGTTAGAAGGGTGTCAAGGAGAAGACATCTAGAGAAGGAAGAGCATAGAGGCTCTGATTTTATGAGTGGTCATGAAGAGATGATTGCACTAGTACATTGAGCATGGAGACTCAAGGAGAATAAACTTGAAAGGAGGGCAAGCGGTCAGAGTTGTAGTGATTGAAGGCCAGGCAAGGGTATGAGCTAAGAAGTGATCTAAGATCTACAAGATAAGTTGTATGTTGTAGTTAGGTCAAAGATTTTATAATACTCTCTATCAATTGTATTAGATCTAAAAATCCTATGGACTTAGGTTGGCCTAACAACCATTTGTAAATCCTTTAATATGGTGGCATTCCAAGTGAATGTTCTAAAGTCCTCTAACCATAACAGGGTGGTTAAATCCTCTAACAAGGTCACATTTAACAGTGTGTTGTAAGCCTTTAACAAGGTAGGATTTTCACAAGGCATCACTTCAGAAGAGTGAGAATTGAGTAGCATGTTACTGGTGGTTATTCCCAAATTGGGTTTCCATGTAAATCACTATGTTATGTGTTGATTTCTTATGTGTTATGCTTGTATGTTGATTTATAGTAACTTGCTAATTAGTAAAGCCAAAACATGGATGAATGAATGGTTGAATGGGCTCACAACATTTAGTGAAAAGTATGAATTGGACATTTGGACCTTGAATAACTAATTCACCCCCCACCCCCCACCTTAGTTATTCTAAAGAATTACTAACAATTTGTATCAAAGCCATATGCTGATTTAGTTTCAAGGTACTAGAAATAGGAAGATCAAGATGTCCAAGAGAGAAGTTCTAGAGCTCAACAAAGACATCTTTTCTGCATGGTAGAGTATAATGAAATTGCACCTTGGATCAAAAGGTGACTATGAACAAACCTCAATTGGAATAGAACATGTAAATCCAATAGGACCTCTTACTGTAGATGATTTGAACAAAAAGAAGGAGCACAATCAAGCAATGCTGGAGATTGCCTCTACACTTAATTATGCAGAATATGATGACATTAAAGATTGTGACACTGCATTCAAGATGTGGAAAGCCTTATCAACTATCTATGGAGGAGATTAGAATGTCTAGAGAGCAAAGAGAGAAAGCCTAAGAGAAAATTTTGATGACATAAAAATGGAGGAAGGAGAAAATGCTACCCAATATGCTACAAGAATGAAAGAAGTGGTAAGTGCAATAAGAAGTCTAAGTGGTCAATTGGAAGAAGAAATAGTTATCAGAAAATACTTAAGAAATCTGCTCCCTATCTATGCTATTAGAGTTTCAGCCATCCAAGAGCTAAGGTTTGTATAAGGAAACACACTAAACTTTGAAGGAATAGTGGGAAGACTTACTGCATTTGAGCTATCCAATTTTGATAACTACAGACTTGAGAACCCTGAATCTACTTTCAAGGCCAAGATGACAATAAAAGACACTAAAGAGGATACATTAAGCAAGAAGAGAATAAAAGGAAAAAATGCATCTAGTGATAGTAGTATAGATGAAGAAGATGTGGAACAGTTAGAATCACTACTAGCTAGGAGATTCCATAGAGGCAAAGGTAAATTCAAAGGTAAGCTCCCTATCATATGTTTTAATTGCAATGAAGTAGGTCATATTGATAGAAGATGTACATAGAAGAAGAACTACAAAGAAGGAAACAATTACATGAATAAGAGAGAAGATGATAGAAAAGATTACAAGGAGAAAGGCAAGAGATGCTACATTGTTGAAGAAGATTCTAATGAGAATGATGATGAAGTAGTCTATGTGGTCATGAAGGATGAATCAAATAAAGATGAAGATGAAGCAACAACAATAGTTACCTATGTGAACAAGAATGACAAGTGGATCATAGATAGTGGATTCTCACATCACATGATAGGAGATAAGAGTAAGTTCACTACCTTTACTCAATATGATGGAAATAGTGTTAGATTTGGTAATGATGCTCCATGTCAAATCAAAGGGAAAGGCTCTATTAAGCTCATAGGGAAAATTTTATGTGATAATGTATACTATGTTGAAGGATTGAACTACAACTTGATGAGTGTATCACAGTTAGGCAATGTAAGTTGCAAAGTTGAATTTGGAAACAAAACTACTAAGATCTATGACACCAATGGAAATTTGATAGGAAAAGGTGAACAAACTAGGATTAATTTATTTTACCTAGATCCGAAGATGCAACATGCCTTGTTGTAATATTTGATGATGTATGGTTGTGGCATAAAGGTTGTGTCATGTTAACATTGATAATCTGATCAGCATCAGCAAGAAAAAGAAGGTCAAAGGGTTGCCCAAGTTGAAGAAACCTGAAAACACAATGTGCAAACAATGTCAACTAGGGAAGATGACTAAGTCTAGTTTCAAAAGAAAAACATACACATCCAATGAAGTACAAGAGTTAGTTCATATAGACTTATGTGGTCAAATAGAAGTGCAAAGCTACCTGGGAGACAAATACATAATGATATTTGTAGATGACTATTCCAGGATGATGATAGCTATATTTTTAAAGAAAAAATATGATGCATTTCAAATGTTTAAGTGGTATTTGGCTAGAGTTGACAAGGAAACAGGAAAGAACCTAAAATGCCCAGGGTCAGATAGAGGAGGTGAGTTCACATCAAAAGAATTTGAAATATTCTGCAATGACAAAGGTATCAAAAGGAAAACATCAACACCAAGAACTCCACCATAGAATGGTATTTCTGAAAGAAGAAATAGGTCAGCAATTGACTGTGCTAGAACCTTGATGATGGAGACAAATGTTGCACTAAAGTACTAGCGAGAAGCTGTAAGTATTGTAGTCTACACACTAAATAGAGTTCAAGTCAAGAAAGGTACAAATGCAACACCTTTTGAATTGTGGTATGGTCACTCACCTAATGTTAAAAATTTCAAAGTATTTGGTTGTAAATGTTATATTCTCAAAGATACTAGAAATGTCAAGTTTGATGCAAAAAGTGATGAAGGCATATTCCTTGGATACTCCACTAGAAGTAAAGCATATAAGTTTTTAAATACTAACACTAACAAAATTGTGGAGAGTGCAAATGTAAATTTTGATGAGCATGTACAATTTTAGGTTGATGAGTCCAATCAATCAGAGGATTATAGATCCTTTGTATACTTTTATGAAGGAATGACTATTGGAGACAATGCTACAAATCAAGTTCAGAATCGGAAAACAAATTTAGTATCTATCAAGTCGTAGCCTATGAATGTCAAGCTACATTTAGAAGCTGAGCTACAGAATGTAGAAAATGCTCATTCTAATTCTGAATATAGTATGCATGAGAGGAATGATGAAGTGCCAAATGAAGAAGAACAAAATGACTTTGAAGTTGAAGGACCAAACATGGAAAGAAGAACAAAACCCAAATTAGCCAAGTATGTGAGAAGACATCACCCTCCAGATCAAATCATTGGTGACAAGGATGCCATAAAAGTGACAAGGAATAGACCGAGGAATGAATCATATCAATTAAACAAGGTTGAACCTAAAATAGTGAAGGATGCACTGCAAGATGATGATTGGTGTAAAGCCATGGAAGAAGAGGGAGATCGGATTGAGATGAACAAAACATGGTCTCTAGTTCATAGCCTAGCCGATAAGAATGTAATTGGTACCAAATGGGTGTTTAGAAACAAACTTGATGAGAATGGTGAGATAACAAGAAACAAAGCTAGGCTAGTTTGCAAAGGCTATGCACAAGAAGAAGGATTAGATTATGGAGAGACATTTGCCCCTGTTGCAAGAATGGGAGTAAGAACATTACTTGCATATGCTACATACAAAGGTTTCAAGGTCTACCAAATGGATGTGAAGTCTACTTTTCTGAATGGTATACTGGAAGAGGAAGTTTACATATAATAACTAGAAGGATTTGTTGATGAAAAGAACAACGACATGGTCTATAGATTACACAAAGCACTTTATGGATTGAAGCAAGCACTAAGAGCATGGTATGAGAGACTGCACAAATATCTTGCAAAGATAGGATTTGAGAGAACAGATGACAACAATAACTTGTATATCAAAGCTGAAAAAGTAAAGACATTTTGATATCCAAAATCTTTGTTGATGATATAATATTTGGAGGTAAAGATGTTCTTTGCAAAGATTTTGTTGATCAAATGAAGTATGAGTTTGAGATGTCAATGTTTGGAGAAATCAAATTCTTTGTTAGATTACAAGTACATCAATTGAAGCATGGCATATTTGTGACTCAATACAAATATATCATGGAGATACTCAAAACATTTGGGTTAGAAGACTCAAAACTAGTTAGCAAACCCATGGCAACTAGACATAAACTATCCAAGAATGATGAGTTTGCTAAAGTAAATTAGACATTGTATAGATCAATGATTTGAAAGCTACAATATGTTGTACATAGCAGACCAAATATTGCATTAGCAGTTGGAATAGTAGCAATATTTTCTACAAATCCAAGAGAAAATCACTTAATGGAAATGAAGAGAATACTAAGATACCTAAAAGGAACTAATGACTTTGGTTTATACAATAAGAGGAATGAAAAATTTGAACTAAGAGCCTACATCAATGCAAATTGGGGAGGTAGCATTGATGATAGAAAAAGAACTAGTGGAGGAGCACTTTTATTGGGAAAAAGGTTGGTTACATGGACTAGCAAAAAGCAAAGCTACACCTCACAGTCCACTGCTGAAGCTGAATATGTGGTAGCTACTATAAACTACACCTATATTGTATGGATCAAACATTTACTCCAAGGTATGAAGGAAGAAGTAACTGAGCCTATGAAACTCTATTGTGATAATACAAGTGCAATTAATATATCAGAGAATCATGTAATGCATGCCAAAACCAAGCATATTGCAATCAAGTATCACTATGTGAGAGAGTTGGTGGAAGACAAACAAGTGAAGATGGGATATGTTAGCTCAAAGGAAAAAATTGTTGACATTTTCAAAAAAGCACTACCTAAAGATGCTTTTGAATATCTTAGAGGTAAGTTAGGGGTGATACCCCTAGCCAAGGCTACCTAAAGCAAAAGCAAGACTACCCTACATCAAATGAGCTGATTGTTAAAGATTTTGCACATTAAAAAAAGAATGTTTACTTTGTGATTCATGCCTAAAGTAGTAAAAGTGTTGAAGTTCCAAAATAGTCACAAGCAAGGTGATAGAGGGAGAAAGTGAATGAACCTGCAAAAGCTACACTTGCATATCAAGATGCCAATATGGCTTTGACATTGTTGTTAAAGAGGGAGAAATAGCCGAAAACTAATCAACAATTGTTGAAGATAAAGGATTAGAAAAGAGGGAGAAGTTGTGAGAAATTGATTACATGCTAATGATTTGGTGATCAAATGAAGA
Source organism: Cupressus sempervirens (assembly GCA_028749045.1). Classification (NCBI taxonomy): domain Eukaryota; kingdom Viridiplantae; phylum Streptophyta; class Pinopsida; order Cupressales; family Cupressaceae; genus Cupressus; species Cupressus sempervirens. The sequence goes on from CM053787.1 coordinate 853,069,979, forward strand.
TAAAGGGAGAAGTTGATCAGAATAGTAGAAGATGAGAAATATAGAGGGAGAAAGGAAAAGAAAAAAGATACAACAACAAAGAGGGAGAAGCAGAAATGAAGCAATCAAAAAAATAGGAGATGTGAAGCTACAATTTACTTCTTGGCATTTGACTTACTGTTCTAACCTAGCTACCATTTGGTTAGATAGTTTAGTCTAATGGTTGATCAATTTGATTTGACATCAATGCCAAAGAGGGAGATTGTTGGAAATCTGATTGAAAAGCTCATTGTTAAAGATCAAAGAGGGAGATTGTTGCAAATGAGGAAGATTGTTGTTGAAAGAATGTTTTCAATCATTGTTTTGTCATTAATTTCAAACCTCCTATTTGTAGGAATGATATTTTCTTATAAGATCCAAGTACTATCACTTAGTGGATTGATGAAGAGGATTTGATCAACAAGATGTAACAAGAGAATCTAAGGGAAAGATTGAGTTATGATATTGTCATGAAGTGCAAGGATTAGTTAAATCAATGGTTAAGTGATGTATTGATAACATACTCAAAGATACAGAGGTTGGTCACACTTAGAAACATTGGAGGAAGAGGTTGTAACAAGCTGGAATGCAAAGCTTAAAATAAGATCATTAGTGGGCATCGAGCAAGTTAGTTGGAGTTGAGAAAATTCTTAGTTGGAGCTGAGTAACAAGAAATTCTAGTGTGTTGAATGATCTTTAGGTGCCAAGTGAAGAATAGGTGACGAGCATCATAAAATTCTTAGTTAGTTTCGAGTGATCTTCAGGTTTCGAGCATCAGGAAAAACATAGTTTATGCCGAGTAACACAATATGTGCCGAGCACCAGTATTTCAATAGTGCCGAGTTGCTACATTATTTCAAATGATGAAGACTTTCCAAATCTAAGCCAACAAAGTGGTCACATTAAATTTTATGAACAAGTTGGAAGATAAGAATGCTAAGCTGGTGGCATAGAATTCTATGTAAACCATTTTTGAGAGAATTCTAAAGAATTATTCAAGAATTTTCTAGAGGGAAAAAAATATGGGTTAGATGCAATGTATCCTACCTAATCCATGCAAATTGGAATTAAAGAATGGAAGAATCAAGTGGGAAAAGGAACTCGAAGACTTCTATTTAAGGAAGTCATAGACCAAGAAGCACAGAGCTGCTGAAGAGCCAAATGTGCAAAGTGGTTAGAAGGGTGTCAAGGAGAAGACATCTAGAGAAGGAAGACTAAGGTTAGAAGGGTGTCATGAAGAGATGATTGCACTGGTACATTGAGAATGGAGACTAAAGGATACTAAGCTTGAAAGGAGGCCAAACTGTCAGAGTTGTAGTGATTGAAGGCCAGGAAAGGTTATGAGCTAAGAAGTGATCTGAGATCTACAAGATAAGTTGTATTTTGTAGTTAGGTCAAATATTTTCTAATACTCTCTAGCAATTGTATTAGATCTGGAAATCATATGGACTTAGGTTGGCCTAACAGCCATTTGTAAATCATTTAATAGGGTGGCATTCCAAGTGAATGTTCTAAAGTCCTCTAACCAAGCCCACTTCTAACACTATGGTTAAATCTTCTAACAAGGTCACATTTAACAGTGTGTTGTAAACCTTTAACAAGGCAAGTCTTTCATAGGGCATCACTTCAGAAGAGTGAGAATTGAGTAGCATGTTACTGGAGGGTTTTTTCCAAATTGGGTTTCCATGTAAATCACTATACTATGTGTTTATTTCTTATGTGTTATGCTTACATGTTGATTTATAGTAACTTGTTGATTAGTAAATTCAAATCTTGGATGAATGAATGGTTGAATGGGGTCAGTACATTTAGTGAAAAATTTGAATCAAACATTTGGACCTTGAATAACTGATTCACCCCCCCTCTCAGTTATTCTAAATCATTTCTAAAAGATCCAACATTGTCATGGATGTGAGTGGAGCCTATGGATGCCGCCTGCAGTTGCTCTATTTTTCTTTTGTATTCAGTAGCTTCATCTATTCTTCTTATCTTCCCCATCAATCCCTTGCATGTTTTAAACATCATAAATGATAAGAAAAGTGTTAGGCTGAAGATTTTTGTGAAGAAATGATTAAAATTTACCCAATAGCCCTATTTTGAGGCTTGTGATGACATACACACTCTTAAAATTAGGTAACTAGTAATGGTTTTCCATTTGTCCCCACTGCCACTATCATAATCAATTCTATATATCTTGACACGGGAAAGTTCCAACTTTTCTTCTATTTCAAATCTGCGAGATATAATCAAGGAAAGACAAATTCAATCCCCACATCATTTTATCAGTCTAATATAATCAGTTGGGCCCCAAAGTGGGTTTGACTCAAAAAAATTTTGTTTCTGAACAACTAACATGCAAAATGGCCCATTAGTCTTTTCAAACTTTCTAAAATCAAAATCAAGCATTGAATCATCACTTAAAACTCATTTTATCACTTTTCTTTAAACTATGATTCGCTAATAGTAAGGCTTGATAACTAGCTTTAAAAACTTATATAAACACTTGGTTGGGCTCTGAAGCTCTAAAATTTTATTCTTTCCAACATACCTATCAGGCTTACCAAATCTCATCACATGACAACATTAAGGTCAAAGGATCTCGACCTTCAAAGTTGCATACATAAAATCACTTGCAAATAAACATATCAGAAAACATAAAAATGGGTTCAGTTTTGGCTTCAAAAACTAGGCAAACTAACACTTGGGAAAGAAAAAAACTAGGGTGTTGGTTCACTATCATGAGGAGAGTAGAAATCTAGGAGTTGGGTTCATGATGGATAATAGGGTGCATTTGGCGAATGGTCAAAGTGGGTCACTAAGAATTTGTAGACTAGAAAGATTGACAGAAAGGTGATTTTTGCAAATGTAATTGACCTACAAAAGTGTACAGATAGATTCATCAAGACTTGAAAATTGGCACACTTGAATTGTTTTTGGAGGAAAACATAGTGGTAGAATGCATTTGATCTCATCTATCACAAATTTTGAGATATAACATCATGAAAAGGGATACTAATTAATCTGCACTTCTTGACACCAATAAAAAGTTGCATGTTGCATTTGGAATCACATTTGAAAACTAATCAAATGGATTCTTCATATGCTCAAACTTGAAAAATATAAATTCTCTAACCTCTAAAATGCAATTCAAAAGGAATTTTCTCATTTTAGTCAACTGGGTCAAAATTATAACAAGTCAAGTGGGGCTTCCTAGAATTCTGAACAATTCACATTAGCATCACATCAATAAATGACGAACTTTGAGGGATTCAATATCTAGTCAAACGGATTCAAAATGACTCAAAATATAAAACATAGGCTCTCTAATATGGACTCCTATAGACACTAAACACTCGCAAAGGGACAAGTTAGAAACATTTCCAGGTGTGAGATATTCAATTGCAAACACAACCTCCTATCGCTATTTGACACTTAAGCAAAAATGTAGATTTGAAAATTGCTTAAAACAAGACTTCACAAAATGGATTGAATTGTCAATTTATTGATAATAAAAATATGCATATTTCTAATGAAGGGTGTTAAACAACTAAAACACCACCTTAGCCTTGAAATGACAACCAGTTACATATGCACAAAAAGCATTCATAGGGGGCTCAAAGTGATTCAAAATTTGGGATAAACACTCAAAATGGGAATGCAATTTTGAGTGCCATCACCACCCATGAGGAATACAACCATATTGGATCCCTTGCCAACTAAAAATGTTAAACTTAAATATAGAGCAAAAACATTCTTCAAGGACTTAGAAACTAAGCGCTATACAAAAGAGGTAACTTCTGATGGATTCCTTAATGAATTCCAAATAGAAGAAGTGGACCATGTTCAAATGTTGTAATAAAAAATGTCTTGGAAAGTAATCTTGTTAAAATTACATCCTTCTAATATATGGATAAATTAATTTTATAGAGAAGTGCCACCAATATGGTATGTGAATATAGACACACAATTTATACTAGATACCTAAGCTGCTACATCCTAGTGTAGCATGTATAAGACTAAACAAGACATAACACTATCCCTTGCATTTTTCCAATTATGAGAAAAAAATTACTCATGCTTACAATGAAAAGGTCCAGTATATATGAATGCTAAGAAATGCACTATTAAACTACCAACAAATGTCTAGTCACCAAGTTTTCCACATTTTTCTCTCATTGCCATTGACTAGGAGTTTAAGGGAATTTATTTTCATCAATACAAAATGAATAAAGAATAGAATCTTATTGCTAAAATGACCTAAGTTATTGGCCAAAGAACAAGATGACTCAGAAAACAACATGTGTGCCTCTACAATTGACAAATATATACAATGGCTAGAACATCTAGAAATCTTATCATTAGCTAAGTATAAATCATTCTACACTCCTAATTCAATGCATTCAAGTAGAAGAACAAAGCCATTGATAATAGGTTATGTAAAATTCAATACTCATATTGATCGAGAAAATTATTTCAAGAAAAAACTTTTGCTATATGTACCATTTCATAGAAATGAAGAAACCTTGCTATAGGGACATGAAACATGGAGTTCAACATTTGGTGCAAACAAGCTACACATTTCAAAAAATGAAAAAATATTTACTTCACATGTCCACAAAAATTGGTGTGACATAGATAAATTCATAATAGAAGCTGGGCCTGACAACAATCCAACTATAAACTTTACCCAAGACAAACTAGACAATGAAGTAGAAAAATATGACATGATGGCTAATCTCAAATGTGTCAAGTATTTGACACCAATTGACGCCACCAGCAAATGTAAATTTTTTGAAATAGCCCACCCATTCTTACTTAGATGACCAATATTATAGATTATGATGGCAATTAAATAGGGAGCACCAATCAATACTAAAAGACATGATACTGAAGAAATGCCTTGACCCTAAGCCATTGCACCTATTCCTCATAGGCGAGGCTGGTACTGGCAAAACTTTCATAGAAAAAGTCATATTTGAAGCAATGGTTCAAATGTGAGATAAGAAATAAGATAGCAACCCCTTCAAAACATTCTATGTCGGTCAAATAACTATGCACTCCATATTTTTGCTTCCATACAACTCTTCTAGAATGCTACCTCTAGACTCGAATACATTGGACAACCTTAGCAAAAAACTAGAACAATTCAAAATCTTGCTTATTGATGAGGCCTCATTGATTGGCTCTAGAATGTTGTACAATGTAGATAGAAGGCTCTATCAAATCAAACATATGGCAACAAAACCCTTTGGTAACATTGACATCATATTTTGTGCTAACTTATACTAGGCACAACTTGTATGTGATTCTTGGATATTTGATCAACCAACAATAAATAATGAGAAATTTCCATACACATTTTGGTCTGATAATGTCCTCTCTTTTGAACTACAAACTATAGTTAGAAAAACAAATGTGCAATTCATATCCATTTTAAATCATGCTAGAATCTCTCAACAAACTTATGAAGACATATCTTACCTAAATAGAATATGCCTAAAACCTACTCCCACTAATCCAAGGTTACCACACTTATTTCAAACAAATTCAACAATTGACAAAAACAATAAGAGAATAATAGACTACTTACCTACTAAACTCTATGTATTTGGAGCCATAGAAAAGAAGGACACTCTAATTGACAAAATCTATTCCCAAGTTGAAAAGTCTTCCCTTCCCAACATGATCTACCTAAAAGAAGGAGCATTAGTTGAACTAATTACTAGAAACCTAGACACACAATATGGTCTAGTTAATGGTCGTAATGGTATTTTCCAAATGCACACATCTAATGAAGAAGGCATCCTTTGGATTCATTTTACCAACCTTGTAATTGGTAGCTCATGTTGGAAAAAATTACAAAGGCTTTACACAGACTCGACTTTTCCATCTCGGACACCAATCATGAGAATATCAAAAAGAGTCTAAACAAGCACCAAAATAGTTACTCAATCACAATTAGCACTTTAGCTAGCATGTGCACGAATGATTCATCAAGCACATGGCTTGATAATGGATGTAATTTCTTTTGACCCTTTCAAAGTCCATCAACACGGCCTATCCTACATTGCCTTGTCCCATGTATGAAATATTGATTCATTGTATTTGATACACAAATTGGAACATAAAAACTTCAAAACATTCAAGGAAGTTGATGAAGAAATACAATGCCTACATAATTTTGCACAATGGAAAGTCAAATACAATCTTTACTGAACAACATCAAACTATTTCATAATATGTTCTTTGAACATGTGAAGCTTCCAATTCCATGCCTTGGACATAGCCCACATCATGATTTTCTCCAATCATCTGTCCTTTGCTTGCAAGAAACAAGACACAAAGTTCATGGAAAACTCAATCACCTAAACACCAAATTCAACCACAACTTCTCATCATCTATTCATGGGCTCCTAACATGTTATGAAAAATCAATTACATTGATAAAAACATGAAATTTTTGCAACAAAACATCTTGAACATATCACAAACAACTAATCTGTTATGTCTAGGAAATACCTTGTGCATCACAAATTCTACCTTAGGCCTGGTGGGCCCATTAAAGAATTGCTAGATCTAATAGAGAAAATTATAACAATATTCTACATAATTGCAAACTCTTTATTGTTGGAGACTTCAACATCGACATGCTACAATCCACAAAAGCCTAATCAACTCTTGCCCAATTTATCCAATATTATAAGCTCACACCAACTGTGAACATGGAAACAACATAGGCAGGAACATTGCTAGATCAAATTTGGGTACAAAATATTGACCCTAATCTTGCCACTTTCACTCTACTAGATGCCTATAGTTCAAATCATCTAGTAGTATCCTTACAGCTCCTGCTCTAACAAAAACAACAACAAAAAGCTTCTAATAAGGAAAAATTGGTATAACCCTGGACTTCTATCTCAGAAATTATTTTTCCCTAGTACCTATCAAATATGTTGTGAACCTTTTCTTGATAATACATTTCCAAAAAATAAATAACCAACAACAAGCATATTCTTTTCTATATAACTACCTTATTTTTCCACAAAGGTAACATAATAGCTACTTCAATTACAGATTTGATGATTATTTTATCATATCCATGATCTAGCACTCTCTTAATCTAATTATGTCCTTCAAAGTCATTTTATTCTATTTTATTGATAGAATACAAAGTGCTTATCTCTTTTCCTAATCATTAATGACTGCATTGTCTCCCCTACCTCTATCCAATGCTAACTTGCTAGTAAGTCTCCTACTAAGGCCCAATTATTAAAATATGGTATTATGTTCAATTTATACTACTCAAGGTGGCCTCATAAGTCCTAGACATTTTTAAATTTGTTAAATTTTTCTGTTCACTAACACCAAAAACAAAAACAACTAATTATAATTTTCAAAATATTAAGCCTTAAGCCTTAAACATATGTGATAATTCATGCTCAAATTATCCATGCTCAAATTAGTCAATATCTAACATATGATCCTTTTACAAACATTCAACCAATCCCAGTGAAACAAAACAATAACTATTAATAACTAGAAAATAATAAATATTTAAATACAAAACACATAATTGGTAACAAGAAAACCAATTCATGTTAACCTAGCCAAGATCAATGTTAGATCCAAACAAATATCAATAAAGTCTCTTCAACAAACTATTAATGTGACTGGATCCACATAGGAAAGAACTAAGAAATAGCAATACCAAAAATAATAGGTGCAAGTATTTATGGGCAACATGAACAAATTAGTAGCAAGACATAACAACATGTGACACAAAACATGTATGAAAGTAGTTATTAGTTATAAGATAAGATCTAAAAATATATGATAACAACAAATAATAAATGTAAAATACTTTGTGAGTAAACATTATATCTTCTATCTGATACTTTGTCTTATACATGTTAACCTCAACATATGATGATAACAATGTCAGACCTCAAATTGATAAATTAAGTGGAATGTCAGATTATCTAAAGGAGCTAGCCCATGAGTTATGTAGTTTAAAAGATGAATATTTCATTGAACCAAATTCAACAATTAGAAAGTACATGAGTAATATATAAATAATTGGAAGCCACCATTTTCTTGCAAACCATTATAAAAATGGAACCTTTTTCATACTTCACAAATACGATATTTTTAAGAAACTTTTTTGGTGATGTAGGCTTCCAACCTATGGTTTTTAATCTCCCCTACCCTTTAACTTACTCCAACTACTTTATTTATTGTTGTCTTCTCATTGAGAGTTCTAGACCTCTCATTTTGTAAACTATATTTCTAGATTGTTTAAGACTTACCTAGAAGCCTCTAGCTTGAGAGAGAAGACTCATCGTAATTTGAAATGCTTTTTTTATGGTAATGATATATGAGAAGAGCATAGTTATATTTTAGAAGATTGGCTACTAGCTATTCAGCAAAGGCATATGTAGAAATACAAAATTTTATGTTTGAATCAATATATCTTATCTATCTTTATATGTGTCTTCTTATTTTTGGTTTATCTCTTTTTATGTGAGCACATATTTTTTTCCTTTGTCTCTGCATCAATAGATTGGTATCAGAGCTATAGAAAATTTGGGCATTGTTTTTATGGGAAAATATCATTATGGGTGAAGGCCAAATGAGAGTAAAGCTAAAGATCTAAGGAAGAGATCATAGTTGCTATGTGATGAAGGAATAGAAAGGGTTTGTAGTTGTTACAAGAGAGAAAGTTTTATTATTAAATCATGGCAAGAACTAGTGGAAGCATTTCACAACCACAAATTCCAACTTTTAATGGAAAAAATTATGATTATTGGAGCATCAAAATGAAAAATCTTTTCTATTCTCAAGATGTTTGGGATTTAGTTGAAAGTGGGTTCCCTGAACCAGAAAACCAGCAAGCATATCAAGCTCTTTCACAAGACAAAAAGGATTTATTAAAGGAAAATAGGAAAAGGGATGCTAAGGTATTGTTCTTTATTCAACACATAGTGGAGGAAGCAATATTTCCAAAGGTAGCTGCTACCACCAACTCAAAGAAAGAATGGGACAACTTGAAATCAACATACTAAGGCACAAGAAAGGTAAAAACTTCAAAGTTACAAAATCATAGAAGAGATTATGAAAATTTACAAATGAAAGATTTAGATTCAATAGACTCATTCTTCACTCAAGTAATGGTGATAGTAAATCAGATTATATCTTATGGAGAAACCCTTGGGTATCAACTAGTTGTAGAGAAAATACTTAGAAGTCTATCAAATAAGTTTGATTCAACAGTTGTGTCCATTGAAGAATCTATGGATCTCTCCTTGCTATCAATAGATGAGTTCATGGGTTCTCTCTTATCACATGAACAAAGGTCAAATTTTTTGGAAACTTCTTCATTAGAGAATGTTTTCAAGACTCAACTTTCATTTGGAAGAACAAGAGGAAGATCTGATTACAGCAGAGGTAGAGGACATTTTACACCAAGAGGAGGAAGAGAAAATCCACAATTTAAGAGTAGAAGGCTAGCATCAACCTCACAAACCCATTTCACATCAACAAGAGGAAGGGGGAGCAACCAACCTCACAATAATCATCAAGGAGAAAGGTATGACAAATCTAACATCAAATGTCATTATTCTAATAAATTTGGGCATTTTGCATCTAAGTGTAGAAAAAGAAAATATGACATGAATAGGCAAAAGACACATTTTACAAATGAAAGCTAGCCCAACACTAGTGCGAAAAACACCATCTTGATAGCATGCAATGTTGCACAAGAGAGTTCTAAAGAAGTATGGTTTTTAGATAGTAGTTGTAGTAACCATATGAGTGGGTCTAAGGAGATATTATCAACAATAGATGAATTAGTAAAATCAGAGGTTAAGTTGGGGAATGATCATCAAATTCCAGTCATAGGAAAAGGGTCAATTAGCATAAGAACTAAGAAAGGTGAAGAAAATGAAATTCTCGATGTATATTATGTTCCTGGATTGCAACACAATCTCATAAGCATTGGGCAACTAGTACAAAAGGGATATAGAATACATTTTGAAAATGGTGAATGTGTGATTCTAGATAAAAGACCAAGCAATAGGCTGATTACAAAAGTTGAAATGACTCAAAATAGAATTTTCCCACTTAAAATCCAAAGTGAATTATTTTTAGAGCCAAATGAATTGCAAAAAGTAGTTGAATCTACATTCAAAGCTTTACACAAAAATGAATCTTGGCTATGACATTTAAGGTTTGGTCATTTAAACTTTAAAGGTTTACAACTCTTATATAAGAAATGAATGGTCTATGGGTTGTCACCAATAGAGCCACTTAAGACAACATGTGAGAGTTGCATTTTGGCAAAGCAACATAGAAAAAAATTTCTAGTTGGAAAGTCTTATAGAGCAAAAAATCCACTTCAAATAGTCCATTCAGATATTTGTGGGCCAATGCAAACACCATTCTTAAGCGGAAAACTTTATTTCTTGACATTTATTGATGATTTCAGCCAAAAAGTTTGGATTTATTTTGTGAAGTATAAATTAGATGTATTTGTTGTCTTTAAAGAATTCAAGGAAAAAGTTGAAAAAGAAAGTGGATACTCTATTAAAACATAAAGAGCCAGTCAAGGTGGAGAATACATATCAAATCATTTTCTAATTTTTTGTAAAGAAAATGGCATATGAAAACAATTTATAGCAAGGTACACTCCACAAAAAATTGGAGTACTGGAAAGAAAAAATAGAACAATTATGGAGATGACAAGGAGTATGTTAAAGGAGAAACACTTACGAAATGAGTATTGGGCTGAAGCAGTTGCATGTTCAACATACATACTAAAAAGATGTTCAACAAAAATAGTAATAAATAAAGCACTAGAAGAAGCTTGGAGCAAAAGGAAGCACAATATAGCACATTTGAGAATATTTGGTTGTGTGGCATACTCATTGGTACCTCAAGAAGTAAGAAAAAAATTGGATGATAGAGGAGAGAAGTTCATATTTGTGGGATATATTGAACAATCCAAGGCATATAGGTTATACAGTACCATTACAAAGAAGTTAATAATAAGTTGTGATGTTGAGTTTGTAGAAGAAGAAGCATGGGATGTTAGCTTGGATAAGTCAACTATAGTTCCAACTAGTATTCCAAAAGAAAATGAAGAAAATGAAACTCAAGATGTGCATTCTACAACATAAACAAATGTTTCCAAAACACCTGCAAGGGCACCTACCACTCAAAACACTACTACTCCAGCAAGTATTAACAGTACTGAATCATCTAATCCAACACTTTCATCATTAAGATGAAGGTCTACAAATACTTCAAGGAAGACATGAAATCTTAGAGACATATATGATGAATTACAAGAGGCTAAAAATGATGATTTATGCATTAATTTTGCACTATTAGCACATGATGGTCCAATTTATTTTGAAGAAGTTATTAAAGATGACAGATGGATTTCACCCATGGATGAAGAAATTTAGTCAATAGAAAATAATGATACTTGGGACTTAGTAGATCTTCCTAAAGGCAAGGATGTGATTGGAGTTAAGTGCGTATACAAAACAAAATATAATGCCAATGGAAAAGTAAAGAGACAGAAGGCAATACTAGTAGCCAAAGGCTTCACACAACAACCATGTATAGACTATAATGAGACATTTGCACTCATGGTAAGATTGGACTGTATTAGAATGATTTTATCCATAGCAGCAGAAAATAATTGGAAGGTTTATCAAATGTGTCATGTCCCCTTTTTAAATAATTAAAAATAATAATCTTTTCTAAGGCATGCAGGCCCAAAATGGTGAAGTTTCGAAAAAAGGAGATAATCTTTGGAAGCTAATGGACTAATAAATGAAAATTATTATTAAAATATGTTTTATTAATCCCTCTTGGAAGTGAGTTAGGGTTATGCCCTCTTTTAAGGAGTTTGGAGGCATTTTGGGCTAATTCCAGAACTTGATTTTTGCGCATTGCTTTGTTGTTCTTCAGAGGCTGCCAAACCTGTAAAGAAGGAGACCCAAGAATGGGAGTTTTAAAGTTTCTAGGAAGGCTAAGGATGGGATTTTGAAGCCATTCCATGTGCATGCTCATGCAGAGTTTGCCTTTGTGCTGAACAATGCAGATTTGTGAGTTTTCGGGTGTATTTTTTGTAAGAGTTTGGTGCTTCCAGTTGAGTATTTCATATCAGTTTGGGTTGCTATTGTATATCAGACTTTTAAAGAGATAAATATATGTATTTGGATATGATTATAATTTTTTGATAGATTATTAAGTTTTTGTGGTGATTCTGGGCTATTTTGTGCTATTTTTAGGAGCCCGATGAGCATTGTTTTTGTCCTCCATTTGGGAACTATTGTGTGCATGTTATATAGATCTGGAAATGTAATTTTATAGGCTTTTATGCTGCTCAAATTTCTATAAAAAATTTCCACTTTCAGATTTATTAATAATAGGTGAAGCTGTGAAGCTTTTGGCATTATTTCTGGCATACCCGATTTGGGGTTTATTGAGAAATTGGTGGATCTTTAAAATATTGGTTGTTTGATTTTAAAGATCTGATTTGAGGCTTGAAATTTCATATAAAATCACAAAAGGGACATTTCAATGGTATTAGAGCTATGATCTTGCCAGCCTGAGGGTTTGTAGAAGTTTGCATGTCACTTTTGACAACTACCCAAATCTTGCATGTCATAATTTATGGTTGCATGTTGCTTCTAATCAGCTGCATGTCAAAATTTATGGTTGCATGCTACTTCTAATCATTTTCATGTTAGTTCTTGGTGAATTTGGTGGTTGAATGTTGCTTCTAATCAGCTGCATGTCAAAATCTATGGTTGCATGCTACTTCTAATCATTTGCATGTTAGTTCTTGGTGTTTGAAGAAGTTATAACCTATTGGGGTTACTCTCTACTTTATCCAGAATGGAAAGGTATAGTATAGAGTCTTAGAGGACACGATCTTAGACAATTGATATCCAGAGTCAGAATAGTAGAAAGGATGGTTATTTAGACATTAGAGATAAACTTAGGAAAATAAGCCATGACATGTCTTAACTGTTGGTTGAGCACCACTGTATAACGAATGACATGTTATTTGACCTAGCTAAGGTGGATAAGTTGAGTGGATTTCTATTTGGAAAATTTTCTCACAGGGCAGATGACACAATTACCAAGAACTTGCATGAGGAGTTTGAGAAACTAGCTTATAGCTAGGCAGAGGTCTCAGATTCTACTCCACTACAAGAGGTAGTGAGAAAGGATATTACACAGATTGATGGTAATGGTCAACTTGATACTCAAATTGAGACAATTGTATATAGGTCATTAAAGGGTGATATCATAGGTATTCAGGATGGTATAGTTACAATAGGTAGTGACTACAGCATAGTGGGTTTAGATGATGATTATGAGGATGTTGTTGTTCATGATGGTGAGATACCTGGTAGAGATGAGCAGACATTGAGCATTCATGAATTTGCTCAGAAAGAGTACCAGGCACAGTTAGATGCTTCGTCACATGAGGTTGAGGCTGGTAGTACTTCACATGATTTGTGTAGCCAGCTAAAAGTGAAAAAAGATAGTATTGTGACTTCATTATCTCATCATGACAGGTATGTGGAGTTACTTGGTATTGGTCATATTACTCAAGTGAGGATTTTTCTTGAGTTACTAGCTGATTTTAGTTTACAGATATAGACTCGAGATTGTTATATTGGCATTTGGGATTCAGTTGACTGGAGATCTTTAACACTTTTTGGTAGTAGTGTTTGTTTGGGTGCTATCATGGATTTGATAGCAGATTGCACGGTGTTGTCTTTTCTTGTGCTAGCAACTTGTTCGATGTTGGTATTAGTTTTTATACACCAGTGTTGGGCTTTGTTCATATATCCAGTTGACCATACTTGCTGGAATGTGTTGATGATCTTTTATATTTGGCAGTTTGTACAGATGAGTCCTAGGATCATATTGGCATTGATGACATCTAGGAGGATGCAGTAGGCAATTTTGAAGACTTAGTTTCCTTGGGTACAGAGGAGTTGGACAACAGTGCTATAGTTTTTGATACTTCATATGTTGATATGAGCTTTAGGGTTGATTCACAGGATATGGATGGTAATACTCTAGAGACTAGTAACTTTGAGGATACTCCTTTAGATAGTGCATCAGAGGAGGTTTGTAGGAGATAGTCAAGCTAGTGCCATCATGTCTCTAATTAGTTGAGAGTTAGTGACTGAGACATTGCTATCACTTGCTAGCATTTCGATGTTGCTCATCAGTTGTTAGCAGTTTATGGATGGGGTTCTCCTACTAGTGATGAGTAGGAAGGAAGTTATCTTTCCTTGACAAAGATCCACTCTTTATGGGAGGCTATTCAAATTTTGAGATAGAATTATATGCAGTTGGTAGCCGATAGAGATTATCTCACAGAGTGGGGGAGTACAGCATATGATGCATTATTGGTCAAGGAAGATGAGGTGAGTGAGCTTACTCAGCAACTCAAGGTGACTTATGAGATTCTTGAGAGTACATAGTTGGCTTTCAAGGAGTCACAGTTTCATTTGGCTAAGGTGACCATGGAGTTAGAGCAACTACAACCTTTACCAAATTCTGTACAGTCATAAGTTGTGGTGTCCTATCATTTGAGGATGTCGATGGTTGAGATTGTTAAAGACAGTGCAGATGGGGATGCATCCATCCTTGATACTAACATTGTCATATCGGGTTCATCCCCACTAAAGTCAAGTTCAGTTGAGTTGGGTGGCGCAACAGATTGTTGTGGTATGCCTGACATGGTGGTGACCTCTAGTACTAATGGCACAAAGACTAGAGATGATGTATCAAAGACCATGTGTGATGTTGGTGAGCTGACCATTGGCATGGTTCCTTCTAGTAATACTACTCCCTTGGTGATGTCTTCAAAGGTAGTAGTCAATTCCAACTTGGTTAGTGATCAATTATAGTTAGTTACATCTAGATTGCAGTCTGAGCCACTGAGTGAGATTGGCACATTCTATCGACATTACATTGTGAGGTATGCTCATAAATTCACCTTTGATGACCATGTTGATGAGATGATGATATAGAGATGTACTTTGGTTCCTAGTGTTTATCATCAGTTATGGGATAGTTTGATGCCTCGGGATGAGAGTTGTGATGTGCACGACATGGCGATAGGTCCTACAGTTGACAGCTTGATAATACATGACTTAGAGTAGGAGTTTTGGAGTGATGCTTCAGCGGGTGTTGTTATTGATTCTACTCCTTTGGCTATGACATCTCCTGACTTAACTGGTGATTAGTCATAGTGGGTTGTATCACTTAATCATGGTGAGCTGTTGACTGAGGTTGGTTTTTTTTATCAACATTATATTGCAGGGTATGTACATCAGTTAGCATTTGATCCTTGTGCTGAGGAGTTGATGGTAGACAAACTTGGTTTGGGTTCCATTTCTTGTTGTTTATCTTGTGATGGCTTTTCACCATAAAGGGTGCATGAGAGTTATGGTTATGAGACAGTGGCCGGTGATCTGCAGAGTTGTGTTGACTACAGGAGTTATACAGTGTGTGGATTCTCCATACTTGGTACAGTTTCATTCGAGAGCGTTCACCATTGTTGCAGAGTTGGATTGTACATTTCATATAGGCTAGTGGGATGCGTTGATGGTATTTACTATGTTGGAAATTTGATTTGACCACTTTACTTGAGTTTTGATGTTCTAAGAGTTTGTGTCTCATGGGTTTCTGACTGTGGAAGTTGTGACTTTGGAGTTTGGTTGAGCAGTAATTGTCAGTTTGATTATGGATTCCTCTTGCTTATATTGCAAAGGATATTGCAGGAGCCTATGTTAATTAACAATAGTATAGTTCATGACTACATTTGGGATCCAGGTGGATTGATTGGTCTATTTTTAAGCCATTACTTGAGGACAAACAATATTTGGAAGGGGAGGACTTGTCATGTCCCCTTTTCAAATAATTTAAAATAATAATCTTTTCTAAGGTAGGTAGGCCCAAAAAGGTGAAGTTTCGAAAAAAGGAGATAATTTTTGGAAGCCAATGGACTAATAAATGAAAATTATTATTAAAATGTGTTTTATTAACCCCTCTTGGACATGAGTTAGGGTTATTCCCTCTTTTAAGGAGTTTGGAGGCATTTTGGGCTAATTCCAAAACTTGATTTTTGCGCATTGCTTTGTTGTTCTTCAGAGGCTGCCAAACCTGTGAAGAAGGAGAACCAAGAACGGGAGTTTGTAGGTTTCTAGGAAGGCTAAGGATGGGATTTTGAAGCCATTCCATGTGCATGCTCATGCAAAGTTTGCCTTTGTGCTGAACAATGCAGATTTGTGATTTTTCGGGTGTATTTTTTGTAAGAGTTTGGTGTTTTCGGTTAAGTATTTCATATCAGTTTGGGTTTCTGTTTTATATCAGACTTTTAAAGAGATGAATATGTTTATTTGGATATGATTATAATTTTTTGATAGATTATTAAGTTTTTGTGGTGATTCTGGGCTATTTTGTGCTATTTTCGGGAGCCCGATGAGCATTATTTTTGTCCTCCGTTTGGGAGTTATTGTGTGCATGTTATACAGATCTAGAAATATCATTTTATAGGCTATTATGCTGCTCAAATTTTTGTAAAAATTTCCACTTTCAGATTTATTAATAATAGGTTAAGCTGTGAAGCTTTTGGCACTATTTCTGGCATACCCGATTTGGGGTTTATTGAGAAATTGGTGGATCTTTGAAATATTGGTTGTTTGATTTTAAAGATCTGATTTGAGGCTTGAAATTTCATATAAAATTAGAAAGGAACATTTCAAAATGGATGTGAAATCAGCATTGTTGAATGGCATTTTAGAAGACGAAGTGTATATAAAACAACCACCATGATATAAAATTTTGGGAGAAGAACATAAGGTATACAAGCTAAAGAAGGCACTATATGTCTTGAAGCAAGCTCCTAGAGCTTGGTACAACAAAATTGACTCTTATTTTGTGAATAATGTTTGTAGTAAGTGTGGTTATGAACCAACTTTGTATGTCAAAGTGAGTAATGAAGGAGAAATATTGATAGTTTTCTTATATTTAGATGATTTGATATTCATTGGTAATATGTCAATTAACGATTTCAAGGTTGTCATGAAAAATGAATTTGATATGACTGATTTGGGGGTATGTGTAGGATCATGGTCAACAAAACTATGCTCTTAAGTGGCAATAAAAAATAAGAAAATCAGGGTTATGTCAACTTGACGTGCAATTTTCTACTTGTTATTAACTTTATATCAAAAATTTGAGAGAAAAGAATCTCTAGAAAATTGAATCTACTTTCTAAAATGCTAGGACTTATCTCAAAGTAATAATAATTGATTGATCAAAATTTTGAATTTTAATGCAATATTACAAAAATTTTAGAACAAAAATAAGAAGTAGACATATGTTTGACCACCTTAATCAAAATCAAATCATAATATTTTTAAATAATATACTAGATATAAGTAGTAGACTCATGCCTAGATGTGACACATATTTTTGGGTATTTTTATTCTAAATAAATAATAATTAATTAATTTTTGACTTTAGTATTTTTGGAATTAAAAAACTCTCGTGTCTGATCATCTTAGCTAATTCAAAACTCTATAGAATTTAATTTTTCATTTTTTTCCTTATAGTAGAAGAAACATAGAATGTGATGCATCTTTTGGATTTTAAAATTGTTATTTTTCAAGTAGTGTGTCAGTCAGCAATTTATACATAACTCCATTAAAAAATAATTAATAATTACTTACTAAACTCATAATTTGACAAAACTTACATTTATGGAAAGATAAGAACATTTTTAAGAAACCCTTTTCATTTCATCAAATTTTGGTGAAAAAAAAGTCGTCAGCTACATGTTTGATGTAAAAATCACATAAAAACAAGCCAAAAGCACATTTTTAGAATGTTTTTAAAGTTGACCATATAGGTTTGGTATCAAAAAATATAGTATGACCTTATAAATATATTAATTTTTTTCATCTAGTATCAAGATGGGTGAGAAAATAGTTTGAATAGATTTTGAAATGGTTTAAGATATTTCAGAACTATATATTTTTTAGATTGCCACTTTTTGACACACCATGATCCTGCACATACCCTTGGGGCTCATGAGATATTTTCTTGGGATACAAGTAAATCAAAATGATTGAGGCATTTTCATTTATCAAAGTAAGTATGCTACTAATTTGTTGAAAAGATTTAAAATAAAAAATGTGAATTCAACCCCTACAACAATTGCATTAGGTTTAAAACTTAGCAAAAATGATGAAATTCCTAATGTAGACACAACTTTATTCAAAATATTAGTTGGAAGCCTTTTATATTTGATAGCTACAAGACTAGATATAATGTACAGAGTTAGTTTCATTTCTAGATTCATGGAAAAACTAAAAGAAACTCATTGGAAAGATGGAAAGAGGGTTTTGAGGTATACAGCTAGAACAAAGAACTTTGGGATCTCATATGCACATTTAGATCATTACAAGCTGATTAGCTATATAGATAGTGACTGGGTAGGTAGCTTAGATGATAAAAGAAGCACTTCAGGACATATGTTTCACCTAGGATCATGAGATATTTCTTGGGCATCAAAGAAACAACCAATTGTGACATTATCATCAACTAAAGTAGAATATGTTGCAGCAACACTAGCAACTTGTCAAGCAATGTGGATGAGAAGAGTACTTTTAGACTTGAAGCATCCACAAGAAGAACCTACAGGAACATATTGTGATAATAATTTTGCAATTGCTTTATCAAAAGATCATGTCTTCCATCAACATAGTAAACATATAGATATAAGATATCATTATATTTGTGAATTAGTGAACAATGGTGACATATGTCTTACGTTTTGTAGGTGCAAAGAACAATTGGTAGACATTTTCACAAAGCCTCTTACAAAGAATGTTTTTGAACATCTTCGAGAAAGTATTGGTATTACAGACATACATGAAAGTGAAGATTAAGGGGGAGTGTTGTTGACATAGGCTTCCACCCTATCCTTTTGAATCTCCCTTGCTCTTTTACTTACTCCAACTACTTTATTTATTGCTATTTTCTCATGGAGAGTTCTAGACCTTTCATTTTGTAAACTATATTTCTAGATTGTTTAAAACTTATCCATAAGATTCTAGCTTGAGAGAGAAGACTCATTCTAATTTGAAATGATATCTTTTATGGCAGTAATATATGAGAAGAACATAATTCTATTTGAGAAGATTGGTAGTTAGCTGTTCAACAATGGCATATGTAGAAAAATATTATTTTGTGTTTGAATCAATATATCTTATCTATCTTTATCTGTGTATGCTGATTTTTGGTTTATCTCTTTTTATATGAGCAAATATTTGTTTCCTTTGTCTCTACTTCAACAAACTTCAGATGGCCAAAAAACTATAGGAAATAGATCACAGAAATCAATTCCCTACCTCTTCTATAGGGTTTCTATGCATAACTTTTTGCATAATTGCACTCAAACTTCTTGATGTTTGACTATGGGCATAATCCTTACACCCATCTCAGATGAAAGTGCAAATATTATTTGTAATCATTCCCACCAATCCTAGTTTTCATTTATTGTGATTCCATTATTCAGAGTAAATATATTACACTTCTGACCTAAATATAATACCTAAATTTGATAAAAGTATTGACAACTTATGGCCAGTGGGCGAAAAAACATGACATTTGAATAATGCAAGGGAAGACCAAAGTAGCAAAAAATTTTATTATTTTTTCCAAAGTTGTACTTATAAAAAACAAATTCTCGTGCTTCTTGACATCTTCGAGTGCATTGAACATACAGAGTATCTGATACCATAGAGTTGTGATAGCCAAGGAAACACTAGGTGAACTTGTAATTTTATGGTCATGGCCCTCATTTATCACAAGAGTTTATTTGGATTGGTAGACATGTGTTATGGGAAAGTGCAAATACGAGTCAATATTCCTTCCTGTGTAAATGGGGTCATCCAATAAAAAAGAGTGGTTTCACAATGTTAACATCTATTTATGACACATCTTTCCATCATGTTTAATATAGTAGTAAACTAGTCACTTTAATTCTCATGAAGTTTTAGATTAAAAAAAAATTATAGTCCATATTCTTACAATCATTATGAAATGTATAATTTGTAGCATTATGCTTCTTATTTTTTTAGATGAAAAAATAATTGAAGTTTCTATCTAAATGTGATATCAAAGATAAGTGGATGAGATAAAATATCTGGTTTTTCACTCTTAAGGAGGTGAACTAAAATATCCTATAGTTTCAACAACTTTTAAGTCTGAATAGTCTCGATTAGATGCATATTGTATGTATCTTCTTCAATCTAAATATTTAGACCTATGAGCTAGTTGTTTAGAACTTAGTTTACTTTTATATGAAATATTTTCTCTATGTATTCATAGTATAGTCCTCTTGAATTGTCATAAGTTTTATTTTTATTTTTTATGAAACAAATTTCATAAATAAATAAAAAATATATGTATCAAATAAATCCAATATCTAGCTGTATGGTATCAAGGTTTTAAAATATCAACTGTATTGGCAGTCGATGCCATAGTCTCCTCTAATATATTATCTACTCATGTCACATGTGATACTATATCTGTATGGATTCAATTCTTTTTGGGGATCAAACATTATATATTTAGTTACTCATACATTTTTATGTAAAACTTGGAGTACTATTTTTTCATTTTTTCAATACAAGATACTTATACTAAACTTAATTTCAGATTTTTGTTGTAGGAGGAAAAAGAAAGGACATACAAAATATAAACAAATTGAAGAAAAATATATTGATAGAGTTCAAATACAACTTTGTAAATGGTTTAGAGGATGGCTATTACGTATGGAGCAGAATTGTTACAACCCATTTCTCCTTTCGACAAATCTAATTGTCTGTTGTATGCTACCAAAGTACCCACAAACCCACTCATCATAAAATATAGAACAAACTACCCACTATGCATAAAATAAGGTGTTACCTAACTTTATAATATATGTTATTAATGTGTGGATAACCCACTTAGCCACCCATCTTGTCTCACAACCCACATGAGCTATAATATATTTCTAGTCATTCATGTGGCATTTAATAAATAATAGATTTTTAGGTATTTGTAGCTATTTGATTTAGGATTTGTTTTAGAGATCACAACCCTCTATAAATAGAGGCTTGTTATAATGTATTCAATGAGGTCTAAAGACTTTCTTATGTATTTGTCTTTCTCTTTGTCCTTCAAAGTGGTATCATAGCCAATGGCAAAATGGTCTTGAACATTTTTTTACTAGATTGGTTCTAATTTAACTTTCAAAAAGCACAATGTTTCTTTATTATTTTTTTAAGGTGAAAATGTTTAGGTTAAAAATGACTTGATTTAAGATGAACTTAATCCATCTAAACATAACTACATGGTATGATACACAATGTTTTATCCAATGAATATATACATTGCATTGTTTTGTGTTTGAAATTATTGAACAAAAACTTGTATTAATGAGCTATTATAGAACAAGTATAAATTTAATAAAATAACAAGTATTAAAGATAAATGTATTTAATGATTTTGGTAAAAAACCATTGGAATTTCAAAATCTCAACAATTTGATTTTTTTTATAGATTATAGTTGAAAAAATATTAAGATATAACAATGGAACCTCTTAGATAGGGAAAGATAAAACAAGAAAATTAAAAAATAAACATGATACGACAAATCTGAATTTACAGAAGAAAAAAAAATCCTAAAATAATAGAAATGTTGAAGTTTGTTTTGAAAGCAAGACGAAATAGAGATTTTAGGGATTTCTATTGAAAAGGGACACTATGTTTGAACTACTCATTACACGTTCCATAAAAGCTACTACACACCATTCTCTTCCATGGATCAAATTGCTTTTGGATGAACATGCAACACTCAGATCAAGAACAAATACATAGCCTGAGGAATAAGTACTCTTTATTTCTTTGAGCAGTTATAGAATTATATATATAATCTAATAGGCTATGGTGACATCTCTTCCTAAAATAAAACAAATTTTGGATGTTCTCTTTAATCTCATTTATAGCAACTATAATTCTTGGAAAACTCGAGAACCTTCTAGGAAAATATTGTAAAGAAAAACTTAGTAAACATTATATAGAAATTTAACAATGAATAAAATGGTGAAATAGCCTACATACAAGGAATTAAATATTAGATATGGATACTTCTCAAAAAAATTAGAAATTAGAAAAATCCCTACCACAAATGTTGTCACCTAGTCATAGATTTGGATGCCATAAAAACCAAGTATAGAGTTGAAAGATAAAATTGAACAATGATGAAGAAGAAGAAATCATTAAATAACTAGTCTTAGATGAATACTTTGCATTGGTCCTAAAATCTTTATATTATTCTATTTAATATGGTAATAAAATTTAACCTGAAATATTTTTATTATTTTGTTTCATTTCTCAATATTTGAGGATACTAGAAGTACACCAAGTTGTTCTGCACTTTCCTTGTACTTACTATCTCACCAACATTTCTTTCATCCATAGAAGAAGGTTACTACAATAGCCACAATGGATGCATCAAAAGAAAACAAGATAGACACGCAAGTGTATTGCCAAATTATATAATTTAAGTTCTATCATATTTTTTCTTATTTATCTTGCATAATTTATTTAGTGCTTAATTGGCAATTCTTACTTAAGTGTCAATTATGTTATGCATTTTCTAAATAGGTCACAAGTATCTATACATCCAATAAATTTCCCAATTGATGAGATTAAGTTTAGCACAAAGAAACAACCAAAAGTAGTTCATGTGTCCCATAGGCCTCCTACAACAAATAGTAACCTACTCTACAAGAAATGGGCTAACACTGACCCAATGTATTCTGGCCTTCACTTAATTTTTTCTTTCTACACTCTCTAAGAAATAACATTCTATAGCTGATTTAGAAAGAGTATAGTATAGTAAACTTGTTATGTGTTTGTTAGCAGTCTATCAGCAACTTCAACTAAAAATGTATCTCAATTAGAAGACCACAGACGGTAAACATTATAATACATCTCTATAATTTTTCTAATACCTTGACCTTGACTACTTTATCTAAAATGTCTCATGTTTCTAAAATAGAGGCTAAAACCAGCACAACTTTTCCCATCAACCATCTTATAGATTTGTACATCCCACTCTGTTAATGCCTTCGTAGGTGATGTTCTTTTCATTTATGGACTAGAATTAGCAAAGGATCCTGGTAGCTCAACAAAAGCACAAATTGTTCATGTCAACCTCATAGATAGACTAGGCCAAACAACAATCACTGCCAATGTTACCAACAAAAAAATAGAACCACACCTCCCCAAGCTCTCTCCTGGAGCAAGTGTGCACTTGTCAAAATTCATAATCAAGAAGAAAAACCAAAATGAAAAAGGAGATTCTTAATACTCTATCCATCTCACTCCATAGACATGTATTTAAACAATTACAAAAGTATGCAACCATTGTAAGCTCATTCCCAACATGACTATTTCTCAGATAATCTAGTCAAAAAATTAGTACCCATTGGCAACACTATATATTCTTGTTGTAGCTCATTGTCAATTAGCATCTGAAATTAAACTTCACATTAAAGATGGAAAAATTATTTACAACACAACTTCCATAAGATGCTAGCATGAAATGCTAAACAATCTCCCCCCTACTATCATGCTCTAAAATTGTGCCACTATGAAGCCTAACAATTTCCATCTTTTTGTAGGTTATGGTTGTAGATAGCCATTCTCAAGCATTCAGAACACTAAACAAAATATTGGCCTTAGCAAGAGCTCCCCTTCTGCTATTAAAAAAATTCATTCACAGTGGACCAATTGATTCAACTTTGATAAAATCAATGCCGTCAATATTTATTGAATGTCTTAATGAAACACAAGCAAAAGTTACTGTACAAAATTTAGCTTCTTGCTATACAAGTCAGTATCAAGATCATCCAAATTTTTAAACTCACAACTATTTTACAATTAAAATGCCTAGTTATAGATATCAAGTACATTAAAGCCCAGGAATGCATATCTGCCATTGTACCAATTACTTTGCACAACTTGTCACCAACCAAGTACATCAATAGAACTATCAACAACAAATGAAACAAATTGTCTCACATGTGTGAAAGACAACACTTTTTCCTACCAGCCTTCCCTACAATGCATTGTGGAGAATGATGAAGGCATTGGAAATTGCATCATGAGTGCAAAGCTTCTTGAACAATACTTCCCAAAGCTTGCAAAATAACCATTCCATAGTTATGAAAAAGACATGTCCATAGTTGTCACCTATTACTAACATTTGAGATTTACACAACTTTAATAATAGCAATGGATGATACCATACAAAGCATTATAGAGCAAGACAACAATGTAAGTCATACATAGCCTTTGCTTTTGTACTAGTTTATAGATTTATAATATAGTTAACTCAACTCTCTTCCATGCACAACATAACTTTCTCTAGCCCTACTTGTAGAGTATATGATTGCAATAGTCTCCCATTCTCTAAGCTAAACAATTTTGCACCAGGTTTGAATTAAAATCCTTCACCTATTTAATACAATCTAAGCTATAATTCATAACATATGTCACTTTCTATTCAGTCTTGCAATCATAGTAGATCTTGTCATCGTAATTGTTTCCAGCTCAATATATATTTGACTATATAAATTGATCATTGCAAACTAAATCGATATAAACAACAAGATTTACAAAAGAAGCAATAAAACATCGATGGTAGGTAGTTATATGAATCACGCATCCAATATTATAGACAGAAAATGATAAATTAAGAATCTAACTTTCATTTATATAAAAAAACTCAAGGAAACTATAAGATAGTAGAATTTTTCTTAATTCAAACTATTGCCAAAAAATGATTAGCAGCAACAAATAAGATCAAAACATTAGTTATGTTGGAAACATTGAAACACTCTCTACACTTGTCCATGATAGTTTGCTATTAGAAGATTGCAAATAGTAGGTTTCTAGCAGAACAAAAGCCTCCATATTTTATAATCTACATTATAGTATTTTTGAGAATTTAGAGTCATCAAATAATATGTTATGATGGCCATTATATTGGATTGTTTTTTCATGCACTATTAAATAATGGGTAAAATATCTCATGTTTAGAATATTTCATCTTCAATTTAGATATTGTTTTAAAGCATCACAACTTTATGCAATTTTTATTTTATAATTTTTTGGCTATCATCATCTTTAAATGTAAAGTGTGACAATTGCATCTTAGATTTCCTTCCATCAAATCATTCTATATTTCCAAAATATCATACTGATTCTGTATTATTTGTTCGTGGTTCTTACTCCTCTTACCCACTTGACTACTCTCTATTAAAAAAAAAAAACATCATCTCTTTCATTTACTTGAAAACTTCTTATTCTAAGTTAGGTTTGTTTATCAAAATATAATTCTTTTTCCATATCAATTCCTATTCTGAATGGATTCATTCCTAATAGTTGGTTCGCTAGATGTCTATCTAACTTATGGATAGATGAATTTTGGTCTTTTATGGACAATCTTGTAGCTCATATGTTTAGACGTCTTCTTAATTTGGGCAGACCATTATCTTATATGGATATAATCATCTGAGATTCATGAAAATGATGAAGGGCTTTCTCAGTTTGAACCTTTTGGTAGAGAATACATTGTGTTTATAGTTAAAATGCAACTATAGGTTGTGTTAGCTTAGTTAAATTGTGAATACTTTAAAGAATTAAAGAGAATAGCATCACCACCATTATCACTCATAAATAATATTTATCAAATTATAAGTATGGCATATATTCTACAACAAATTACATTGTGTTATTTTAAAGATCTATTAGATTCAATTATATTGTTAGGAATAAGGTGTCTCAACCTTGTATAATTCATATTCTTATTATTTGTTTTGTAAAATGTATTTCTTGCAAATAATGTTGATGTGTTGACATCTTGAATTGTGTGTAAGGAGATCATGGCTAAAACGGCTATGATAGATTCCTATGACACGTAAGAGCTATGTTAGAAAGATTCAATGATAGGTGAAGACATGTGGCAACTAAGATATTTGAGTACTGTACACTCTACCCCAATAGTGGGGGACATGTGACAACTAAGATATTTGAGTACTGTACACTCTGCCCCAATAGTGGGGTTCCTATTTTCTCGAAGAATGGTAAAACCCTAATACAGTTTATCTTTGGGAGTAGCCCTAAAGTGAAGCGCATGTTATAAGAATTTTTAGGGTTATGAAGAGAAGTGATGCGAGAGAGTGTATTGTTGGTACTATGAGTTGCTATTGGAGTCTTCTATTGTTGTTGTTGAGCTTGCACTACAAGTGTATTGTAACCTTTTGTTGAAGACAATATATTGTACAGGTTCTGGAGGGGTGGGGTTGTTTTATCGAAAGGGTTTTCCCCACCAAAAAATCATTGTGTTATGTGTTTCTTTCTTTGTCTATTTTCTTTATGCTTGCTTGGCTGAAATATTGTTGTTTACATGATATTGAATCTGTAAGTGCAAAAGATTTTAATAGGATTTGCACCATACTTCTCTTAAGATATTAGTGTAGGAAGTTGTTTTCGCACCTGAGTTTCCTTACATATATTGCTATCAAGATTCAACATTTTATTTATAAATGTCGTTTCCCTATGAAAGGTTATCTCTCTTTCATTTAACATTGTTTTTCTGAATGTGAAAACACGAACATGAGGTTTTACTTAGGAATTCCTATATTTTTTGTCTTCTATGTGTACAAGTTAAAGATCATAAATTGATGTAGGAATAGGGTAGATACAACATCCCTTGTTCATAGATATACACAGAAGGAATATATAATATTATATGAAACACTGGAAACAAGAATACATGAGGCTATGCAACTCCAAACCACACTAATGTAATAATTACAAAAAATCTATCAACATTCCTAACTATGAGGCCTTTCTAGTTTCATCCATATACAAAGGAAATTATAAAATTGGAGCCCTAGCTCGCATCCTATCTTTTATTTTAAAATTTATAATGAATAAATAAAAGGGAAAAAGAAAAAATTGTAATAGATTTTCAAGAAAAGTGTAATATGATGGCTTATTATTAGATGGTGAGCTCCCCCCCCCCTAGTAGTATTTATCGATTGATTTCAATCTTAAAAGAATAAAAATGTGGAAAATCAAGAAAAAAATAGAAGGAAAAAAAACCCTACCTGGAAAAGTTGTGTAACACTGTTACTAACTCAACAAAAAAGTATGGTTAACCAACCCTACTTCCTACCTCAAGGGAAATTTATCTTTGATCTTTCTCTTATACAATCTATACATGTTTATCCATAATAATTTTGTCCACAACAAAGGGATCAAGCATAAGGTATTGTGTGCATTGTGCACATAATTTTTTTGGAGTTTTGTTACCTATGAAAAATTTACCTTTGAAATTTACACATATTTCTAAAGCTAGCCATCTTCACTTGATTTTTTTGGTTCTATCAATTTTTATGTCTACTTACTATTTATATTTAACAAGAAGCAAGGTTATCTATTGTAAAATATATCAAATGACTCTTCCATTCAAATTCCAGATTACTACCTTTCTGATAATTGTTTTAGACATGCAATTTTCAATGAGCATTGATATTGATATAGGGTTTTTTTAGAATTGTTATTCTTCATAGAATTATTTAATAGGTTTAATATTTATTTTCTAGTGCAATTGAAGCTAGAACATTTTGATCTATTGGAAACTAAGTTATATCTTGTTCAACCAGATTTATAAATGACTGTGCATTCACTTATGTGCAATGTTCATGTATGAATTTACTCTTATATCTTTATAATTCAATAATATAGTTGTTTATTTCATCAATCTATACATTCATTTGTTTCTTAGGAATGTGTTATCTTTGATCATTCCCTTCTCCAATGAAATGGAGAATCCATCTATAGTTAAGTGATCGTTGGTTGATGTTTTTGGAGTTTCCCCCTCACAAATAATAGCTTTCTCACAAAATCTCCAGGCCTTGAGACCTCATCAATGTGCAAGATTTCAATAAGAGTTCCTCTTTTTTTGTTTCTTTTTTCAAGGTTTAATATTAGTTTTACTAATTTTTTACTTTCTACTATTGATAAGCATTCCCAGACAAAAGATCTAGTGCTGACAGACAATGTCAAACAAAAGATTGACTACTTGTAAATAGAAGATAGAAGAAAGTTTTTGGCTCTAATTAGCTTTGAGTTTTGATGACCTACCAATGAAATTCAATGTTATATAGTGGATCTATTTCAAATGTTTACTACACAATCAATGAGTCCTCATTTTCAAACATAGACAATGGATGAGTTTTGATATTGAAACATGTTTTTCTAAGCTTAAAATTTGACTTAAATATCAAACTAGTACCTAAATGTTGCTAGCTAAATATACACAATGCAATTTTGCTCAATTTCGATATAAATATATCTTCACTTTTGACACTTGTATAAATATGAATATTGATTTCTTGTATCATTTCTAATTTGTTTTTATGACAATATACTTTTTATTACTATAATTTTTCCTTATGAAATTTTTTTTTTCTTCACTATTATTGATGATGGGTCACTATATGCTTGTACATCGTTACAATACAAATCATTTAGAGAAATAGAAGAAAGATCTATCAATGTAACTTTGTTGGAATTTTTTCTTACATTTGAATTGTTACTATTTTAGTAAAGTACTACAATTCATAGCGTATTCATCTTTGATTATTCTTTCTGCCAAACATTGATCATAGATTTTTTTTTAGTTTTAGCCATATTTTATATAGATTGACTATTTTCACTAAATTTTGTGAAAAATATAATGGTGGATGATATGCTTAATAAGTATTAGATTCTACTACTTTTTCAAAGAGTGACACTGTCATGAACTCCAATAAAATGATTTTACTTGTTTACTTTTCCTATTTTAGGAATCTAGATTTTCAAGATTGAGTTGACATGTTGTACATTATGACTCTATTTTCCTTTAAGCAAGCTAATATAATGAAACATATCTACTTTATAATTTAATCTATAATTTTTCTAAGTTTCTAATAGTTGTCAAAACATATTCAATTTATAGTTTTCTAATTTGCTATTGTTATGGTCTTAACTATAAACACAATAATCGAGGCATGATTACTCCATACCCTAATTGGATTATGCTTCATCCCTTGATAGTGAGTGGTAAAATAGCCCAAAATATCTTCATATTTGTTAACTACTTTTGGATCTTGAATGTCATTTTTTTTGTTACAATCACCTCATTTGGATTTGATAGTGAGCTTCTTTCACAAAGGTTTTCCCTAACAACACTGATGTCTATGACTTGATGGGATGCCCCATGTAACTTGATTTATGTCATATGTACTTCCTTGTGCATAATGATCCTATATGGACTGTCTTCTCGACATAGGATGGTTGTATGTTGGCTGGTGTTAAATGGTGGTAGTGTGCATTATCCAAGGTCTTTGTTAGGTAGACAGTAAATGATTTGGGCCTTCCCCTTATGTGAATTAGTGCTAATCAATATTTTAATTACATTTTTAGGTTGTTGTTGTAGTTTCCTTGTTGTGATTAGTTTTATAATCCAAGAGTTGGATTCTATTTTTTTAGGATTCTATTGATTTGTAGTTATACTATGTGAGGGTGTTTATACAATTTTGTTGTTCCATCATTACAATGTAGAGGATTGATTTCCATATTCAATAGGAGCTAAAAGACAAGGTTGAATCTTTTTCCTAGGTTGCTTCTCTTCTTTTTTTGGTCTTGTCTAATCTAGTTTGGATTTTAGATAGTTCTATGTAGCTATTAGTTTTGGTGTTCGTTTAGCTAGGTTTTGCTGCAATTGGTTGTGAGTGTTTCTATTAGTCAGAACATAGCTTCTTTTAAGGAATTAATATTTTTAAATTTTTGTAAAATAATTGGGGTTCTGGGTCCCCTATTAGAAACCTAGTTTAGCCTTAATAGAAAAACAATAGAAGTTGTACTTATTGGAAAAGTACAAAAATTATATCTGAAACCATTCTATTGAAAATATGCAGGAGATGTAAATTGAAAGAAAGGTGTTTGTTATTTTTATTTTTAATTTATTGTGTAACTAGTCTAATAGTTATTTAAATTTTAAAATAATTGTAATATTGTAGATAGCATTCAACAAAGAGGATTTTGAATTATAATATTGTAGTTGACATTCAACATAGAGAAATATAAGAGTAAGAGTTAAAGAGAAATTATAATAACGTGATATCATTATTGATTGATGTAGAGATATTGGTTTTATTATTGTGGTGGATAGCAAGGAGGTGTTTTTTTAAGAAATTCAAAAGGATGAAAGAGTTAATGCTATAGTAAAGGTTATGCAAATACAAGGTGGAAAAAGTGGCCAAGAGGAAGGTCGATTTTATAGTTTGTAAATGAAGGTTGCTTCTTGAAACATATTAAAATAGAATATTTTTATTTTTTTAGTTGATTATTAAAGTAGTTGTGTGATAGGGTAGTCTAAGAATACTCCACTTATTGAATGTACCAAGTTGATTTATAATATGTTTCTTGTTTGAAGGTTTGAGCTATGTGAAGGTAGTGCTTGAGATGAGGACTACAAAAGAATTTTGTAGCCCAATGTGATAAGTTGTATGAGATTTCTAAAGAGATCTACATGTGTGTTTGATACCCTCTAACAATAATTAAAAAATCACATGAAGTGTTAAGGTATCCTCCATAGTGGAAGTAGGTAGAGGAAGTGGATGGGGGGAATCTTCTAAGGTTCTTATTGGGTAGAGTGTAGGTGATTGTACACAATAACTATTTGCATTCCATCTTTTAACTATCTACATGGGTCTTCCAACAAATTTTAGAGCTAGGTTAAAGTTATAGAGTTACTATACTAAAATAGAGAAAGTAGAGGAAGCATGCTACAAGAACCTTGTTAGAAAGAGGGTACAAGTGAAAATGATTTTACTCAAGGCATGAAAGAGGACTTCTGAGAACTTATAACCTTATTCTTTCTATCATTACAATTAACCCTTTAACATATGATTGGATTTTTTAGGGACATAAAGGATTGGTCGTACAATCCTATATCCGTTCTCTAAGCCTAAAAGAGGAAGTGGAAAACTAAGAGGAAAAAATACTATTTATGGGCTTATATCTCATTTTATTTGGCGCTAGTGGTCTATTATCTATAAGCTCAACACTCAAAGAAAATCAATTCAATGAAAGGGATCCAATGGAGAGAGACGGGGACTATCCTAAAGCACCTTGTAGCTATTGGTTTTCATACCAATAATAATACAATTCATACTAAGCAAGATGTCTACTGCAGAGAGAAAATATCTAGAGAAACAATCATGTTTAATGATTTCAAGCCAAACTAAAAATGTGACTCCCACACTTGCTCCTAATACAAAGATTAATAGTAACCAGTTAAAATAATTAGAAATTTTCTTCCTCTCTATTGGAATTTTTTAATTGAACTAATCTGCTTCGAGTTTTGAGCCTACATGTAACAAACTGCTAGGGCCAAACACAATAAGATATAAGCCCATAAACAATATTCTTTCCTCTTAATGAACTCAATTTGCAAGTTATAAGAAAATAAAAGATTCACCATACCTACAAAATTTTCAAATTTGGTCTTATAAATGAGCCAAGGAAAATCCTTTAGGGTTCTACATGAAATGATAAAATAAAACAAAAAAGTATCTACTAAATAAAAAGGGGTCAGAAAGATATTATAACTAAATCTCACTACCATAAAATAAATAAAATTATTTGAATTACTTAATAATTTCTAGGGCATTAGGTTCACTAATCTTTTGCCACTCTTTTTGGTCTTTTATTTTGTTTGGTAGTTATCTATAGGTTATTTAGGTAGTTTAGTCTTATGGGTGTTATTAACATATTTGTTTCTTTCATTCATAAATTGAGTGTCTTTCACAATTCTATGAATACACTATGTCAACTAAATTTGATCTCCATTGAATTCTAATATTTTTTAAAATCTAGAATTGTTTCCTTTTTGTTTATTAAAAAGAAAAGTAGTTAGGTTTATTCATGTTGAATATTTTTACTACAATACTTTGTGTAAAAATGGGTTGTCTCATAATCATGGAGCAAATAAAACAGTATGGGAAGCTCAAAATTGGTATAATTTATGATAGATTGTTTTAGTTACAATTAGAAAAAATGATTGGGAGGGAGGTGGACTTATTAATCATCAAGGACCTGCTACAGGTTTCCATTCATAGAGACATGTTCTCCTATTTTAGATCTAGAAAACCTCATTTTCATATAGATTCATAATTATGAAATAATTTGTAGAGTAACTTTCAAGTAGCTATAAGAGAACTTGCCAAGATGTTTTACATTGAATGTGCACCATACATCAACTATATGGATTCTAATGCAAA
This sequence comes from Cupressus sempervirens, assembly GCA_028749045.1. Lineage (NCBI taxonomy): Eukaryota > Viridiplantae > Streptophyta > Pinopsida > Cupressales > Cupressaceae > Cupressus > Cupressus sempervirens. The sequence goes on from CM053787.1 coordinate 853,102,504, forward strand.
TTGTTATAAATTTAAAACTAATTACCCCACTATCATTTCCCTCTAACACACATTTCCTTTCTCCACCCCACTAAAGGTAGGGACTCTAGTTGCTCATGCAACACTTGTTTGTTTTGTATTTTATCCTAGCTTCTTCTGCTAAAAACTTCTATAAATAATTATGAATAATTTATAGAAAATATCAATTTCTATTTTATAAGTATAGCTATGAATTAATTATTATAATGTCTCAAAATAAAATTCATTCAATACTTATAAACATTGTATTCATTATTGAAAAACACTGCTTTTTAATTTGATCAATAGTAGGAAATATGGAAAGATTGTAAAGGAATGTATTCTTGAAGAAGCTTCTCATTGACCTATGTCAGTTTGGCACAATTATTGAAGAGACACTACTTGTTTATGATTCATAATCTATTATATATATTTTTATGATGGTGTAACATTTCTCATTATCAAAAATACCCTAAAACAAGGTTTCATTATTATGATAACAACTAGGAGATTTCTTTGTTGCCTTCTAGCTTATATCTCTCTTTTTAGGGAATCCTAGTGTTATAGTGTCTTCCTATAGCATGTAGAAATGATCCCAAATTCATTGTCATACACCCATAATTAATCATTAATCTATAACCTTCATGATAGTAGCATCATTTTTTTTAATGTTATACATGTGATAAAAAAATTTCTCTTAAGAGATATCTATTCCTGTTCGGAACCTCTTATTTTGATCTTTTAGTTATACTATTACATAATTATGAGTATTTTCATTGTAATGTTAGCATGTTTATATGTTACAATTTTTTTTATTAAGAAAAGTGAGATATGACTTGAGCTAAAATAGGAAAATAACATCAAGTCTAGAAGATAGTTTGAAAGGAAATCACAAGATGTTAATTTAACCTGTGACAAAAATAAAGCCTCCCAACTAGAGACTAGAAATAGGATCACACTAGAAAATAAATAGGGGGAAAATAAGTCCCATTTTAATCCTCATTAGATGCTTCTTAAGCTTATATATAATAGACATCCTCTTGGGAAGATTGGAACCAACATCAAAATAGCCCCCTTTGTTTCTACTTGTGCTATCTAGCTATAAAAATTTATCCATCTTCTTGAACTTGGTCCTATTTTCCTCTATCTCAACCTAGAGAAAATAGAGAGAGTGGGTATTCTATGTTGTTCTCTAAACATTGTTAATTATTAGTGTCCAATACTTAGTCATTTTCTAAGCAGTGTTGGTTCGTCGTTGTTGTCACTTAGCTTTGCACCCTTGTCCAAAGCCTATGCATGAGGACAACCTAGTGAAACATGGAAACAACCTCCAAGTTGTGGGACTTGAACTATGAGGTTGAGTCTCTAGAGAAGGCCGACTCCCTCTTACTATCATGATGCACTTAACTACTCTTGGAGAGGAAAAGGGAGGAGCAGAGCATGAAAGAAAATCTACCTAACCTAATCTAAAGAGGTGATGCACCAAAATAGAGTGTTCAGATCAGACTCTGCCCATATATGCACTATTGAACCAGAATGAAACTAAGGATATACACATTCAGACTTGTTTTAATCTAATAACCACATGCAGATAAGAAAACTAGAATGAATGAAACAAGAAAGAGAGATTCACTTACATTATCATTCATAGGCCAAAAGAGATACAATCATGTAGGTTATAGATATCCACAAAACACTGGTGAAGGCAAAGAGTTCTTGCACTTTCATACCAATGGCTGAAGGAGATAATAAAAAAATCATGTAGTTCAGAGGCAGAGGATAATTTACACTAGGATTGTAGAGCAATAGCAGAGAACAACAGAGAAAGGTCTAAAAGTTTCAAAATCTACACAATTTTCCTTTATAGTTTAGGCATAACTGAGATTTTCCCTCCAAACCTATCCTGCAACCACTACCATTAAGTCCTGTAGTGAAAAATCATGGCGATCTGAAGAAAATTTGATCTTGCTATCAAAAAAGTGCCTTGAGAGGATAGAAATGGTGCCATTAAACTATTCTAACCAGGTAGATAGATAGAACCAGAGGTGGTGGAGTGTCTCTGTATGTATCACATTCACTTCTAGTAGCTGGAAATGATCATGAAGATCAGATTCACACAAGAAACCCTCAATTTCCCCTGTTTCTTCCTCATGAATCAGCAAGGTCAGCGTAGTCAACCTATCTGGCACTGGGATGAGCCATGTGGGCTAATTAGTTTATTTCATTTTTTTCCACCTTGCGAGGGCTCTCACATTGACCATGTCTTTCTCTGACTAACCACACCATATTCTTAAACCCTAAATGCGATGGCTATAACATAACCACCACCCCCTTAATTGCCAATGCCTTAATTGTCGATGTTGCTTGAGCCATCGAGACATGTGCCTTCCACCAGCTTTCTTGCATTTTTAAATCTCCTTGCACTTCCATAATGTGGGAATGCCATGATTGTTGATCTCCTTAGATCTACAGTGAGAAGATCCTCTATATTATGTGCTTGTTCTTGCCCTGGGCCCATCACACTTGGCACCACCTCAACAATCTATACCACACTGGATGACACTTGTCAACCCTTGACAACCCATGGAACCAGCCTGGCCCCATAGGCACACGTGACCTTTGCCTTCTTTCTCGCATTTTTAATTTTCTTGCATCTTGATAATGCAGGGAAACAGGGACCATGGATTTGAATTGATCCAACGATCATGAAGACTCGCCATAATACTACACTATCTCTTTAAAACCTCTGGGCCCATGAAAAACCTCAGCATACTTGGCATCTGACTCGGCCTGAACTAGTACCATTGATCCATGTGGCAAAAGGGCACTATGTCGCTATGGGTAGTTTCCTCGTAACTTTTCATAAGGAGATGACACTTGCCATAGATTTTCCTAAGATCAATGGCGATCAACAAATTTGTACAACTGCACATCGAGCTGGCTGAGCAGACCAATGATTTATTGCCACTGTGCTGTGACCCACCTAACAACATGCCACCGAAGACGAGCCGTAATATCACTTTGGAGAAAGGCGGCACCATTGTGTCATCAGAGATAGGCGTCGCCAAACCACTTCACCACATTTTTAAATTTTCTCGCATCTCCATAATGTGGGGAAGCGCCAACCCTCAATCCTTGAAGATCTAACAATGATCAAAATGTATACTTTCTGGACCTCTGCAACCATCCGTTGTGACATCACCTAGGACATGCATTGAAAAACTATTTTCCCACAATTTTTAATCTCCTTGCATCTTGATAATGTAAGAAAGTGCCTATTGTTGATCTGGGAAGATCCAACAGTGTCCGTTTCATGTGCTTTCCAGACTTGCACAACCACACTCTGTGACACCACTTGGACATGTGTCAATAGCCCACTTTGCTGCATTGTCAAAAGGTCTGACAAAGCTTAGAATGCAGGGAAGTGGGCACCAATGAAAATGCCAGCTCAGCTAGCTACTTGTTGATCTCGCAGCCCACAAGACGGAACAGACCCACAATCTTCCTAGTCATACCTTAGCCAATGAAAGACTGACCAACTGCCAACATGCCTAAGTGTCACCACTGACATCCTAATGGGGCATACTTTGGACCCACTATATTTTCCAAACTTTTCCGCAGGATCACTTTTTGACAAGGTGCTATGTCACAAACGATGAGGAACACAAGTTTTCTCATAGCGCCATAGCGTTCTCTAAGGACCTGTCAAAATTTGGCACCATCTCCTTGCTGCAGAATTACTTTCTGTTGGTCTTGTGAAACATGGACCCACCTACCATGCATCATAAAAGGGCTTTCCCACATTATTTAAGGGTCATGCATCTTGATAATGCAAGAATACATCAACCGTCGATCTAAACTGATCTAACGATGGAGGACTTGCGGCTTGCAAAAGCATTAAAATACATGGGGAAAGAAATATCATAAGGTTAGCCTAAATTATTTTTTTGATATTCCCTAGGCATTTAAAATAATATTAGATCTAGGAGGTGACTGTTGGATAGGTTGTGCATACAAATTTGAATTTTTTGGCGGTGGGCAAAATGAGCAACATTTCTGGTGACTCACAGGGGATGCTAGCTTGCTATGCATAAGATCAGTGGCCTGAAGCATCCATTGGGTTACATAGTCAAGAAAAAACATGTAGATTCTAGGCACCATGAAACCCTAACCCTACCTCTGAGAGGAAAACCCTAAAACCCCTGTCTTTGCAACTGGAAACAAAGACCAAAACCTCTTTCCTCCAAAAATTCAAAACTTGTTGTCTAACATAGAGACAACCCTGTTCTCATGCACTTTTTTGGAAAATAGGAAACAACAGGAAACAAAACTGAGCTAACTATGTACATGGAATCTCAAATCCTGTTTGAAATACGGCTTGAGGTAGATCCCATTGACTGGGATGGGAAAAATTTCACCACTAGGCCTACTTAACTGAAAAGCATTGGCCTATTTGCAACTGATAATCAAATAGGGGCCACTCCATAATGCATCAAAATTTGAGTTTCTTCTTGCTTTTGCCCTATCTGCATCCCATTTTAGAACCAAATCACCTTCCTTGAAGATTCTGACCCTAGCCTTTTTGTCAAAACTCTTTTTGACCTACTACTGGTGTGTCTCTAGGGTCTGCATGGCTTTATTTCTCTTCTCTTCTAGCTCCATCAGTTCTGCCATATCGTCTTCAATCAACTCCAACTAATGAGCTAGTTCGAGGGATGGGAATTCCAATGAAATTGGAAGCCTTGCTTCTCTACCATATACTAACATGAATGGTGAATTCCCTGTTGACCTTTTAGGCGTTATCCTATCAGCCCATAGAGTTGTCCTTAACTTTCTATGCCAACCTCTCTGGTTATCCTCAATTTTTCTTTTTTATGATTTTGATCAGGTTCTTGTTGGAGGATTCAGCCAAATCATTACCTTGAGGATAGTAATTTGAGGATGTGCTCAAATAGATATTATGATCCACTAACCATGCACAAATATGAGTTCCAACAAAATACTTTGCATTATCTAAAATGATGGTTGAAGGGGCACCAAACCTGGTCACAATTCAATCAAGGAATTCCACAACTGAAGATTCAGTGGCATCCTTCGATACAACTACCTTTTTCCATCTGGTGAAGTAATTTGTAGCAGCTAAAATCCATTTGTGACCTAAACTGGAAGGAGGATTGATAAGGTCTATGAAATCCAATCCCCATTGAGCAAGAGGTTGGTCCACCTGAATAGGATGAAGGGAAAGAGCTACAAGCCTTTTCTTGCCAAAGAAGAAGGCACATTTTTCACACTTCCTTACATACCTATGACAGTCATGGAATAGAGATGGCTAGTAATAACCAGCCCTAATGATCTTTATTGCAGTTGGTCTAGCTGAGAAGTGGCCACCATCAGGACCATCATGAAGCTCCTTGATCATTTTTTCAGCCCGGTCTGTATCAATACTTCTCAATAAGGTTCCATTAAAATATCTCCTAAAAAAGATACCATCAATTATGACATTAGTGATAGACTGCAATCTATATTGTCTCCTTTTAGTTCTATCTAATCCTTGAGGATATTCATTTCCTAGCAAGAAGTTCTTCATATCACCCATCCAATTCCTTGGGCAATCATTTCTTGCTTCTTATTCTTCTGTTAATACCATGACAACTTCCTTATCTAATTCTTGAGATGATAACATTTATTTACACAATCCTTTCCCTCTTACTAGCTTGGTAATCTAAATGTCAACATCATATTCCATCACTCTTGTAATCTAGCCAGCTATTTTTTCACTAACATCTTTGTTCAAAAGGAACTCCTTCACATTGGCATGGGGTACTAACAAATGAATCTTATTATGGGACAGGAGGTGTCTGAATTTCTTTTTAAGGCTTTGATGACTGCAAGGGCTTGCTTCTCTACATAGTTGTACTTATCTTCATATTCCTTAAGCCCTTCACTAAAGAAAGCTACGGGCTGCTCTTCATTCTTGTCATTTGCTTGAGTCAGGACAGTAGAGATACTTGACTCACCACCTAAAGTATAAAGAATGAAATCCTTCTCAAAGTTTGGATTCATGAGAGTAGGGGTTGAGGCTACCGCTGCCTTGATGTCTTCAAAACTTTCCTTCTCTTACTTGGTCCATGTAAAGACCATACCTTTCTTGAGCATAGCTATAAGAGGTTTCACCATGGTAGCAAGATTTGGAATAAATCTTCTTACAAAATTTATCCTACCTAGGAAACTTTGTAGCCGTTTCTTGTGTTTAGGAAGAGGGAGGGCAAGTATTGCTTTTGTTCTCTCTAGATCAATGGTTAAACCTTCCTCACATGCAGTGTGTCCTAATAGTTTTCCTTGATTAGGAGCAAATACACACTTGCTTGGGTTAATGGAAACCCCAAACTCTCTGCATCTTAGGAATACTTGTCTTAGATGATCAAAATGATCTTCTGCATTCTTAGAATACACTGTAATATCATCAAGGTAAACTAAGAAAATCTTATGAATTAATTTTTTGAAGGCCATCTCCATTACCTTCTGAAATGTAGCACCTGCATTGGTTATCCCAAATGGCATCTTACAATAAGCATTGATACCTCATTTTGTTGTAAATGTAGTCTTGTATCTATCAGACTCCTTAACCAGCACTTGATTGTAACCAAAAAATCCATCAAGAAATGAAAATCTCTTTGAACCACTGACCTTGGACAAAATTTTCTCCATATAAGGGAGAGGATGGTGATCTTTAAGGGAAGCTTGGTTAAGGTTTCTAAAGTCCACACACAATCTAATTTCTCCATTCTTCTTCCTAAGAGGGACAAGGTTTGCTACCCATGATGAGTGCTTCATAGAGAAAATTATGTGGGCCTCAATCAATTTGGATAGCTCTTTTCTCATTAATGGTTCAATTTTAGGATTCACTGGCCTCTGCTTTTGTCTTACTGGTTTGGCATTATCAACTAAATCTATGGTATGCTGGAATAACCTTGGTCAAAGCCCTTTAAGTCATCATATGTCCAAGAAAATACATCATTAAATTCTTGACATAGGTGAATAAAATTTTCTTGCTCAATTTCAGAACATACCTTCCCCATGTTCAAGGGCTTTCCATCAGCAACCATGACTAGAATATGATCATCTTCATCAGTAGCTAGGTTCATGCCTCTACTTCTTGCTTGGTCATCAGGATTAAAAAAACTCTCTAAAGTAATGAGACCTTTAGGCAACTTGTTGGAGCTAAGGTTGATGATTTGGTCACCATACTGATCCTACAATCTTGATTGATTTCTCTTTGAAAACTTTGCCTCATTCTACAAGAAGCTCACAATTTTCTCATTAGATTCAAACACTTGCCAATGGATGTTGTTATCAGAGATGGCAGGCCTTACTACCACTCTGATTTGTTGCTTCTTCTCCTCCTCAAGATTCCCTGGCACATTATAGGATGTACCTATTGTTGCAAGTCTATCAGCATGTCTATTTTCTTTTCTAGGGATGCTCTGAATATTAAATGCATTGAAACCTTCAAGAAAATCCCATACCCTATTTTTATAAGACTTGAGCAAACCATTCTTGGTGGTATTCTGATTTCTCGCTTGATTAATCACCAACTCACTATCTCCATACACCCTTAAGGCTTGAATTCCTATTTTTTGAGAAAGTAGGAGACTTTGAATTAAGGATTCATACTTGACTACATTATTGGTGCAACTGAATTGGAGCCTAAAGGAGAAGTAATACCTTACTTGTGTAGAAGAAATCAACATCACACCAGCCTCTGACCCATTCTTATTCCTTGATCCATCAAAGTACATATTCCATATCCCACTCACATCTTCTTTGGTACCCACAAGATTGGGAACCAGAGCATCTTTCTCCAATATACAATATATATTGAGACTTGTCTCAAGGGTTTCTGATGTAGGATCAATTGATATGCATCAGCCCACTCATCCAAGAAAAAATTAGGTATCTTTGCTAGGGAAGTGGTCGGCTCATTCACTACGTCATTCTCATCCATCTCTAGAATAGGGCAGTCCATGTTGATGGAATTGGAGGTGTAAGATTCAGTATGATGGAGGGCTTGAGGCTCTGCTCTGATTGAAGCATTGGCTCCATATCTCATGTTGAAAGACATATATGACCAATCAGAAGATATGAAACTACCTATTTGGGCAGTAAAGTCTCTTGACAGAGAGATGGCAAAATATGGCTTGACCTCAGCAACAGAGGTATCTTGGGTTACAGTACAACCAGGACATGCATGTAAGGCCATCTCCACATTCCTAAGGATTCCTACAATCTTGAAAATACTACCATCCAACTGTAATACATCCCTAACAAACGTCTCATATTTCATTCCCAAAGCATCAGCAACACACCTAGGCATCACTAAACTGCTAGCCCCTCAATCAATCATGTAATTATGGACTAGCTTGCCCCCTATAATTAGAGAGACATAGAATGGAGGTGGTCTAACCTTTTTTCTTGTTTCTACCTCCCTTGATTTTTGCACTAGGCTTGTGGCACTTTCCATGCTGAGTGTCTGATCCTTTGGTTCAATTCTTTCCAATTCTTGTTGCAGCAACCTCTTTTGCATGGGTATAGTAGCAACAACATCCCACATAGAGATATTCACATTTGTCTTCTTCATCTACTCTACCTCACTGAATGACATAGTAGGTGCTTTGGTAGAAGCCTTGGGAGCTGAAATTGTATGAGGTTGAGGTGGAATAATGTGAGGATCACTTGCATCCTTTCTACCATGATTTTGCCTTTGCTGCTAAAAGGTACTTGATTGATTATTTGTTGCTTGCTCATGAGATGTTGTACTTGAAGTTGAGGCCTGATTGGGAGGAGGAGGGGTAACATCTTCCATAGCTCTTCTTTTGCTTCTAGTGTTATGAGCAATGGAATCCTGGTTTACATTACAATGCTCCTCCATCTGATGATTCATAAAAGAGCAATCACCCTGTCTTTGTATACCTGGGGCATCTTTAAATTGGTCCTCCTTGTATGATGGTTTTGTTGTAGGTTCTTGGACCATCAAGGCCATAAAAGATTTAGCCTTCTGACACATACAATAGGCATAGGAGTAGTTATAGTAGGGACAAAAATCCTGATCTTGAGCCATATTGTTTTGAGGGACTATGGTCATACTTTGGTTTACACTTGAGGTTGAAGCATGGCCACCATGCCTATTCTGATCAAAAGAATTGTTCCAATGATTAGGATTTGGAGGCCTAACACCACTTGGAGTTTGATATTGCAATTGATGAGTTTTACTACCTTGAGCTTGTTGTCTTTCCAAAGTCACCACCTTGTTGCTCACTTTCTACATCATAGAGAAATTATCCTCCAGCCTCTTTCCTTGATCTTCTAATTTCTTCCCTTGATCTTGCAATCTTTTATCAAGGCTCTTCTCTCTTTTTTCTATGTTCTGCATTAGAGATTGCATCATCTCCTTGATTTCATCTATCCTATTTGAAGATGTGGAAGCTTGAGGGATTGGGACAAGGGAGTGTGATGTAGAAGTTATGGGAAGAGGAGCCATTGCTGGTTGTTGATTTGGAACATCAAGGAAGAAAGGCATAGGAGGCCTTGGAGCTAACTTACCTCCCTATATTAGGATGTTCTCTAATTTTATTGCTATGTCATAAGCATTAGGCAAGGAATCTCCTCCCATAGTTTGGATTGTGGTGGAAATATCACTATTAAAAGCTCTAAGGTAATGCAAGAAGGCATTACCAGGGGTAGGCTTCACTAAAGTAGGTATCCTATCCCATGTCTTTTGAAATCTATAATTAAAATCAGTCATACATTCATGGGGGGCTCTTTTTATAGTAGTCAACTGCTCTAAAAGTGACAAATACTCACTTTTATCCTCAAAATGTTTGCACAATCTTGCTCCTAATCCATCCCAATCTATTATAGAACCATGAGCCAAACCTCTATACCATTGTAGTGATTTTCCTTTCAAGGATGAGGCTAGAAGCCTAACTGCAACATCATATTTTGTAATACCATGGATATTGCAGACATTTGCAACCTCTTGAATGTGTTCTGAGGGAGAGATAGAAGTTTCACCAGTGAACTCTGGTATACTTTTGAGTCTAGCTACTGGTATGTCATGTCTTTGGGCTTATAAGAGAGGACTCCCACCATTAAAAGTGGAAAAAGTATGAGCTCTAGGCAACACCATATAGAAAAGTGATCTATTGATATGTACTAATGGCAATCTAGGTTGAGATCTAACAACAGGAGGAGTAGAGATAGATCTTGTAGGTGTATTTGTTACTATTGCACTCCTAATTGGTGATAAAGATATTCTAGTCCTCCTTCTAGGATCTGAAAATAAAAGCTCTTGATAATGAAACTTACCTCTACAAGATGCCCTTGTTTCAGCTCTGGGCATGAATCACTGCAACTTTGGTTTGGAACCAGATATGTATGAAGCTCAGAGTCACCAAGTTCTTTGAAGGATGAACCCCTTGAAGGCCTGAACACTAAAGCCAGAACTATCTCTCCAGTATAGATCTTGAAGTCTTCCCTTTTGACACCAGTAGGCTTGAAAATTTTCAAGATTTTTGTCCCACCGCGCATGCCAAAAACTGTTGTCACTTAGGTTTGCACCCTTGTCCAAAGCCTATGCACGAGGACAACCTAGTGAAACATGGAAACAACCTCCAAGTTGTGGGACTTGAACTATGAGGTTGAGTCTCCAAAGAAGGCCGGATCCCTCTTACTATCAGGATGCACTTAACTACTCTTGGAGAGGAAAAGGGAGGAGGAGAGCATGAAAGAAAATCTACCTAACCTAATCTAAAGAGGTGATGCACCAAAATAGAGTGTTTAGATCAGACTCTACCCATATATGTACTATTGAACCAGAATGAAACTAAGGATATACACATTCAGACTTGTTTTGATCTAATAACCACATGCAGATTAGAAAACTAGAATGAATGAGAGAAGAAAGAGAGATTCACTTATATTATCATTCATAGGCCAAAAGAGATACAGTCATGTAGGTTATAGATATCCACAAAACACTGGCAAAGGCAAAGAGTTCTTGCACTTTCATACAAATGGTTGAAGGAGATAATACAAAAATCATGCAGTTCAGAGGCACAGGGGAATTTACACTGGGATTGCAGAGCAATAGCAGAGAACAACAGAGAAAGTTTCGAGAGTTTCAAAATCTAAAAAATTTTCCTTTATAGTTCAAGCATAACTGAGATTTTCCCTCCAAAACTATCCTACAACCACTGCCATTAAGTCCTACAGGGAACAATCATGGGGATCTAAAGAAAATCTGATCTTGCTGTCAAAAAAGTGCCTTGAGAGGATAGAAACGACACCATTAAACTATTCTAACCAAGTAGATAGATAGAACCAGAGGTGGTGGAGTGTCTCTGTATGTTTCGCATTCACTTCTGGTAGCTAGAAACGATCATGAAGATTAGATTCACACAAGAAACCCTTGATTTCCCCTATTTCTTCCTCATGAATCAACAAGGTTAGCTTAGTCAACCTATCTTGGCATTGGGATGAGCCACATGGGCTAATCAGTTTATTTCATTTTTTGCCACCTTGTGGGGGCTCTCGTGTTGACGATGTCTTTCTCTCACTAACTGCGCCATCTTCTTAAACCCTGAATGTGATGGCTACAACATAACCGCCACCCCCTTAATTTCCAATGCCTTAACTGTTGATGTTGCTTGAGCCATCAAGACACCTGCCTTCCACCTGCTTTCTTGCACTTTTTAACCTCCTTGCATTTCCATAATGCGAGAATGCCCTGATCGTTGATCTCCTTAGATCTATGGTGAGAAGATTCTTTATATTCTATGCCTATTCTTTCCTTTGGCCCATCACACCTAGTGTCACCTCAACATTCTGTACCACATTGGATGACACTTATCAACCCCTGACGACCCATGGAACCAGCCTAAACCCACAGGGGCACATGGCCTTTTCTCGCTTTCTCGCATTTTAATTTTCTTGCATCTTGATAATGCGGGGAAGCGGGGACCGTGGATTTGAACTGATCTAATGATCACGAAGACTCACCATAATACTGCGCTATCTCCTTAAAACCTCTGGGCCCACAAAACACCTCAGCATGCTTGACATCTGACTTGGCCTAAATTGGTACTATTGATCCACATGGCGAAAGGGTGCTATGGGTGATTTCCTTACAGCTTTTCATAGCGAGATGGTGCCTGCCGTAGATTTTCCTAAGATCAATGGCAATCAAAAAATTTGTACAACTACACATCGAGCTGGTTGAGCGGACCAATGAAATATCGCTATCGTGTTGCGACCCACCTGACAACATGCCACCAAAGATGATCCGTAATATCACTTTAGAGAAAGGCGGGCCCACTGCATCATTGGAGACAAGTGTCACCAAATTGCTTCCCCGCATTTTTTAATTTTCTTGCATCTCCATAATGCAGGGAAGTGCCAACCCTCAATCCTTGAAGATCTAATGATGATCAAAATCTGCACTTTCTGGACCTCTGCAACCATCCACCATGACATCAGCTGGGACACGTGTCGTAAAATCATTTTCCCACAATTTTTAACCTCCTTGCATCTTGATAATGCGGTAAAGCACCTATCATCAATCCGAGAAAATCTAATGGTGTTCGTTTCATGTGCTTTTTGGACCTACATGACCACACTCTGTGACAACACTTGGACGCATGTCAACAACCTGCTTTCCACATTCTCAAAAGGTCTGACAAAGCTCAGAATGCAAGGAAGTGGGCACCAATGAAAACACTAGCTTAGCCAGCTACCTGTTGATCCTGCGGCCCACAAGACGGAATAGACCCACAATCTTCCTATTCATGCCTTAGCCAATGAAAGACTGATCAACTGCCAACGTGTCTAAGTGTCACCGTTGACATCTTGATGGGGCATACTTGGGACCCACCATATTTTTCAAACTACACCTAAAGGTCACTTTTCATCTCGGCGCTATGTCGCTAACGGCGAGGAACACAATTTTTTTGATAGTGCCATAGTGCCCTCTGAGGACTTGTTAAAATCTGGCATTGTCTCCTTGCTGCAGAATCTCTTTTCGTTGGTCTTGTGAAACACAGACCCACCTAGCACGCGTCACAAAAGGGCTTTCCCGCATTATTTAAGGGTCATGCATCTTGATAATACGGGAATGCATCGACCGTTGATCTGAACTGATCTGAATATGGAGGACTTGTGGCTTGTAGAAGCATTAAAATACACAAGGAAAGAAATATCATAAGGTTAGCCTAAAGTATTTTTTCAATATTCCCTAGTCATTTAAAATAATATTAGATCTGGGAGGTGACCGTTGGACAGGCTGTGGATACAAATTTGAATTTTTTGGTGCAAAACGAGCAACAGTCATTACTATGACCAAGCCACCTAATGAAGGCTTAGTTACATGGACTTGTTTATATTTTCATTAGATGTCAAGAAAGTCAAAGGTTTTCGAGCATCCTAGTGTAGACTAAGTCACAATATATGTGGAGTAACAGATAAAGAAGTCAAGTAAAGAAGAGATAGTTTATGCCAAGTGAGTTAGTATCTTCTAAGCCTATAAAAGCTAAGGGACATCATGAGTGTTGATTTTAACTGAGCATCGCAATTTTTAATTGCCAAGTAAACTAGTTTTGGCATATGTGTTTGTAATGGTGCAAAAACTTATATAAATCATTTTGTTTGACTTATATATGATATTTTTTGATTGTAGAGATAACTAAGGAGCTGATTACACATTTTTTTAGAGGATGTCAATCCCTAGGAAGACATAGTAACCATTGAAAAAATTAGAAGGACTAAGAGGCAAATGAATGAATTCTAGATTGTTGATTATGATCTAAACCCTTCCACAATTGTCTATTTAAGAAGGGACAAAGCCCTAAATTATTATGTGTGTGATCATGTATGGGTGTGAAGGATAAGAAAAGAGAAAAGGAAGGCTAAGTTTGATGATAAGAGATAGAGATTAGACAAAGCAACCTAGTAGTGAAGGGAAGAACATAGAAAATTAGATACAGAGGTCAATTTAGATACGGAAAGAGGATATCTATAATATGGAGTTAAGTTCTAACTGAAGGATTAGGTACCAAGACATTATAACCTATGTATCAAGGAAAATCTCTTAATAGAGGAGTTTTAGCAGACCTGGTTAAATATCCTAACAAATTGCTTACTTCATTGTGAGTTCAAATCCTTTAATCAAGTTAGACCTAACATTCTTTTAAAGCTCTTAAAAGGGTAGACCCCTAACATGTTGATCATTTGAAGTCATCAAAACTATAACCCTAACAAGGAAAATTTATTGTTGTAGTAGTGATAATTTGTGGGTAGCATCCCACCCCAATTCTACCTTCAGCTTGGAGGGTTTTTGGGTAACCAAAATCTTTGTTTTATGTATTTCATTTTACTTTTCATGTTGATGGATGATATACATAGTTATAACTATTTTATAATTTTAAATGATGTATGATCTAAGACATGAAATTGATTAGAAGTGACTGTAGTCAATTTGTTGTTTTGTTTTAAGGAGTCAAAAGTTTTATAGATCCTGATTCACCCCCACCTCCCTCTCAATATCTTGTTTCCCAATAAGACTTCTAATAGTCTTCTCTATCATCTATTTGTTAAACTCTTCCAAACCTATAAATTCTCATTGAGATGAGACTGATTAAATATTACATGTTCTAAAGAGTTGATCATCTCATGAGTTTTCTCCTTTGATGGAATAAGATCTTTTACTACCCTAATCTATTCATCCATGATCTTATAATTTTCCATATTTTTCATAAAATGTTTTTTTGCCTCAAAATGTTCCATCCCCATTACAATAGGTCTATTTGTGAAATTTATTTTGTATCTTTCAAATTAGTTAAACCCTGTTAATCTTTATCCTCGTAGTGTCAAGTAGTGTAATTATCAATTTGGTAATAGAATTGTATCTTTTATTTTGGATACACAACTCATCTACCTCATTTCCATACAACCAGTATCTAATTCTTAATAGAAGGGGTGGACATTAAAAAAATGGGAGTGGAATTCTATTAAGGGGGATAAGATCACTTGAGTAATCCTAGGCATTGGATAAAAGAGAAGTGGTGATTCGGAAGAGATGAGGATGTAAAATAATATTCTCTACAATCTATTCTAAATCTATGGACCATGTGGATGAGGAATCCTTAGACACAACCATCATTTTTTCTAGTCAAATACTCCATAAAGGGTGTTATGATTAATTTTTCTATTGGACCTAACCCTAGTGGACCCAAGAGATCATGGATTATAATAGACAATTTTAGAGGACCACTTTTGGGGTTATGAAGATCCATTGTAAGACAAAGGTCACAACAAACTTGAGGGTTAGAGCCAAATGAAAATTATGAACGCATGTAATAGGCCCTAGATGTGGGGAAGGGCCGCTTGTGCTATTGTATTTTGACACTAATTTTTAGAGGGTTAAAAAATCTAGAACATAAATTTTAAGTTAACTCCATGGAAAAAATGATCGAGCATGGGAAAACATGAGAATTAAACCTCTTAAATCTTCCCTTGATGGTGATAAACTTTATTTTCCCTATTGCAACATCCTTCCCCTCACTTAGAATCTCCTCTCTATCATATCATTCTTTGTGTAGCTAAGATCTAGCCATTGCTATCGTTTGTACATAAACTACAAATAACCCCTCCAATATTTAGCTTCCTATTGTCCCATGACTTTGCAAACAATTCCATTTTTCATCATGCCATTTTTGTAAAATAGGCTAGAGGATGGTTTTTTTTAAATTCCTCACAAGTTATAGCATTATATGGATCTTTATATTGAATTCTATTTTATCTGATATCGAAGATATTCTATGTCCTTAAATAATTCAAAGCATGATCTTTGATGTTAAGTCTTGTACTGTTTCCTACTTGTCAAACAATTAGTTCACATCCTACATTTGATTGATTGATTTGATTTGAGCAAAATAAATTATTCTAATTCCTATAGATTTAACAACTCAATTAGCTATATTTTAATCACACAACTTCATCTACAAGAAATTTACAAATATTATATAAATATTTTTAAGACTTCTTAATTATATGTATATTCATTAAAAAATAATAATATTTATTTTTAAGTATGATTCCTACATTATAAAATAATGTTTAAATGATAGCATTACATGTTTAAGAATAGATTTAATATAAAATTTCACCCATGTTAAACAGCAAAATTTTATTATTGATCTTTTACCCCTCTAAATCGTAAATTTACAGTTAAATATGATCATACAACCAAGAAATTAAACGCTGTCCACAACATTGACAACGAAATAGAAGCATATGAAAATTATTTCGTTATGGTAGAAGATAACTAAATTTTTTACAGAATATGCAAATATAGTATACTACAGCTATTAAGACTCACTTTTTAAGTCCAAAGACAAAACCTAATTCTATATAGTTGGAAAGATACTCTTCAAGCTTACCCTCTTCTACAATTCTCATTCCTTACTAAGAAGGGCAACAACCAACTCTATTTGATTAGAGAGATACTCCTCAAACTTAACAGCTGCTCTACAACCAATTCTGAAGAAGAATTCATCTGTCAAACGCTCACAGCCCAAATGAGCTTCAACTATGTTCTCAAAAAGTGCTCTGTAATGATTGCTTACACTTCTCCCAAACGTCTCCTCCTCCCCTCTCCTCACTTCTGTCATGGGATGCAAAGGAAATTCTCCCAACACCCTTACACTCTCCACCTTGAACGCCCCTTGCCTCTTAACTATGCTCTCCAACTCTTCTGGACTTGGACCAAACCAGGGTAGATTGAAGGATTCCCACTTCTCTTTCTCAATTAAACCCTATCCCATGTAAGCAAAAATAATGCACCGTTATTTAACCACTCTAGATAACCAAATGGGTCGGGAAATTTAGATGTCAACTCGAAGAGAAAATTCTTGAAACAAGGTAAAATAAGAAAACTCCTTCAGATATACCTCATTCAGTAGCTCCTGCAATGCATATTCAAAGTGGCTAGCGATATCTCCTAGTGTTCCTTGCTCCTCCATTATCTGTGTCCCTCCATTACGACCCACCAGAGATATAAACACAGACCCCCCGTCAGCTATCTCTTCTACCCGGGCATCTAAAAACCTTGTGAAGTCTGTGTCAAATTGCTGCAGATAGGCAGCTCCAACTGTCTCCTCACAATCACTCGAAACATAAACATGAGGAGAGCATCTTTTTTGAACACTCTCCGGCACCTGCATTTGCATATTATCATTGACAACTCTATAGAATTCAGATATGGACAAGTTAGGGTTTATTACCCACCTTTGAAAGCCACTGGAGACTGAGAGAAGAATGGCAGATATGGAGGCTTTTCCTTGGGAATAGGCGTCTGAAATGTGATCCACAAACAGCCGCTGCAAAATAAGATCTTGCAGCCATTGGATTGATATCATCATCGTTTACTGGACTGGCAAAGTCTTGTTGGGTTGGAGGCATCATTCGAAGCAGTGAATTGAAATCATTTGAGGGGAGATCAACAAAATAAACCTCAAATTCTGGCTTCTCCACTTCTCCAAGTGAAGATTGCACAGCTCTGACTATGGTGGCTGCCACAAGAAGAGTGTTGCTCCCTGTGGCACACCCGAAATCTGCTATCCTAAATATGTCTCCATTCACCTTCAATCTCATGCTTTCATGAATACTGCGTTCTAGAATTGGTTTCACAGCTCGAACCATTTTCATCTAAATAAACAAGAATCAAATATTATGTTTCTTTTTCTGATTATAGATTACTAAGAGATTTGAATCGGGGAATTAGAGACCTACACAAAATTATCTCCGAAGAAAATTAAATATTATATTCCTAAACATTGAAACGAAAACATTACTACTCAACCCGTTCTCTTACAACCGACTTGGGTAAACACCATTTGAATAACAAAGAAGTGGGTCTCATTGTTTTTTTGTGTTCTAGCTGTCTTATTTCTCTTTCCTTTGAAATTCAGTGTGTATCTGCTAAAAACTTCCTTAACTTTAAAATCTTTAAACTCTAATAACAGCTATCACTATAGGGAAATCTTTTGCAACTCTTCCAGTACTCGACATTAATATAATTTAATCCTTTATAGCTTTGAATATAAAATTATCCGAACTTAAAAGAAAATCAATAATATGATTAGAACCGTTTGGGTAGTATACATAACCTGAAGTTGTCTGTTAGTGAAGAGCGTATATTCTATAGAGTGGTACAAGTTCAAATCTTATTGGAAGGCAGGGTATATAGATCTTAATTGTAGTGCAATTAGGTGGCTTCATTATAAAGTAGAAGTTAGTCCCTTATTTCTACTTCATCCTATCTAGATCCAAAAACATACTTTCATTTTCTTCATCCCCTCCAATCTTATAAAGAAAATGAAAAATCTTTTAACACAGAAAATCAAGGTACCTGAACTGAGAGAGAATTTACTATATAACTAGATTCCTTATGGCCACCCTTCATAGCCAGCACATTTTCCACGACCCATTTGGATTGAGATTTGAGGGCTTCCATTTCTACTGCTACCTTAAATTGCTAGCTCAGCTGATCAGTGACTAAATCCACCAGTTGAATAAGATGTAACAGAAGATTTTAAACCTCTACCACAGAACAACACATCTATACTAAGAAGTTTGAAAATAAGTTCTGAAAATTTCTTAAATACTATAATTCCACCCTTGTCAGACCTAATGATGCTAAAATGCTTGGTAATCTCCTCGTGAATTTTCCAAGATGCTATAATTTCAGCTTGAACTCAGAACTAAATATGCTGAAAAGCTTGATAACGAGCTCCTCAATTTTGCTAAATTCTAGCATTATCAGAGCTAAAGACACTTACAAGAAGCTTGAAGACCCTAAACAGTTTTGGAACTAATCTCCTAATCACCTCTGCACATTGGAGACCCCATATGACCACATTTATAGACATTCATATCACAGGTGACGCGATCATGCTGATATCAGATGTGACTCAATCAATTTTGCATTGCGTGGCTTCTCAATCAATTTTGTATTTGGAATACCAAGTTTTATAGGGAAATTATAGCAAGCTGACGTAGTTATGCTGATGTCAGTGGTGACTCTATCAATTTTCTATTACATGGCATCTCAATCAAGTTTGCCTTGGTGTCTTCTTCCCTTTAAAGAGCTAAGGTTTGATTAAAACATTTTGTACGTTTCTAAGGAAAAGTAACAATCAACCATCAATATTCTACTACATGTGAAATAAATTAAAGCGACATTTATTATTTTCTGTAGAGAGCATGACTTGAATGCTAACCATTCTTATTCTTTGATTAAGCAAGCGAAAGCCAAAGGACTGGAGCGTTTCTTACCTGCAAATTGGGACGCGTTACCTTGTAATTATTTAGTACCTAAATTTAAGCCCTGCAATAACTCAAACTTAACCTCGAAAATTCATTTGGCATATTCAAGGGAGAATTTAGTTATTACGTACGAAGAGATATTCGTCCGGGTAACATCATTATGATTCTCTATATCGTGTTTGATTAATTTGTTGAAAACTTAAGTCAGGAAAACATTAAAGACAATTCCCTTATGAATTATAATATTTTTTTCTTATTTTTAAATTTGATAAGTTGTATCATTATTTTTTATATAGGTAGTAGAAAGAAAAAATGAAAAATGATTAAATGAAAGATAGCATGTAATACAGCGCCATATTTCTAGTTCGAGAAATTAATGTAATTTAATCAAAATAAATATGCACTGAATTGTCATAGTTGGAGACGTTAGTGTTTAGGACAGTCAATTAAGGGTTATTTGTTATTAGTCCCTGCCTATCTATAGGCAGACTAATGTTTTTTTTTACCTCCTCAATTAATTTTTTTAGAGAACAATTATTTTATTTCTAAAGTTATTTCTAAAGTTCAACAAATTTTCTATTTTAAAATTAATTTATATTGATTTATTATCTTTTTCTAATTGGTCCATTACCTTTTTGGTGGTTTTTTTTTTTTTTTTTTTTCTCCCACTTCAAAAATTACAATATTTTCTCACATGCATTAATGAATTCATTAATTACAGCTCTATTTTTCCATATTTGGGACAAGTTCATTATTAATTACAACTTTATCTTTTGCATATTTGTCGCAAGTTCATTATATTTATAAAACAATTACAACTTTATCTTTTGGTATTTGTCACAAGTTCATTAGATTTATTAGTTACAACTTTATCTTTTGCATATTTGTCACAAGTTCATTAGATTTATTAAAAAGTCATGTTTTTATCTTCCACAACAAAAATAATGTCTTATCAATATTAATATCACAATTTTTAGTAATTAATTTTTTTTTTAAAAATTAACCAACAAATTTAACTTATGTAATAAAATTCTAAAAATCTTAAATTTCTTAGTTAAAACTCTATTCATTCAAATCTCGTAATTTTACAATGCATTACATTTCGTTGTATATTTTTAGACAATGGCTAATCACCACATTATTCTATAAAACTAAAATTTATAACTTCTCTTTTCAAAACCATAATTTTAACAAATATTATGTCCAATTTGTTTCCCTAGAGGAAGGAACTAGCTCTCAAAGAGTTCTTGTTTTATCTTTGAGTAATTGTATTTTTAATTGTAGTTGTATTCTTTTATAGATCTTTGTATTGATATTAAATTTTAAGCCTATAACAATATGGAGAAAATATGATATTAAAATAAAAATAGTATGTATTTTCATATGGTCTATTTAGTTGGAAAAACTAGTGTTGAGTGTCATACTTTCTTTTAGTCAATATAGTATCTCACTTGTTCATTTTATCTTTGAGTAGTTATAGTTATATGTTTTAATAGATCTTGGATTGATTTTAAATTTGTATATAATAATAAATGAGAAAAAAAGACAAGTACTGAAATCAAAAGTTTGTGAATATGTATCTTTAATATTTTAATTAATGGAAAAGGGCTATTCATCAAAAAAGTTTAATGATTCATAGAAATGTTGTTTAGGAATTTATTTCAGTTGTATTTTGTATTTTCAAATTGGTTAAAGTTGCAAAATCTTAAAGTTTGTCATAAAAGAAGCCAAAAATAAGATTCGTATTTTTTTTAGAAGATATTTCAATTTTTGTCTAGTGTTATGTTCAAAATATCTATCTATAATTGATTATTTGCTTGTATATTCCTTCAGAATTTACACAAAATTCTTGGTTATTTAAACATAGACAACATAAAATTCATTGTAAATGATATCTATGTTTAATTACACACCAATTGAAAAGTGGATAATTGTTGCTACACGTTAAACTTCTACAATGTATTTATCATGTGCATGCTTACTTCTTCCATAAGTTTATATAGTCAAAATTTCCTACATAACTAGAAAGGAACACTAATTCTTTAAACAAGAATGCCTCTTCAAGAATTAATAACAACTTTCAACTTCTTTCAATCTCATTTTTGTGTCAATGTCAAGTTAAAGTGTGTTAAAAGTATGTTTTTTATTTTATTTTGTAAATATGATTTAAACTTATATTCTTCAATTGCATTGCCTTAAGAAGTTTTGTACAAAGTTACAAACTTTGAATACAGTATCAAGAACTTGGCTTCTCATACAAAACAGGCACAATGAATGCTATATGTTTTTAAATGTTGAAAACCCATTATTCTTGAAATAACTATTCAAAATTTACAAAGGTAGGGACTAGATGCTATGCATTTTAATCAAAAGAAGCATGTACTAACATGACACAATTGGAGACATTAGTGTTTAGGATTGTACTTTTCTATGGTTGGTTGAGGGTTACTTCATATTTATATCTTTTTTTTTGTATTTTTTAAGATCTTTGTACCAATTTCAAAAATTTAGACTATAACTATTAAGAGAAAAATGAAAGTATTGAAATAAAACATAATATCTATTGTTCCATCATCTCGTTACTTGGAAAAATTATTTTTTAGCACCATACTCTCTTTTAGTCAATTTGGAACCTCACATGTTTCCTTTATCTTTGAGTAGTTCTAGCTATATTTTTTAATGGATCTAGATATATAATTTGTAAGTGGTAGTAGTAAATGAAATATGGCAAGCAATCAAATCTAAAGTAGCATAGGCTAACTTGCCATCTATCTCTAGTTGAAAAAATATATGCAATTGAATCAAATTACTGAAATATTTGGACCCTTTCTTCTTCATGTGGTCAACTCATCCTAGATCTAACTCAACCTAAGATCTAACTCATCCTAGAAATTTTTCTTTATCAACTTCATCTCATTAGAAGATAACTTTAATAAGAATGCATCTATCCCTTAAGAATCAATATTTCTTTCTTATGTACAACAAGATCAAGTTTATTTGTATCAATGACTTATTCCTCATCATAACTTCAAAATATTTTGTACATAAAACCACTAAGTAGTGCCACCCTAGATAGAATGGAAACTCTAAGTACCCTAGGATAGTCTCTATAACTATTTAATTTAAAAGAGGTAAATTGTTGTTTCTTCTTCATGAGAGCATATTTTTATGTTAAAATGTTAGGAACTTAAGGTTAAGTTATTTTCATTCTTTTCCATAAATGTTGGCCAAAGATATTACTTGATGTCTATAACTATTTGACTATTCATGTCGACCAGTTTCTCAGTTGGTCCATATCATTTTTGTTACTCATTGTTAAGAATTTACCAGTTGACTTTGAATTAAGACCTTATACAAGGGATGTAATAATTGTGAAATAGACATCAAAATGTTTCCATTTCATTTTCATGTTTTTTTCTTAGTCTTTATTACATTTATTGTGGTATAAGAGCATGTATGGCCTATGACACTATCATGTTCTAGTCTACATTACTATGGTCATTGAATGCTAAGGAAACTATTTAACTCAAATCTAGTGTCAGTTGGAGGAGAAAATAAATAGTAATATTACATAGGCTTATGTATTAGAATTAATATGATACATTATTAACCTTCTCCTACTTCTACTATATGCGATTTTCATCAATTTCAATAGACAGATGTATGAACCAATTTTATCACTTCTTCTATTGAATGGCTTAAACATGGTAGCCCTTCTTGTATTGAATGGATTAAATATCACACATTACTCTTTATTCTAAGGATAAATGTATTTTGTCATGATTTTAGTCCCCTTATATTTTTCAAACTTCTAGGATTAGGGTTGAGTGAATGTGATGTCTTGTCTGTTTCTAGATTACCCTTAAGGAACTTCTCTTCTCATCTATCCCTTTGTGTGCACCTAGGTGGGCATTCAAAAGAAATCTAATGCAATCATTTGTATTAGGTGATTAGGAAAGGGACAGTAAGTCTATGCATTTCCTAGATGAGAGGGAAGTTGTTATGAAACCCTAATTCTTTGATCAAGTGTTCATGTTGAAGATGGGATGCATTGAAAAGAAGATCAAAATTATATTCAAAGAAAAATACAACAAATTAGAACATCGAGATCAAGGCTAGAGGATATAATCTAGATCATGAAAAAATGTTAGAAAGAAGAGCATTTGAATCAAATGCAGAAATAGCAATGAAAACCTTCAAGAATGCTCAATCTTCTACACAATGGTGAACATCCATGTCAAGGGGGAAAGAATGAAGATGGAAATCAAATCAAAGGCACAAAATGCATTGGAATCTCCATGTCATAGATTGAAAGGTTAATTGGACTTAGATATGGATACTTAACAATTAGATGAGGATATGACCAAAGATTTTCACAACATCAAAGATTATATTTCATATGATAAAAGATAAGTCACAAAGCTACACAAGGTGACTTGGGCAGTTAAGTATGCAGTCATCACAACATTGCACAATTAAAAGGGGGTTAAAATCTTAAGTTGTGAAGTTTTGTACAAGGAAAAAATTAAGTCTAGATGGTTATTGCAATATTGTAGGTGGAAAAACTGGGAAAGGTAACCTAGGGTAGTAAAGTTATCGGATTACATTGTTGCACGATTAAGCCATGAGCAAAGATTTCAAGTTGTGAAGCTACAAAATGAAATAACCATTAGTGATCACAATATTGTAGATAATAATGCAATTAAAGGATTCTAAGATGTGGAGCTACAAAAAATAGCCCAGATCATCAATGCATCTTAAACATCCAACAAAGATTAGATAGATGACTCTAATTAATGTTGGACATAAATGTCAAAGCATAAAAAGTTTTTGAGAAAGTCTATGGAATAGTGCTACATGTTAAGAGAAGGTAAACACATTTTCTTTGTCAACACATGAAGGCTTAATTATGAATGTCCATTAGGTAATAAGGAAATTTATATTGATGATGGTAATTTAAGCTTGGGTGTCTGTTAGAATATGAAGATGTGGTTGATGGTGCAGAAGGAAGATTAAACCTTTTTGAGAGAAATCCAAGGATCGTAAAGACCATGAGTGGTATCAGGTATTGAAGAGGAATTTCAACCACCAAGATCATGCTAGAAATATCATGTGATGCTTCATTATCAGCCTTATCTTTACAATTTCTTCCAACCTCTCTGATCTATGATTATGTAATGGGTGACTATTTGTCTATCCTATTATGAATAGTTCAAGTACTCCAAAATGTAATAATGAATTGTAATGGCCAAGTATCTAAAGGCCTATAAATGTAACTTTCATAGTTAATACAAAGATCAAAAAATTTATACAACTTCTTGCCCTGTATATCTAGATACTCAGTGAAAATGAGAGGTTGTATGAAATGGAGGATTTTATTGATATTTACAACTAGGTCTTTTCTGGTCTTAATTTCATTTGAGATCAACATTTCTAATGTTTTGTTTATTTTCCACTCTAGCTAAGCTAACCTTTCATAATAGAGTAATCTCTAAGGGATTGTACAACATATGTATTCAAAGCTGATAATATCATACTAGATTCCATTTTAGTTGAGGGTTATTAGTCAAGCTGGATTCTATTTCATTTTTCATGTGCATCTCCACTCTTTCACTAGATTGCATTTCATTAGGTCTAATCTACATTTAGAAGTAAGAGTAGACATTAGAGAGCTTCAAGGTGGTTTGTGATAACTATTCCACTAGCTTTCATAGGTTACCCAAATCTTATCATGCCAAGGTTGTTTTTGTTTGCAAACAATTTGTTTTATCCTCTTCTTCTCTTAGGTTAATAGCACAACCCTATCCCAATGATCTATTAAATACACAATTCATTGCATATCTTACATATAAGGGAGTTGTACCTTATAATTTAGAGGGAAGTGATATAACATATATACTAATCCATTTTTTGGTGACATCCTTTTGTTTCCTGACATTATGGGTGTCTAGGGTCAAAGTAAAGACAAGTTAGCAAGAGGGACAAATTGTTAACCAATATTTTTTTGGTGTGTTTGCTGGGGATTGGAATTGAAGACCAGTCCTTGGTTTCTCATTCTCATAAATCTAAAGGTGCCTTCCCTAGGATGAATACTGACAACTTTGTATGAAGGGCATGTTTTCTTTGGTCAAAAAAGGACTAGTGTAACTCAATGGACATGCCAAATTCAAAGACTGGGAGAAGGTCAAGGCCTAAATCCACTCTTCAAGAACTTAATGATATTATTGACAAGTATAAGAGCTTGTGCTTCTATATAAAGAAAGAATCTTCCATGCCATCCAAAAGAATATCTACATTGAAGATGATAATGTGTCTGCATCCCTATGGAAATATGTGTGCTCTAGATTCTACAAACTAAGAGACATGCAAAGAGAGGAGCTAAGGTTGAAGCAAGCAAGGTTGGAGCTCATTCTTACTCCTAAAGAACTTCATGCCACAAATGATAATGTGCTTTGTGAGATTTTTGACTAGTATAGAGAGAGCATCTCCTATGTAGCCTGATAAAACATTGACATAGATGATGATAATAACTCAAAGATGCTTTGGAACCACATTTGTGCCTATTTCTAAAGACTCAAGGACCTACAAGATAGTGAAAGAAGGAAGCTAAAACATGTATAGATAGTTGAACATGAAAAACCTCTTGTAATGTCACCTAACTCTATTCCTTATGGTTTTAAGATATTTTAAGGGTGGGTGAACATTCCTGATGTGAACACCAAGGAGAGGCCAAAGCCTACACCTACTCTTAAAAAACTCCATAAAACTAAGGACAAGGTCTTTTAAAATATCTTGTTAAATCTTGCAGGGAGGCTCAACCCTAAAGAAAGGAAGATATGGGGCCACCTCTATAACTGATTCCACAAGTTGAAGGATGAGAAAAAGGACAAGAGAAAGGAGCTAATGATGAAGATAACATCTACACATGATCATGAAGCCCCCATGGTGATGTCACTTGATTCTAGTTATCATATTATTGCAATCTTTAGTAGATAAGAGGCTATTCCTAGTGCTATAGATCAAGGTGAAAAAACTCCATCAAAGTCCTCAAAAGAAGAATCTTTTGATGATTATCTTCCTACACTAGAGCATTCCACTTGTGATTTTCCAATAGCTACATCTTTGACTCTAGTTGAAGAAAGAAGCAATAAATTTCAGCCTAAAGAATGGTTGTATTAGAATGAGTAGGAACTTCACAAACCCACTAGTAAGACTCTTATCCTTGATAAAGAAGTGATTGAAGAAAAGAGTCCTAAGATCAACTGCTAGTCTATAAAATAATCAATTCCATTGGTAGGGATGAATTTTTCTTATAGCAAGGAAGAGAAGATTGTCTATGAGTTCCTATCACCCCTCTAAATGGATGAACCCTCTCGAGATGACCCAACTATGGAACTAAAAGTTTAAGAAAGGTGATTGGCTTTTTAGTCTCTTTCTATCCATTCAAGTTGTCTAAGTTGTAATGATACACTAAAAGATAGAATACATAAAACTATTATGATATGTGAAGATGAATTTTTTCTTCAAAGCAATGAGGTGACTTACCATCAACCAGTGAATACTATGGTGAAAGTGATATCTTCCTATTCTTAGGTTCATGAGGAATGTACAAATCACTACAAAAATGAGTTCACCTTCCTAAAAGAAGTGTATGTCTTTTCCCCCTCCTTGTCACAACAAAAGACCATCAGAAGCATACCATGAAAGGTGCAAATGAAGTAATCTATGATAAAGTATGGTTGTTTGGACCTAAATGGATATATAGATAGCTAGTGCATATAATCAAAGAATCATGTAGAGTTTCCATGTTGTTGCTACTGCTACAAGTAGGGTTCTTGCTTAGAGAGAAAAATAAATTATGGAGGAAGGTATCCTACTTCAATCAATCAGTGAGTGGATTCACTTTAGTATCTTTTGTTATTGGTTTCATAAGGTGAGATTAATCTCACCCCTATAAATATGTTAGGTTAGATGTGTTTTTAGTTTAGTCCTTCTTCTTTCTTTTCCTTCTTTCTATGTGTTTTCTTTCCCCTTGTGGTGGTTTTCCTACTTCCCCACCACCCAATTGCATAGCATCTCCCTGTTCTAATTTAGACTCTACAACCCAATGGTATAGGCATTTCTATTTGGTGGTTTCTTATAATAAAGGAAGTAGATAGTTTGTTGTCGTGTTTGCATTTTTCTTTTGAACTCTTTTACCAAAATCAAGAGATTTCTAGGTTCTTGCCTAGGCACTAACATGCTTAATTCCCCAGTTAGAGCCATCATTTTCCATGATTTAGTCCCCCTATATTTTTCAAATTTCTAGGATTAGGGTTGAGGCAATGTGATTTCATGTATGTGTCTAGATTGCCATGAATGAACTTCTTCTCTTATCTATCCTTTTCTATGCACCTAGGTGAGAATTCAAAAGTAGTCTAATGCAGTCATTCATATTAGTCAATTAGGAAAGGGAGGGTAAGTCTATGAATTTCCTATATGTGAGGGATTTTTTTTTGAAACCCTAATGCTTTGATTAAGAATTCATAATGAAGATAGGGCACATTGAAAAGAAGATCACAATTATATTTAGAGAAAATGATAGATAAAAACATCAAAATCAAGGCTAGAGGATATGATATGGATCATGTAAATAGGTTAGAAGGAAGATATTTTGAATCCAATGTAGAGACAACAATAGAAATATTCAAGAATGCTTGATTAGTTACACAATGGTGAACACCTTGGTTAAATTTGGCAAGAATGAAGATGGAAATCAAATCAAAGGCACAAAATGCATTATAATCTCCATGTCACAAGTTGAAAGGTAGATTGCTCTTGGATATAGATTCTAAATGGATACTGTAATATCATAGGTGGTGAAACTACAAAAGGTAACCTAGGGTAGAAAAGTTAATGGATCACACCATCACACTATTAAGCCATGAGAGAAGATTTCATGTTATGAAGCTGCGAAATGAAATAATAGTTAGTGATTACAACATTGCAGACAGTAGTGCAATTAAATATTTCTAAGTTGGGAAGCTACAAAAAATAATCTAGATCATCAACACATCTTAACTGTCCAACAAAGATCAGATCAACGACTAAGATGAATATCAGACCTAAATGTCAATGGATAATTTTTTTGGAGAAAGTCTTTAGAATAGTGCCATTTTTTTGCAGAAAGTGTCTAAAATAGCACCACATGTCAGGAGAAGGTAAAGATATTTTCTTTTTCAATAGATGTATACTCAATCTTATATTGATGATGGTAATTTAAACTTTGGCATCTATTAGAATATGAAGATAGAGTTTATGGAGTGGAAGGAAGATTGAACATTTTTTAGGTAAATCCAAGGATTGCAAAGGCCATGAGTAGTGTCAAGTGTTAACAAGGAAGGTCAACCACCAGGATCATGCCTGACTTATCATGTGATGCTTCATTATCAGCCTCATCTTTACAATTTCTTCTTGTCTCTGATGTATGACTATGTAATGGGCGATTGTTTTCTTATCCTACTATGAATGGTTCAAGTACTTTGTAATGTAATAATTATTTGTAATGGCTAGGCATCTAAAGGCCTATAAATATAACTTTCTTATTTGAAAAAAAAGAATGTAGGATCTATTCTCAACTCAAATTCCCAATAGAAATGATCCAAATTGATTAAGAACAAGAAAGTGATCAATGAACAAATGGATCATGTAATGGAGAATAAGGAGAAAATAGGTCCTATGTTCTTTGTATTTGAGATGTGCTTAAATCTTGAAATTGACAAAAGATAAATACTTGCCCTAAAAAATAATAAATCTAGAAAGTGTTGATTTTTGGTGTTTGTGTATAGTTTTGGGGATCTCTGCAACCTGTTCTAGACTGGAAATGTTGAGATAGAGAAAACCTAAAAAGCTTTTGTCCTTTTGAAGGGAGATCAACCTTGACCCTAATAATGGGGCACAATCTTACCCTGGGGAACAATTGTACCACAAAAAGTTGACCTTGACATGTACTACTTTGACAAGATATTTATTTGCACAACCCACAAGTTTGACGAAAAAGGTATCCAAATATATTCTTTAATTCGTTGTTCCACATCTATATTAACAAGAAAAATGATTTTTTTGTTTAGATAAGGGGTTTTCCTTGGTCAAACCATAGTTTTGAATCAACCTTAATAATGGAATTAAAATAAGGAATGCTAGCAAGTAGTAGAAGTAAATCTAACAACAAAGTTATGATATTAAATTGATATGTAATTGTATTTGAAATGTAGAAAAATATATTGATATGAAAGATTAAACATAACATTAACAAATGTAAATCAAAACCTCCATGATTGTATGCTTGGAATCCACATTGGTAGAAGAATGAATCGATCTTGAAGATGACCAACAGACATTGAAGGAAGGTCACACCACCATGATGCTTAGATCAAAGGTTTGAAGCATGAATCTTGAATGCTTGAACTAAATCCCTTCAAAACCTTAAATGCTTGAATCCTTAATCTTCAATGAAAAACTTGGATGCTTGTTCGATAGAATTCTTTCTCACTTGAAAATGGTGCTTGATAATGGATCCTAGATGCTCTTCACAAAGAGTAAATAATAACTTTGCTCATATTTAGTCGATGTAAAAATGATAGAAGAAGGCTTCCTTATATAGAGAACTAGGGTACTAACTCCTTGAGAAGACTGAAATGGGAGCATTAAATCCCATTTAACCTTACCCCCTAGGAATAATCATATATTGAATGTAATTTAAGAGTGTACCATTTTGAAACATAAAAAAGATAACTGGGAAATGGGAAAAAGATGCTTTTTGAAGCCTGATGTCTTGAAATTCCTAGAAATTGAAAAATGGACCTTGGGTCAATGAAGAGATCAACCCTACCCTTGGTTAGGATCAAGGTCACCCTTGACCTAGGTCAAGGCCAAGGTCAACCTTGACCTAATAGGTCATCATTGACCCAGAAAGTCAAAGTCCTTAGTTTCACAAAGAAAGTTGTCAGAAATAGGCTAGACATAGAGAGAGAGAGAGAGAGAGAGAGAGAGAGAGAGAGAGAGAGAGAGAGAGAGAGAGAGAGAGAGCATGGGAAAAACTACCAAATCCATGAAAAGACCTATTCAACATGCTTGACATGACCCCAAACCACTTATCTAGATGGCTAAATGCTATCAACATGGAATTTCTTCCATTTTAAGATGATAAATTTAGCCCCCACTTTAGCAAGAGGATGAAAACAATGTAAACTCTTGGTAAAGGAGAAGAAAGAAGAGATCCAAGTGGATTCATAACAAGATAAAATAACACTTATCTTAGAACACAAGCCCCTAGGGTAAGTATTCTAACTCAACATATATGCACAAGGTGTGAAAATAAAGAAAAACAACATAAAAGAAAAGGGATTAGTCATAAAAAGAA
This sequence comes from Cupressus sempervirens, assembly GCA_028749045.1. NCBI lineage: Eukaryota > Viridiplantae > Streptophyta > Pinopsida > Cupressales > Cupressaceae > Cupressus > Cupressus sempervirens. The sequence goes on from CM053787.1 coordinate 853,133,279, forward strand.
CAAAATCAACTAGCACAAGAAACCTTGCTAAGAAATGTTTCTCATACTAATATTATATCTTGAAACTATCATAAAAACTTAAGTGGTTACAAAAGAAAGACAAGAGAAATAATATAAATAACATAGCTTAGTGATCAAGTCCTACTAGCATGAAAGTAAAAAGAAAGAAAAGAAGTGATTACTATTGAATACAATCGGTCAATTGTGTATTGCCTTTGATGTTACACAAAATGGCATATCATTGTTACTCAGTATATGATGAGCTCACTTAGGCATTGAAGATAGTTTCCTGTGTTTGCCAAGCATTCTAGAGTTTTTCAAGTTTAGAAGATATTGTCTACCAAGTTCACTTGGGCAACAAAGGGAAGATCACATAAGTTGAGTGTTAATCAAGCTCACTTGATTAATGTAGAAAAAATTGGATGGAACTAGTGTTAACTAAGATCACTTGGTTACCAAAGGAACTTTTTTAATATGAAGTGTTAACTGGGTTTACTTGGTTAACATAAAAAAATTATTTTTGAGTTAGAGTCTACCAAGCAAGCTTGGCTAACGAAGGATATTCTTGTTTTGGCATATTGAGTTCAATTATTATTTTTGTTTATTCTAGTTGATTGAAGAGATGAATATTACGTATTCTAAGTTGTATTCAAGCCAACTTGATAATGTATAAGACACAAATATAAGGTCAAGGTGAGGATTGAATGTGTAAAAGTAATAGAAAATTTTAATATGATTAGAGGAAGCTAATTTGTTGAGCTACAAAGATAAATTAGATTAGAAAGGATAAAATCTTCAATCTAGAATTGAGATCTATATTTAGCAATTTAGTTGCATCAAAAACCAAGTCATCTCATTGCTACTCTCTAACCATTGTAGAAATCATCTAAATATCTTTACAGAGTTATCTAAATAGCTATTTGTAAATCCTTTAACAAGGTGGCTTTTCTAGATTGAAGTGTCTAAAGACATCTAACAAGGCCACTCCTAATAGCGTGACTAAATCCTTTAATGGCATCACACCTAACGGTGTGTTTTGTAACCTTTAACAGGGTTGGCTCCTAATAGGGCTCACTTCAAAAGAGTGAAAATCAGTAAATAGTTTCAATTGGTGGTTTTTTTGAAATTGGGTTTCCACATTAAATCTTAGTATCACTTGCATTCATGCTATTTATTTTATTTGTATGCAACTAAGTTAAGTAAGGCTAATCATAGATAATATCTTAAGATTTGCATTTGCCAAGTTACTGTTGCTATTTTATTGTTTGTTGTGTTACAACATGTAATAATGTAAACCAAGTTTATGTTTTGTATTGAAATCTAAGGGACCTAAGATTTATTTTAGTTATAACTGATTCGCCCCTCCCCTCTCAATTACTCATCTTATATTTCCAACAATTGGTATCAAAGATTCTAGAGAGGTTCCAAGGATCTAAGATAAAGATTAGGATGTCTTACAACAAAGAGATTCTCGAGCTAAACAAAGATAACTTCCAGGCATGGAAGGAAATTATGAAGTTGCACTTGGGAACCATTTATGATTTAGGTTTGAAATACTTGGAAAATGCTTTCAAGGCTCCTACTAGAATATTGATTGTAGAAGAGATTGTTGAAAACAAAAATCATAACATCATGATGATTGACATTGCATCAACTCTTAACTATGCTGAGTTTGATGAGGTCAAAGGATGAGCTACTACTCATGACATGTGAACCAAAATGAAGGATATCTATGGAGGTGAATATAATGTCAAAAAAGCCAAGGCATAAAGCTTGAGAGGCCAATTTGATCAGATGAAAATGAGAGAGGATGGAAACATTACAAAATATGTTGAGAGAATCAAATCAAAGCCTTTGGAGGAACAATTGAAGATGTAATAGTGGTAAGAAAGGTACTTAGAATCCTTCTTCCTATCTATGAAATTAGAGTGTCTACCATTCAAGAGATGAGATGTGACCCAAATAACAAGATAACTTTGGATGCTCTAGTTGAAAGATTGACTGCATTTGAACTAGATAGCTATGATAATTATACTCATAGTTCTAGCAATCTTGACTCTGCATTTGAAGCCAAGGTATTGCTCAAGAAGAAAGCAAAAATATCTTAAAGAAAACAATCATAAAATGAAGAGGAAGGTAGTTTTGATAGTGATCCTGAAGCCACTGAAGCATTTCTTACACTTGAAGGTATCCCAAAGGCAAAGGAGAGTATAGAGGTAAAATTCTTTTAATCTATTTCTCTTGTGAAGAAGTTGGACACATTGCTAAAAGGTGCCCCATTAGAGAAGACAAAGATGAAAATAAGAACATCAAGTACAAAGGCAAGAAGGATTTCTAGAAGTTCAAGAACTACAAGGAAAAAGTTAAGAACTATTTTTTTATGGCTAAAGATTCAGATAGTAGTGAAGATGATGAAATGGTTTATATTACTATTAAAGATGAATTTGATGATGAAGTAGTTAAAATGACACTTATTTCTCATGTTAGAAAAAATGATACATGGATTATTGATAGTGGTTTCTCACATCATATGACTGATGAAAAAATAAAGTTTGAACATATGGAAAATTATGATGGTAAAACTGTAAGATTTGGAAACAATGAACCATGTTGCATAAAGGGAAAAAGGTTGCATCTCACTAACCAATGAACTTAGATATGATAATGCTTATTGGGTTGAAGAGCTAAAGCATAATCTACTGAGTGTGTCATAGTTGAATAACATTGTTCATTCAAGATCTTGATAGAATTCATGAATGGGAAGGCCAAGCTACTAGATGGAAAATAAAATGTAGTTGGGTTTGGTAAACAAACAAAAAGTAACCTATTCTACCTAGATCTCAGTGAAAGTTCATGTTTTATTGATCAAGTAGAAGAAAGTTGTTTGTGGCATAAAAGGTTATGTCATGTGAACTTTGATCATTTATTCAAGATAAGAAAGAAGAAAAGAGTAAGAGGTATTCATAGTTTGAGAAAACCTAATATTGGCCTATGCAAAAATTGTCAAATTGGTAAGATGGGAAAGATAAGTTTCAAAAGCAAGGACTATCATTTTGAAGAAGTCTTGGAGCTAGTTCATAGAGAATTATGTGGACATATTGGAATAGACAGTTACTATAGAGATAAGTATTTTATTCTTTTTGTTGATGAGTATTATATAGAATAATGATTGTAATGTATTAGAAAGAAAATTCTGAAGCATTTTAAAAATTTAAGTGGCATCTCGTAAGAGTAGAGAAAGTATTTGGAAAGAAGATGAAGTGTTTGAGATTAGATAGAGGTAGTGAGCTCATTTCCAATAAGTTCAATAAATTCTACATTGAAAGAAGAATTAAGAGAAAAGTATCATCACCCAGTACACCACAATAGAATGGTATATCTGAAAGAAGGAATTTCCATCATGGATTTTGCAATAAATTTAATGATAGAAAAGAGTGTTGCAATCAAATACTGGAAGGAAGAAATCAATAGTACAGTGCATACTTTGAATAGAGTATAGTTGAAGAAAGACTCAAATCAAACTCCTTATGAACTATGGTATGGCTACAAACCTAATGTAGGTTACTTGAAAGTATTTGGTAGGAAATATTATATCTTAAAGGAATCTAGGCTAGGTAAATCTAATGTCAAAGGTGATGAAGGAATATTCCTAGGATACTCCTGCAGAAGAAAAGAATATAAATGTTTAAATTTTTCAACTCATAAGATCATAGAAAGTACACACGTAAGAATTAATGAGTTTACAGAAAAGGGTGAAGAAGAAAACAATAAAAAATCTGAGGATTACATAAAGTTTATCTAATATGAACCTCATACTTTGTTGAACCAAATTGGAAGTCAGCAAACTTCAACTCCCAAGTCACTAAAATCTCCTAATAGAGCTAACTTCAGAAGAGTGAAAATCAGTAACTAGTTGCAATTGGTGGGTTTTCCCAAATTAGGTTTCCATGTTAAATATTTATGTCACTTGTGTTCATGTTATTTATTTTATGTGTATGCAACTAAGTTAAGTAAGGCTAATCATAGATAATATATTAATATTTTCATTTTCCAAGTTATTGTTGCTATTTCACTATTTGTCAAGTTACAACATTTACTAATGTAAATCGAGTGCCTGCGTATTAACCAAGCATCAGTAATTTGAGTGAAGTTTATGTTTTGTGCTGACATCTAAGGGATTTGAGATTTATTTTAGTGGTAACTAAGTCACCCCTCCCCTCTCACTTAATCCTCTTTTATTTCTAACAATTACCACACCTAGTAAGATGCCCACCTTACCATGAATCACCAAGAGAAAGGGAGAGCCCAACAAGTAACCAAACCTTATAGTTCACCCAAAAACTCTACTTGCAATTATAAATGCATCTTCTAATAACTTATGAAATATTCATAGAACCACCTTGTTGTATCACTATGAATATGAAATACATGTGTTCTTAGGATTTAACAACTTATGTGCATTACCTTCGAAAGATTTAGCATATTGAAAATTTTGAAAATGTGTATCTCTTTAGGATATAGAAACTTATGTGTGTTACCTTCAGAGGATTTAGCTATGAGTGTCCTTTTAGGATTTAGAATATAAAAATAAATTGAAAAAGCATGTCTCTTTAGGATTTAGCAACTTATATGCATTATCTTCCAAGATTTAGCATATAAATAAAAAACTAAAGTACAAGAGAGATGCTAGATATATGCCCCCCTCTTTATCATGGTTGTCTACTAGACATGGTAAGGAAGATGAAGAGGATACCTACTTTACAAGGGAAGTAGATATCATGTTTAATAATAATGTATACCATATTCTTAACGAGGGGTATTGACCCCTACATCCAAGAGCATAGATGATCATGAAATGGATATGTCACTTATGGAAAAAATATCCTCAAAGAAAGAGATCTTATAAAAAAGAACCCCACTATAGAGGAATGATTTTAGATAAGATATCATCTTTCAAAGCTAAAGCAAGTGGGAACAAAGATTCAGTCATCAAGCATCCTATAAAGTAGAGGAGTGGAAATCTTTGGATTGAGGAAAACAACTCTACCGACAAAGAAATCGTAAGAGTTTATAAAGAATAATAATTTACAACATAGAGAAGAGGTGATGACCTAGGACAACAACCTCTCATATAAAAAGATTATCCATAGCCAAAACATTTGTCAATATGAAGAAATAATACTACAATATAAATAAGTACCATTAAGCTAAGGAAAGTAATCCCCTAGACAAAGAGAAAGAAGAAAGAACCTTTTGCTAGAGGGAGAAAGACAAGTGAGACCTTTGCAAAATAAATGTCTTAGAAGAGATATCTTGAACAAAGGATAATTCAAAATCAGAGAAAAATAGGAGGAAAGAATACCAATTAAGCCAAATAAAAGGCCTAATGGATCCTAGGAGATTGGATGAAAATATACCTCTTGCAACCCAATCTAGAGACAAGAGGAGAAGAAATCTATATTATATTGGAAGGAGGGGAATCTCCTATATCAAAATTATGAAGAAATTGCAAAACTGCATGAGAGTAGGTATAATTCCTAAAGCAACTCATTCACAAACATACAATTTTAAATGTGTGCAATCAACAAGTGTGTATTATGATAATGAAAAGGACATTTATAATTGGATAAGACATCTTTCAGTATAGGCTTGAAGATTTCCTTTTTGGAATTTAGTAATTCAATGCACACCTATTTACTCACCTCTTGATGAATATAAGGGTAATCCAAAGTAGGTGTAGGGAGAATTTTATGAAGAGGAGAATGATGATTAAAATCACCTTCCTTGACTTGAGATTTCAAACAATCAACACCATGAAAATTTGGTTTAGAGGTATATGAACTAGATTCATTAACTCTAAGTCCTAAACCTCTATAACCTTGTTTAGTTATCAAATTATATCCTGTAGTGTACATATTATGTAAATCTTCTAGAAGAGTTGATTTTTCATCATGCTCATAAGTAAAGGGTGTCTAAGATGGAATAATAGGTTTTGAAGAAGTATCTTTACGCTTTGCTTTGATATTTCAAGAATCAAAAGAGAAGGTAAATCAAATATTTCTTGCACATCTATATCCAAAACTATATCTTGAATGATATCATTAGAAGAATGAGGATTAATAGATGGATATTTAGGTGTCAGATTGGGAATAATAAGATTCAAATTAAGAATATTAGGAGATGGTGTATCATTTAACAAATCCTTCACGCAATTTGGAAGAACAATAAGTCTACCAAATGAATCCTTAATGAAATCTTTAAATGTAGGAAGACTACCATCAGTTAAATTCGCAAAAGCATAAGTTAGAATAAAATGAAAGATCATGAGCATAATAAAATGAATGATACTCTCATAAATCTCATAATTATGGTAAAGAGATGATTAAATAAGGTTAATAAGGAACATAAACACACACTAAAGTATATTCATCATCTTCATAGTAAAACAAATGTAAGAAATATTTTTGTATTTTATTGAATCTATAATTGTTTTTGTATTTTTGAATTTTAAAATGAAAGAGCATAAACTAAATCTAATCTTAATGCAAGAAAAGACCTAACAAATATGAAATTAAATTTAATACCAAAAAATAAAATAGCACATCTAATTCCGCAAAAGATAGTGGGTAAGCATGTCTAGTATACCAAAATGAATAGAAGGAAAATAAGATCTATCCTCAACTTGAATTCCCAATGGGAATTATCCAAATTGATTAAGCACAAGAAAGTGATCAATGCACAAGTGGATCATGTAATAGAGAATAAGGAGAAAGGATGTCCTATGGTCTTTGTATTTGAAAAGTATGTGCTTAAAATATTGAAATAGATAAATGACAAATACTTACCTTGAAATAGAATAAATCTAGAAAATGTTGATTTTTGGTGTTTGCATATAGTTTCAAGGATCTCTACAACATGTTCCAAACTGGAAATGTTGAGATAGAGAAAACTCATAAAAGATTTGTCCTTCTATATGGAGGTTGATCTTGACCTTGATAGTAGGGCACAATATTGTCCTAGGGTGCAATTATACTCTAAAAAGTTGACCTTGACCTATACTTCTCTGATGAAATTTATGTTCATGAATCCCACAAGTTTGATGAAATGGGTATCCAAATATACTCTTTAATTCATTGTTCCAGACCTGTATCTACAAGAAAAATGGTTCTATTGTTTGGATGAGGGGTTTGCCTTAGTCAAACCCTGGTTTGCAATCAACCTTAGTAATTTAATTGAAATAATGAATAATAGAGAGTAGTAGAAGAAAATATAACAACAAAGCTATGATATTTAGTAGATATGTAATTGATTTTGAAATGTAAAATAAATATATTAATATGAAAGCTTGAACATAACATTAACAAATGTAAATTAAAACCTCCATGATTGTATGCTTGGAATCTACCTTGATAGAATAATCAATAGATCTTGAACATGAACAAAGCACCTTCGAGGAAGGTCACACCACCAAGATGGCTAGATCTAGGGTTTGAATGATGAATCTTAAATGCTTCATTCCTTGATCTTCAATGGAAAACTTGGATGCTTCAATGAAAAAATGCTTGCTCACTTAAAAATGAATGCTTGATAATGGATCATGGATGCTTTTCATAAAATATTTATAATAGCTTTGATCATAGTTAGTGGATGTCAAGATGATGGAATAAAGATTCCTTATATAGAGATCTAGGGAACAAACTCCTAGAGAAGGCTGACATGGGAGCATTAAATTCAATTTAAACTTAACCCCTAGGAATAAACCTAGAATAAATGAAATTTAAGAGTACCATTTTGAAACCCAAAACAGTTGACCTGAAAGCTGGAAAAAAATCTTCCCAGAGCCCAATGTCTCAAAACTCCTAGAAATTAAAAAATAGACCTTGGGTCAAGGATAAGATCGACCCTACCCAAGGTCAAGGTCACCCTTGACCTAAAAGGTCATCCTTGATCCAAAAAGTCAAAGTGCTCAGTTTCATAGAGAAAGTTGTTAGAAATAGGCTAGAAATAGAGAGAAAGAAGCATAACAAGGGGAAAGCTACTAGATCCATGAAAAAATCCATTCAAGGTGCTTGACATGATCATAGACCACTTACTCAGAGGGCTAAACACTCTTAACATATAAGCTCTTCCATTTTAAGATGATACAATAGTTAAAATAAAGATCGACAATTTTATGCAACTTCTCCCCTTGTATTTCTAGAAACTGGCTGAGAATCTAGAGGTTGTATAAAATGGAGCATTTGATTGATACCTTCAACTAGGTCTTGTGTGGTCTTAATTCCATTTAAGATCAAAATTTCTAATGTTTTATTTATTGTCTCCTCTAACTGAGCTAACTTGGCATAGTACAATAATATCTATGTGATTGTGCAAAATATGTATTTGAAGATGATAATATCTTACTAGATTCCATTTTATTGAAGGGTTATTAGTTGAGGTGGATTCCATTTCATCTTTCATGTGGATCTCTGCTCTTTTCCTAGTTTTCATTTCATTAGGTGTAATCTACATTTAGAGGTAGGAGTAGATGTTAGAGATGTTCAAAGTGGTTTATGATAGCTATTCCACTAGCTATCATAGGTTACCTAAATCTTATCCTACCTAGGTTGTCTATGTTTGCAAAAAAATGGGTTTATCCTCTTTTGCTCCTAGGTTAAGAGGATACCCCCATCCCAATGATCTATTAAAAACAAAATTCATTGTATATCTTGCATATAAGGGAGTTGTACATTATAATTCAGAGGGCAGTGATATAACACATACACTAACCCATTTGTTGGTGACATCCTTTTGTTTCCTCACATTCTAGGCATCTAAAGTCAAGGTAAAGTGAAGTTAGTAAGAGGGACAAACAATTAACTAACAATGTATTAAATAGTAAAAGATTTTTTTTTCAAATCTTAATTTTCTCTCCACACAAATTTATAATTTTTGTTGATGCTTTGCTTGAAGGCACCATTTTTATTGAGTAATCTGACAATTGCTTTATGATTTCTTAGATCACATCTTTTTTTGTGGTGGGATTGGAGAATAAGGTAATGCCATTATTTTTGGAAGTGGTAGCTATTTTAAGAGGGGTGAATCACAATAGAGATTTTTTTTAAAGTTTATATTTTATACATCACTCTTACTAAAATATTAAATGCGGAATCAACATAAATATATAAATTAATTCAAGCTGGCAAGATAATATAAACAACTCACATAAAAAAAGACATAGAATTTGTGACAAGTGAAAAGCCCTCAAAATCCTTTTAGTTTGTATAGGGAAGTAAAACTACTTCATTTAAATTTGGATATTAGAAAGTATGGATATGTTCTTTTAATTCACTACACCTTTCACTATTTTGATGCATAAACATACTCCCTTATATAGGGATATATTAAGAATATCTTTTTCACTACTTCGATGTCAATTACAATAACTATAACTAATTTATGTAAGCCCAACCAAGAAACTAAAAAATTATTTATATAATAAACCTTGAGAGTAGGATTAATAGTTTGAATCAATTCCTTACAAATTGAATAGTCTCCATAATTTATCACATATCCTTGTGTTGCAAAGTATACCACAAAAAGTAACTGTGAAGAATCCCATCTTCTGATCTAAACTAAATTGTTTAAGCTTTCAAAAACTTCTACTTTTGGGTAAAGAAACAATTTCATTTTATTTGAAAACAGACTAACTCTTGAATAGCTATTTCAAAAACCCACACAAATATAACGAGAAAATATAATTCCATAAGATCTGAAAACTACCAAATCAAATGGACTATTTGAGAGTAAAATTAAAAGACATTAGTTATTACCGCCAATGTCTATGCCAACATTAGATTGACATTTTCCTTTTTAAAAAAATTTAATTGAAAAACACTTTAAAACTATATCTTAAATTTATATTTATTTTAAAATTAAGTTTTGATGCCTGCATAGATGTGATCAAACATTTATAATAGTTTCATCCTTGATTCTTTTAAAGAACAAAAAGGAGAGAGCTATGGTATTTTGAGAAAAATTCTTCTTTCAAAAACAGAAATGTATAAATCTGCATCGAATTCCAATGATTTCTTCATAGGCGAAGCATTGAAATCACAAGAGATTTGGGACAGTGTCATACCTCAGAAATGCATATATTAAATGACGTACCTGAAAAACCCATAGATTTAAAAGACTAATCTCTGTCTTTTTTTATTAAGCATTTCAAAAATAATGTTTCAAGTAGGAGAAGTTCATGCAAACTAATGAATGACTACCTCTAGCTCTTGATATCATTTCTTTACTTGGGTATATAGAAACAACTAGTTTTCTCAATATTCAAATAAATCTATTAGCATTTATGAGCATTGACAAAACTATAATAATTATTGATTTTCATGTGAATCTTTTAAACTTCATATTACCTTTCAACCATTACACGGGATGCTACAAAAATACTACCAAATGATTTTTCTGAAGAATATTTACAATATATCACAAACTGACAATCTCATTCCTCAAGAAAAACTTTAAAAAATAGAACTCTATACTGTTATTCATGGTGATGGAAGTAGGCTTTGGAGAGGAATAAAAAAGGAAACTAAACATTAGTTTTGAACCTTTTTTAATAATATTCTTAACCAAAATTTAAGTAATTTAAAATCTGTAATATGCCTCTACCAATTGGCATAATAATATCCACATTAGAGAATTTACTTTACTGACAGTTCAAACCCAACATTATGATAAGGTAAACTTTTATTCATCGTTGTCTAAGCTAACATATAAATGCAAAGCATTGAATTGAACTTTCAACATGGTATTGTTGCTATTCACTGTTTACATCACGGATAACATATGTCCAAAAAACTCCCCCATTATCCTTAAGGAAAAATTATTTTCTCCATAATATGCAGATACAGATGAATGTTTTATATATAAAAGTATATAAAAGAGTAACACACATACTTGTCCATATGATAAATGTAATGCTTACCCATACTTGACTTTTTTGGTTTATTTTCACCAGATTCTTTTAGGCATGTGCTATGATTATGTTTGATGATGATATATATGTTCATGTATTAAATTTTAGTTATTGAATGATGTTAGTTAGACAAATGAATTTTATGTGGTTTCTAGGAATGCTTACCCCATACTTGCATGTGTATGGTGTGCATGTATGTTTTCTTTATGTTTGACATTTTTGATGTGGTTGAGGAAGGGAGTTGTAGGCACCTTCCAGTTGGGATCTACACGATGAACCATTTCCTGCCATTGCCTATTTAGTTTAGAATATTGTCTTTGTATATGGGTAGATTTTATCCAGATTGAAGGTACCGGGTATCAACTTTCTTGAATTGCTAGGATAAGCATACCCTATCGTACTATTTCAATGGTATAAGTGAGGAGATAACTCTTGAGTCCAAATCCTGAACCCTAGGCCAATTGTCCTAGTAAATAGGACAAGTATCTGAGTTAGTTTATCCATCATAATTCATCAAGTGATGTGAATTCATGACTTTGACCGTAGAGTTTGATTATGTTCTTTGACTTTTAGTTGAGTTGTCATATTTGGTTTTGTGGGTCTATTCTATTATTTGTCATAGTTAAATCAAATTAAAAGATAATTCAATTATTTAATTTAATGACAATTTTATAAATAAATTTGTTATTTAATCATATTTAATTAACCATGAAATTAATAAAATAAAAGAATTAAATTTAAAGATTTTCTTAAAGTTCTATTTTTGATGTATTTATATTTATTTAATTTAATAATAATTACTTAGGATTTTTATTATAAATAATAAACTCTAAATAATATTATTACTTGAATTAATAAATATATTAGTAAAACATCTTGTGAATTAATTAAATAAAAGAATTAAATTTAAAAGATTATATTAAAGTTTTATTTTTCACGTATTTATTTATTTATTTATTTTTTGATTGGTAAATGGCCTAGGATATGATAACTTTTATTAATAACAAGAGAGTAACAAAAGCTTTCTCCATTCAAACGAGCACTAGTAGGAAAGAATAAAGGAGAAAACCTCCAGTCTAGCTTGGGATAGAAGTCTTATATCATTACATATCATGAAAGGGGCATATCCCAGTGACCTAATTACTAGTTTATAATAACTACATTACGATCCATGCAAGGGTACACCTCTTACAATTTATTCCATTCGGTCTCCATAGAGATGCCGCTATATAAAAGAGTACTAGACTTGACCGCAACCTGCAGCAATGCAGATCTACCAAACAAAAAATCTATCCAGCTAGCTAAACACCACAGGAAGTTAGAGTAAAAATAGACAAAAGGCTCTAAAAACAATACTAATAAATAATTGCTATAATTGGATCTAAAACTGACAAAAACAAAAAAGTCTCAAAGGAACCACAATGCTTAAATTATCACCTAAAGCTGCCAAATTAAGTAATGATATTAGAAGAACTATTAACTATTCTATCCATACTACACCTATCAATGACATAAGGAAGACCAGAACATCTGGCATGACCACAAACTATGTTAGAAAATCAATAATCAGAGAATTTTGATATCTGACCCAAAGATGTTTTCAACTTAAACCATATTCTCCTACACCAAATCATTTAAGCTCAAAATCATCTTAACTTGCATACCACTTGTAAATCTATAATGGATGCCTTCAAAAATTACCATTCCTCTATATATTCAAACCGAGAGCATAGATAAGAATGTGCATATTCAAACCGAGTGCAAGGATAAAGATTTAACCAAAGAAATAGGATGGATCTGATCATGCCAATCCTCCAAGAAGCTCCTTTCTTCAACATTCCATAATAAAATTATAGGGATACCAACCAATAATGTAACCATAGGGGAATGCCAATCCATCCAAAGATAATAGTAATGGTTTCATAAGCCAGCTTGAAACGCAGATTAACAATAATTTAAAAAACTAGAAGCGACATAAAGCTAATCTTTCAGGGATCCTAAAAAACTTGGCAATGACTCTAGAGGCTACAGAAATGGGCTAACCTAAAAATGAAAAGAAATCAATAGGGCATCAAAAAAAGACCCATCTTTAGAATGCTTCAATAGGATTTCCCCTAAGTGTTCTGAAATAGAGTACTGCCAAAGCTTTGAAATCCTTTACCTAGCTGGTTAGACCCATTCTATAATAGGTCTTGGTTCTGGGATCCGAGTTATTGCATCTAAATATATTTCAAAATGAGCATAGAGATGAAACATACTTATGCTAATCGACGCTTGAGCAAAGGAATAGAAACAAACTTTTAAATATATCCTAATAAAATTAACATAACCAGATCTGAGATAGCTTCAAATATGCATATGCCAAAGACATATCAGAAAATTGAATATATCAATATTGCCTCTATGAGGAAACACACCACAATAAATCACCATATCAATAGAATTTAACATTTTAATAAAATTCTACCGAGTCTTAAAACCTTCAAAATGTTAATTCCAAACACAATCTTGATCCTGGTATTAGCTTATAGAAGTAAAATACAAAATATGAAACAAACGTTTCCCCATTCAATTCTATAGGGATTCAACTTTGTATTTGTATTCGATTACCATACTAAATGAAATTTTTTTTTTGCTACAGACCAGCTTACCATCGAATAATCATAATTCCTACTTAATTAGGCCAAACATTAAATATATTCAAGGCTACAAAAAATTGATGGCACACGTCCCAAAAGAAGCTTGAAAGAACAAAAGGTGTACAGTGGTTTCAGGAATCCATCCAATACATCATTTGCACATATGACAATTCACACCATTCCATATATAATCTTATTATATAAAATCGTCATCGTCTTCCTTTAATTACATTTAAGCATTTTATTAATAGATCAGATACTACTTGCGAAAAAACCCATAGCAGGTTGAGATAGTAAACAACTAGAATTGCCCATAATATATCTATGTAAGAATTAGTGATTCAATATACTGGATTCCTTTCTCTATCTAATATTACAAAATTTTGGGCTCAGATCAAAATCCCAAGGGCTTACATATCGTATTATTAAGGTAAATATAGTTTAAACCCTAATTTAATATTCAATTCTCCTCATCTTCTTCCATGAAACCATGATCACCTATGGAACGTCATCAGATTCATCCACAACAAGATAGGGGTAGTTCGAACGAGACCTTATTTCTGCTTGTCTTTTCTAAGTTAACGGTGTAGAATTCCAGATCACTGAGGTCATCAAAGATCACTCTCGACTACACGTAAACATTGAATAGTTTAAGATAGTCTGTCACCCACTCGTTATTTCCTTCTACAACTATCCTTCTCCATTATAAAAGAAAGTTTGCACTAGCCTCCATCTGCGACCATTCCTTATAGAAGGCCAAGCTTTCCCTAATAATGAGGGATTGCCGATGAGGGGCTATCTCTAGCTTTGTAGAACCCAGTGGTAATCCCATATACCTTTCAGGTAGTGGGATTCTGTATTTAACATCAATGCTATGCATCAGCTTCTCAATTCCTTTCCTCCAAATAGGGTTAAATAGATCATAATAGAGCCTCACTATATCTTCTTTCTGGATCTTTGCCCTTATCGTTACCCCTATGAAGGAGCCAATTATGGTGTTGTTGGTTCTCCAGGTCGCGTTGTAGTCGAAGACACCTTTGCCTATGGATATAATCACCACAAAGCGTGTCATATTATCTATAGCCCATAGAAGACAATTCCAACTCTTAGGTTTGACCTTCCTTAGAAAAGCCATTGTCCTATTTTTAGTTGAGTGAAAAACATGGATATTTGTCTCCATCTAAGCTGAGATTAGTGTGCCCAAGGATAGCAATATCAAATGCTTTTGTTGAAATGAATCCACCAACAAATTTCCTAACTTAAATTCAACTACATCTTTGTAACTATTACCCTCATCTTTTGTCCTCTGTAAATGCAGTAGATGATTTACTTCCATCATGATGGATTTGACACATACCACCTATTAATGAAACCTCACATGTAAGTATCCCTTATCTCATTATACTCGAATAGCATGATATCTTGAATGTTTTGAATATGATTACCAATAGTGGGATCCTTCAAGTGCCTCCTAATGATCTGTTTTGTACAAATGCTGAGGTAAAGATTTATGAAATGATTAAACAGATCCATTTAGATAAGACTGTCAAGGGATAATGCAAATGAGATGCCAAATTAATTAAACTCCTTATGATTATATTTTATTATAACCATTCATGATTGCAGTAAAACATGATAGGTCTTCAGCTAGTGGGGGAGGTTCTAATTTATATATTACAAATTATATGTTAATATTGAAACCCCATACGCACCCTTGTTAGCTAACCCATAAGCTTTCATATTCCCTTCTCTAAAAATGTGAGTAATATGAATTTCCTTGAATTTTTCTAATAGCATGAGGACTTCTCAAAGCTTTGAATTTAGAACCCAATTCAGAGTCTTTTTATTTCTAACTACATTAAGGACAATTTGAGAATTGCCTTCAACGATGATCTTGGGTAAGCCTAGTTTATCATAGAGTTGTAATCCTCTCTCTAGATCTTCTAATTCAACTATATTGTTAGAAGAAGGAGGCAGTGGCAAAGCTAACTTTGCTATCCATTTTCCATGATCATCATTGATTATGTAGCCAATTCTAGCTATACCTGGATTGCCCTGGGCTGAACCATCAAAATTCAACTTCTGCCATCCTTGAAGGGGGGGCACTTGCAATTAGCTCTTGCCTCCTTAATGTGAGAAGAGTAAACCAATGGAGGGTTGATAATAGTGGTCCAACTCTTCTTCATAAGCCCATCCCACATTGAGAATGAGCCTTCTTCTTTAGATGATTTCATGAGATGAGCATTTAGCACTTCCACTATAGATGCTTCTAATTTTAATAAAAACCTCTCTATGTTCAGTGCTTTTTCCTGAAAGATGTGGCGATTTCTCTCCTTCCATAATTCCCAAACCACAATTGAGGGGCAGATATTCTAGAGATTATTATATATGCCATGAACCAATTTCATAGGCCATGAGCCAAGAAGCCCTTTGACAGAGTTCTGCAAAGGGGTAACCTAGCCAAGATGAGCCCTAAGCCATTCCTAACAGTTGAGTGCATAAGGAAAATTGAGGAATAAGTGATCAACATTTTCATCACTTTGCTTACATAAAACACACCAATGAGCACCTATAATACCAAATCTTAATAATCTATCCATAGTCAGAACCCTATTTTGTAAAGCTTGCCATAAAAATAAGTTGGCCTTAGGAAGACATGCTGCATCCGAACACAAATTAAGTAGGATTTCAATCTTATTCCATCTCTGAGATTGAATGATAGTCTTATATCCTTATTTCATACTATATGAGCCATCCTTTGATCCAGCCCAAATAAGGTTGTCCGACTTTGCGGATTGCTTGATATTTTTGCTAGAAATAATCTTCTCATAGGCCTTTATTAAGTCCAAGTCAACTTCTAAATTATCCAAAAAATGCCACTTCCATTTTAGGACCCCATCCAAAACCTCTTTAATTTTATAGTCCTTTACTTTATTACCCCACAATGAGGTCAACCTTTTCTTAAGGATCTCATTACTAGGGGAGGACTCAATCAGGGGAAGTCTGTCCCATGAGTCTTCCCAAAATAGAGCTTTGTCACCTGACCCTACATCCCAAGTTAAAAATTTACTTATAAGATTCTGACATCTAGTCATAAAGTTCCAACATTTAGATCCTTTAGGGAGTCTATTCATTCTAAACAAAGATTCCGCGTCTATCGAGTTAAGATATTTGTTATATATGATTTTAGCTCAATTTTTATTAGATTCCTTATATAACCTCCAAATTAGTTTTCCTCCCAAGGCCTCATTTTTCCATTGGGGCTTTTAAATTCCTAGGCCCTCGTATTCTTTTGATTTGCATATATTATCCCATTTTATAAGGGAAAGTTTCTTATCCTCTCCTTTATCTTTCCATAAAAAATTCCTAAGTTTGGATTCGAATCTCGAAGACATCCAATTAGAAAGAGGTAAACAATCCATAGGGAAGATTGGGATGGCTGAGAGGAATGATCTGATCTTTGTAATTTTACCCGCCTTAGAGAGCCATTTGTTTTTCCAACTCCCAATCCATTTATCTACCTTTTCAATTGTGTCCATCCAAACTTTGTTGTATTTCAAACCTTTCTCTAGGGACATACCTAGATATTTGCATGGAAACACAAATCCCATGATCCTATAGATCAAATTTTTCATTTTTGGACTGGTATTCAGAAAGAATATCTTAGATTTCTCTTTGTTCACATTCTGTCTTGAAGCATCCATATAGGTCTGCAAAATACTTTTATAACCCAAAGCCTCTTGGACTGAGCTCTTACCTAGTAAAATGGTGTCATTTGCATATTGTTGATGAGTAATGTTATGAACATTTCTAGTTACAGTGATACCCAAGATCCTTCAATTCAAATATGCATCCGAAATAGCCCTCCCAAAAGCTTTAGCCATTATGATGAAGAGGGAAGGCGATAGAGGGTCTCCTTGTCCAATACCCCTAGAGATCTTGAAAAAGCCTTTACGAGTCCCATTGATGAGAACAAAAATTTTAGGCATGGAGATAAACTTGAAGATTAAGTTAATCCACTAATGAGAGAAGTCAAATGCTTCTAAAACTTTGCAAAGAAAGTGCCAATCAACCATGGTATAAGCCTTCTATATATCTAGTTTCATCAGTATGCATGGTTCCTTTTCTTTGGTTGCTAAATGAATAGTTTCTTGAATAATAAGAATGCCAATTAAAATAGATCTCCCTGGGATAAAACCTATTTGTTCTTTCGAGATCAATTTTTGCAAGTATTCCTTGAGTCTGTTAGCCATGATTTTCAAGAAGATTTTGTAAATTATATTACATAGAGCTATTGGGCGATAGTCATCGGAGGTGTTCCGGCCCATCCTTCTTAGGAATCAAGGTAATGAAAGAGTAATTAATTTCTACCAACAAAAATCCACCATTTCACGATGCTTCAATGGCTTTCCATAAGTCTACCCCTAAAATATCCCAACATTTTTGGAATAAAAAGGCTTAAAAACCATCAAGCCCTGACGACTTGTCAAGGTTCATATTAAAAACTACATATCAAACTTCATCAAGGGTGATTGGTCTATTGAAATTTTTATTATCTTCAAGTGTAATGAGTTTTGAAATGAATTTGAGCAGATTGGATTGGGCCTCCCTATTCAATCCTTCATGACTGTTCAGTAAATTTTTAAAATGAGAGACTAACGTATCTGCTATTTCTTGTAGATTTTCTATGCCCGAACCCAACATATTACTGATACTCGTGATTCTAGAACAAGATCTATTGTAAATGGTTGAGTTATGATTTTTTTTTTATTACAATCTCCCTCATCCAACCATTTCTCCCTAGATTTTTGTCTCTAGATGGTTTCCTCTTTTGCAAGTATATCTTCTTGTTTCGTGAGAAGTTCTTTTTCTAAATGGTATTTCTCATAATCCATGCCAAATCTAATGATTTCCTGATTTAAGTTTTTAAAATTCCCTTCAATCTCCAATTTTTCTTTGAAGATATCATTAAAGTGTTCTCTATTCCATCTTAAAATGTTTTCTTTTAATATTTTTAGCTTGGAGACAAAAATGAACATGTTAGAGCCTTCAAAGTTCACTTGTGCCCACCATATCTTGGTTAGTTCAATAAATTTTGGATCTTGAAACCACATTTTTTCACACTTGAATGGGTTTCTGGGTGGTTTAGATGGTTTTGATATTTCCATGTATAGTGGAAAATGGTCTGAGCCTACATATGGAAAAATGGATGATTGGAGGTTTCTATTATAATTCACAATTTTCCCTACTATAAAAAACCTTTCTAGCTTTTTCGCAATGAAAGCATGATCCTTCGTTTTATTATTCCAAGTAAATGTACCATTACTTAGTGGAATTTCTACCAAGCTTTTTTTAACTACCCATGATTTAAATTCCATAGATTAAGATGTAAGATGTTGTATACCTCCTACTTTTTCATTTAGGTTGATAATGGTGTTGAAATCACCACCCATTATGATGTGGCTATTTTTGTAATTATGTAGAATCACACTTAATTTTTCCCACAGCTCTTTTTTCTTTATCAGACAATTTGACCCATACACATTGATAAAATAAATTTTATATCAGATTCTAAACTTTGTATGCTAACACACATCCAGTTAAAGCTACTAGCTAAACACTGCAATTCTACTTTTTTTGGATCCCAAATGATACCTAGACCACTTGATGCACCCATTGCCTCTAAAAATAATGAATCCCAAAAACCTAGCATCCTATTTAGTTTGGAACCTTCTAACTTGTTTAATTTAGTTTCTTGTATTAAAATTATTTCTGAGTTAAAATTATTTAGGGATTTTTTGATGAGTCTTTTTTTCCTAGGGGCGTTTAAGCTCCTAGCATTCCATGTTGTGATCCTCATGATGCCTTGGGAAGGCACTTCCCCTTCCGCATACTTAGAAGCTCATCAATTTTCCTCTATTCCCTGCTTAGTTCTTCAGTCTCTCGTAACTCCTTAATGTTTCCTACCTCTTTTTCCTTTCATCTTGCTGAAAATTGGAGAGGCCAGTCCTTCCTGATTCATATATAATCCTAGTTCTTGCTGATTTTTATCCAAGTCATGTACTGGTGAAGTTATAGCATCTCCTATTTTTTTGAACTCCTCATTCTCTATTTCTCTACATATCTTAATTCCAATATCTTCTTCATCCAATGCCTCAGGCTTATGTTCTACCAGATTTCCTACTAATGTCCTATTCTTTCCTTTAGTAGTGATTTATGATTTATTCCCACTTTGCTTATCCAGTTCCATAAGACTATCCTCCATCTAATTTTTTTGTAAATCCCTTCAAAGATCATCAGCTGTATAATCTTTTACCCCCCAGTTTGATGATTTTTTGGATCAGTTCCTCTTTTTGATAGGCAATACTATTATTTAGATTATCATCATTGAAGATCCAAATCAGTTCTTCAACTAACTACTCAAGCTACTTATCATTAGTCTCTGGCACTCCTACCTTTGGAGGGGATTTTGAGTCCTTGTTTAAGAAGTTTTGAACCTCTTTCAAAAGTAAACTATCTAAGTTTATGTCCTTACCTTGCATCTCTATCTGGCTTTCCTCTGGAGTAAAGGGTGAAGTGGACTGATAATTGGGTGTTTGCCAAAATTTGGAGGCTCCTTTGGATCTCTTATGGCAAAGAGTGGATAGATCTGCCTTGAGATTCCTATTTGATGTCTATTGTAGAGCAACCTGATTATCAATCTGCATAGTAGCTTCTTTCAATCTATCTTTCATAGATGAAAAGAGAAGATCAGTTTATGCTTCACCTATATCATAATTCTCAATTATTTCTAAGACTTTGGCTTGTGTTTCACTGAGTTCTTTATCTTTGAAATTGATCTCTCCTATTTGAATTGATAGTTCCTTGTTTTGGTTTACTTTCCCTATTTGTTTTGGAGTTAGAGTGCAGATATCTTTATCCTTTCTTTTAGATTTTTGTAGCTCCTTTGGCAATTGAGGATCCTCTTAGGTATTTCGTTCTGAATGTTTCCTCATTTTTTTATTACCTATTCTGTTGCAACCATCTTTAAGATTTGTTTGGATGGTATATATAGTCTCCTCTTACATTGTACCCCTTTTTGTGATTTCTCTAATTGGAGTCACATTTCTATCTAAACCATTATCTACTATATTTCCAGTAATATGCCATATCTGTAGATTGCCACCTTTTCCATTCTCAGTTCTACCTGCATCCATGTCCTTCTTATCCATTCCCTTTTTCTTTTTTCTTTTCTATCTTTTTATGGATATATCATTAGCTTCCATCTTTGACTATTCTATAGGCTTAGGTACTATAATAGATTTAAGCCCTCTTCTTTTTGGTGAATGCTCTTCTGTATCTTTGGATTCCATCCCCTCCTTATGATCTATTTGAACATTCTTCTACTTTGTTAGAAAATTTTGTTCTTTGAGTTCTTGAAGTCTTCTATTCTTCATGATTCTTAGCCAGGGAAACTTGCTTCTAACATTAGAGGTTAGTGGAAGTATCTTGGGCATGATCTTATGTGATTCATCAAATTTTAAAATGTCAACTATTTTTCCCTTTATATATCTGAAAGAGGACATCATACTTAGCTTTACAAGTGATGAATTCCTTTTCAAATTCAGATGGGTGATTAAACTTAACATTAATTAGTATCTTTATATTGTTACAACAATAAAAATATGCATCAATACCTTCCACCTCTCCAAATATAGACCCTATGGATTTAATAATATCTTCTTGACATAGTTCCGGAGGAAGAGAGGGAAAAATAAACTAGGAAGGCATCTTACAATCTATCTTTTCTTCACTAAAATTCTAAGACCATTCTATGAATTTAACATAGTAACCATTGAAAAAGAATTTAGAAACTAATATAAACTCCCTTTTTTATAGATTCATCTAAACATTGAACATATAGAGCCTTATTTAAAAAATGTGAGATACTTACTTGCTCCTCCCAGATTTCCTCCAGCCAGTCGAATAATAGAGGGAGATCATGCTGCAAACCATTCCAAATTGCGAAGACACCTCCCTTATGGCATTTGTCCCACATAATTTCAATTTCTCTAATCGATATCCTAGACAGATCTTCCAAGTTTTTACACAAACCAACAGATGTATTAGGGTTTGGTGCCAAGTTTTGGTTATGAATTCGACGGTGTGGAGGGATGTAGGATGGAGGTGAATCAGTTTTGGTAGAAATCCTTGCCATCTAGGGTGTTGCTAGATATTGCTGGCCTAAGGGTTTTATGGTAGGCTCCATTTGTGCATATTTTGTTAAATTAAAGATCCAAAATTGGTTGTCTAGATTCTCAATCATGAAAAACAAGTGATGGTTATGGGGATTAAGTACCTCTAGGATTGTAAAGGTGGCTATTGAACATGAATCTGTGCATTGATTAATCTTCTATCTTTGCTTCCGTTTATTTCCTATCTGACTGGGAGGTTCTCTAACACACTTATTTAAGACCTCAAAACTGTTTTGAGTTTTAATTTTAAATTGATCAGCATGGTTGTTTTGAGGTATCCTTTGATGCCAGTTTCAGCCTTCGACTAGGGGTAGCCTTTGCTAGTACTTCCCCTGATCATATGCACTCCTTTTCCATTGCTTTTGCAAGAATTTCTTCCCGCGATTCTTCATTGATATTTGGAAGTTTGGCATCTTCAAAAAAAGTAGAGCAGAGGACTATAAAAAAATTAAAATATTAATTTACTATTATTTTTCACGTATTTATATTTATTTAATTCAATAATTATTATTTAGGAGTTTTATTTTAATAATAAACTCTAAATAATAGTGCGGGGGCCCTAGCTTGGTTGGCTAAATCTTCCCTATTGCAGGGGGTTGGTCATGGGTTCTAGTCTCCCCCGTCCTCATGGTACCGGTGGGCGTGTCGCGCCAACGCTACCAGTCATGTTAAAAAGTTTATCAGGCACACTGTAGTTTATAGGGGGGCCGTGTTGCACCGATTCCTGCAGTCTAAAATATATATATATAAACTCTAAATAATATTATTACTTGAGAATTAATAAATATATTATTAAAACATCTCGTAATTAATTTGAGAGAAAAAATATAAACTTTATTTTTATTAAATTGCATAAAGCATATGCAAGAAATTTATAGATAAAGTTATAGTTCTAATTGTGGCATAGTTATATTTATTTAATTTAATAATAATTATAAAGGAGTTTTATTTTAAATAATAAACTCTAAGTAATGTTATTAATGAAGTTAATAAATATAGTATTAAAAATATCTTTGAATTTATTTAAATAAAAGAATAAACTTTAGAGATAAAGGTATAGCTCTAATTTTGGTGTATTTATTATTTTTAATTTAATAATAATTTATTTAGGTGTTTTATTTTAATTAATAAACTCTAAATAATATTATTAATTAAATTAGTAAATATTATATTAAAAATATCTTTTGATGAATTAAAGTGAGAAAGAAAATTAATTTAATAAAGATATTTTAATTTAAATTGCATAAAGTTGTAGCATGAAAATTGCATCTATAAAATTCAATATTTAATTATATTTAATTAATTGAAAAACTAATTAAATAAAAGTATTACATTCAAAAGACTAAAATAAAGTTCTAATTTTAGCATGTTTATATCTCCTTATTTTAATAATTATTATTTAAGAGTTTTATTTTAATAATAAACTCTAAATAATATTATTAGTTGAGCAATAAATATTATTTGATTAAAATAAAACTAGAATATTAATTAAAAAGTTTAAATTTGGAAGTCTAAATTAGAGGTCTAAATTTAGAAAATTAGCTAAAGAAAGATTAGAATATGATGTTATTTAATTAATTAGAAATTAATTAAATATGTACTTTAGTTTAAAATATTTATTTTAAAAGTTCAATTTAAGAAGTTGAATAAAAATAGAATTAAAATATTAAAATATTAAATATTAAATATTGTTTTATTATGATTATTTAAAATATAATTATTAAATTAGAGTTGCATTTAAATAATGAGCTTTAATTATTTTTATTAATTTAAATAATAAACTATACTTCAAATAGTGCTTAAACTAATTAACAAGTGGAGGAAAAGAAAATTTAAAGAATATTTTAGTTAAAAGTTCTTTTTAATGTGCATGAAAGAATTAAATTTAAAAGATTTGATTAAAGTTATAATTAATTTGTATTTATATTTATTTAATTTAATAATAATTTATTTAAGATTTTTTTATTTTTAATAAACTTTGAATAATATTATTACTTAAATTAATAAATATTATATTAAAAACATCGCATGATTTAATAAGGGAGAGAAAGCTTTAATTTAATACAGTTTATTTTAATTAAATTGCATAAAGTGTGTGCATGAAAATTAGAATATAGTAATTAAAGACAAAGGTTTTTCGCATGATTGCATGATCAAAGCCTTTATTTGGAGCAAAAACTCTTTATTAAGGAAATTAGAGCTCATTTCTAGATACACAAGTTTGGAGGACTCAATTTCTGAAAAGATGGTTTTCGAAGGAAACAGGAAGATTCTTGCATGCTTGTGTGTTAATTGTTTTAGCCTCAAATCTAGGTAGGATCTTGTGGGTTTGTGTAGTAGTTGCTTGTTCTTTGAATTCTTGTCTTCTTCATGTCTATTGTGTTTCTATTTTTCAGAAGTTCTCTAGGTTGAAACCTTGTTTGAGAAAATTTATTTCCATTATAGAATATTATGTGATTTAATCTAAAAACCTTTAGTAAATATTGAGCTTTAGTATTTTTCAAAACCTAATGAATTATGAAATTCACTTTTGTATGTGCTTTATGTGACATGTGATTTAGTAGTGTTGGGGTTTTTCAGTTTGTCTTAGCTTTGGCCAGTCAAGATGTTTACCAGAGGTTCATGAGTTCTATTTTATTATGTCACGATAATGTTTTGATCTCGATCTTTTATACTCAACCATGGTAATGTGTCTGGTATGCTCTATGAGATGTTTTGATGCATTGATTTTTATTGCTTTCCAATATTCTTGTGTGAAACTGAGGTGAATGGTGTGACCCATCTGATATAACTTTTGAGTCTTTGATCAGTTGTTTTGGATTGCTTTCCAGTTGCTTGTATAGGATTGAGGTGTTTGTATGATTTGTTCTTGGTGATGTCATTTTATGACATGGATTGGTTTATGGATACTTGATTTTTGGATTAGTCCTATTAGGATGATCATTTTGGTGGGATCTGTGATATGATCAGTATTTTTCAATACTTGTTAGTTGCTTGTTTAAGAACATATGTGTGGTATGTGGTCTTTTGTGACCTTTTGATTTTATTGAGCTTAGGGCAGGTTATCTATATGTCATGTCGCAAAGTGGCTTGCAATGGAGGCTAGGGCCCAAAGCGGTTGCCAGGGTAACCCATTGTAAGTTTTTTAATAAGTGAAAACACTACATGAAATGTGGATAAAATGAACCTAATAAGAGTCTTTGTATGTTTTTTCCCATGCCTCGAGTGCTAGTACAAACCATGATGGGAGTAGAGAGGATGCTTGGTTGTGACCATGCATCATTAGTATGCCTAATTAGTACGAAAGGATATTAGTGCCACATAGAGTCACTAGGGGGCTAGGTTCAAGTTAGATTGCTAGGGTAACTCTAGCCTTGATTCATGTGATGACACTTTCCCACTTGCATAGTAGATTTTTGACATGTCTGTGTTGCCTCTGGGATTTCTTGATACTTGTCTCTTGGTACCCTTTGAGATAGTTTGCTTTCAGGTGATTCCTTGAACCTAGATGTTGGTTTTTGACTTTTGAGTTTGTTATCCTATTTTGGACTTGAGACTATCTCCTCAACATGGTGGGAGTGGGCCTTTTAGGTTCCACAAGATTGGGTGGTAGTGTTTTTTCTTATACCATTGAGATCTGACTGTTAGATGCTACTGTTGGATGTGTTTATGCAAATGTTCCTTTCTATCTTTTCTTGTATTTCTATGATGGAGGGTTGTAATATTATATTGTATTTGATTTCATAAGAACTTAAGAGATGATGTACTTTATTTCATGATATAAATTATTTCAGCCTTTCATACCCTGTGACCTGTATAGTGGATGATTGTGCATTCTATTTATTGTGAAGTGGCATCATAGATAATTGTATATCATTTGTACTAAAAATAATGTGATGATATATAAAGAATATCAAATAAGAATGCCATGAAAAGGATATCCAAAATATACCTATCTGATAAAATAAAAATTAAAAATATCAATTGTATCCTATCAAAACCTGTCAAGTTTTCACATTACAATGATTGATCAATTTCCTATATCAATTCCTTGCCATTTTTTCTTCCTCATTTAGCATCAAGGATGAATAAAAAATATGCAATCAATATTATCACTTCTTTTAAACAAAATATGTCTATAAATAGGAGCATAAACCTATTATAGACTCTCCCATAATAACAAATCTAGTTTAACAATAATTTAAAGAAAACCCCCAATCAAGTTTGTAGCTATTCATAAGGATCCTTGGGTAGTGCTTTAGTGAAAATATCAGCCACTTGTGCCTAAGTAGGAACACATAGTAACTTAAACTCATTTTCAAGAATTTTGTGATCCATAGAGTTTAATTTTATATAAACATGTTTGGTTTGAGGGTGCATTATTGGTTTTTTAGTCAATTGTATGACACTCATATTGTCACAGATGATAGAAATAGGGTGTGGTACTTGAATACCCAAATTTAATAACTGATAATGCTTCCAGATTAACTGATTACAATACACTATGGTAGCAACATATTAAGATTCACAAGTGCATAAAGTCACACACTCCTACTTTTTTGCTATGGTAGCAAAGTAAACATTCACCAAGAAAAAATGCAGTACCAATAGTGCTCTTTTTATCTTCAAAACCACCCCAATCTCCAACTCTATAACCAAGTAGAGTAAAATCATCAATGTGTGGATAACATTAACCAAAATCAAGTGTACCCTAAATATATTTTAATATTTGGTTAATAGAATTAAGATGAGATTGTTTTAAAATAGACTAAAATCTTAAAACAATACAAACTACTTATATTATATCTAGTCTGGAGGCTATAAGATACAACATATTGTCAATCATTGATCTATATGAACTTTGATCAACTAAAGGCGAGTCATCTTCTTTAACCAACTTCTAACTTATTTATGTAGGTGTGCTAATAGGTTTGTAGTCAACCATGATGAATTTATTCAACATCTATTTGGAATATATATTTTTAGACAAGAATAAACCATGTTCAAGATGTGACACTTTGAAACCAAGAAAGAAGGTAAGTTTGCCTAAAATAGATGTTTCAAATTCATATTACATGTTGTTAGATTTTTTTTGACAATTAATAATTTGTGGATCCAAAGATAATATTATCCACATAATTTTCCACTACAAAAATAGCATAATTGATTAATTTAATATATAAACTATTGTCTTCATTACCATGAGTGAAACCATTTGCAGTAAGATGTATATCTAGCCTAGAATTCCATGCTCTAGGAGCCTGTTTCAGACCATATAATGCTTTTTAAAGATGATACACATAATCTAGTATATGAAAATATTCAAAACCTTTTTGCTATTCAATATTGACTTCCTCCTAAATGTAGCCATTTAAGAATGTTGGTTTAACATCCATTTAGTGAAGTTTTTATAACTAACATATGCAAGAGAAATTCTAATAGATTCCATTCTTACAGCTGATGTAAACTTTTCACCAAAATCAATACCTTCTTGTTGAGAATAACCCTTACATATAAATTTGGCTTTGTTTCTTACTACTTTACCATCTTTCTTTAATTTATTTCAAAATAGCCATTTGCCACCTATGATATTCTCCTCATCAGGTCTATGAACAAGTTCTCATGTTTTATTTTTCTCAAACAAATTTATTTCATCTTGCACAACATTCAACTAGCAAGGATCTATTAATGCATTTGTCAAACATTTTAGTTCAAAATCTGACATCAAGCAAAAATGTTAAGCAATATGAGGATTCTCATCTATCTTGATTTTTCTTCTAGTTATAATTCTTTCTTCTACATTTCCATTGACTTGAGACTCACGATTTATTTTAGCAATTATTATTTATAGATTTTTAGTCATTTTTTGACAAATATGTATTATTTTAGGATTTGAACAACTATCTTGTTCATTTGTATCGGGAGTTTCTAAATCATCAGTATTTGATTTTTTATCATTAGGTATATTTTCTTTTCTTTGAAAGGAAATATCTTCAAGATCTTTTTCATTATTGTTGTTTAACAAGGACCTTTCATCAAATACTACATTTATAGCTTCTATGATCTTGTTCATCCTTTTATTATAGCATTTCAAAGCTTTACTATGCGTAGAGTATCTTAGACATGTACCTTCATAAGATATTGAATCAAGTGTCTCTAAAGAATCATCATCCTTTTTAATAAAAAAATTACAGCTAAAATTTTTTAAGTTGTTGACAATTGTTCTTTTACAATTCCATAAATTTTCATAAAGGGTATAAGTAGTCTTTAGGTTATAAGTAGTCTCTAGTCTTATTTGAGGCTTGTTTAGAAAATATACAACAATTGTAACAACTTCTTTCTAAAATTTAGTAGGCAATTTGGCTTCATTCAAAATTGTTCTAGTAATTTCTTTAACTATTATGTTTTTCCTTTCCACAACACCATTTTTTGCGGTGCACTAGTATTGAATATTGCCTTTTGGTGCCATATTCTTCACAATATTAAATAAATTCTCAAGATGTAAATTCTCCTCCTCTATCTGATCTTTAATCATTTCAATAAAAAAATTGTTTCTCTTTCCACCATTTTTTTAAATATCTTGAAATGTTCACAGGCTTTATATTTATGTTTCAAAAAGATTACACAAATCATTCAAGAATAATCATCTACAAATAGCATGAATTATTTCTCACCATTTAAGGATGAAGTTTTAGTTGAACCACACATATCAGTGTGTATGAGTTCTAGTGGTCTATTTGACATTCCTTAGTTTTTAAATATTCTCTTGTTTGTTTAACGTTTACACATTGTTCACAAATATTTGTTGGTTTATTGATTAGGGATAAACCTCAAGCCTTTTTGTTCTTGTCGATCCTAGAAAGATTGTCAAAATTCAAATGTCCCAATCTTTTATGCCATAGCTAGTTATCTTCAACTTGACTTACAATACAAGTATTTGCTAACAATGACTCTTGAATTGCATAATCAATTAGAGTATAAAGATTTCTACCTATTCTTAAAGCACTAATAATGACTTTATTATTTTAATTTTTGATAGAATATCCTTTATCATGAAAAGAGATGTAATATCTTCTAGCAAAAATTTAAGTGACAGTTAGAAGACTATGCTTAAAACCTTCTACAAAATATCTCTATTTAGGATTATTGAGCCATGACTTGTGATATATGCACCTTAATTATCACCAAACAAAATACCCTCCAAACTCTTTTTTGAGCTATCATTTTTGAAATCCTCTCTTGAAAATCTAATCTAGGATCAACTCCATGGTTTCAGGTGATCTTGCAACCTACTAGAATCCCCTCAGTAGAAGATAAATGTGTTTGTTCATGAGAAGACCTTTTTTGGTTCTAACCAATTCGGATAAGATTTTGAATCTGCTTGCTATCTCAAAAGAAAAACCACACATAAATA
This sequence comes from Cupressus sempervirens, assembly GCA_028749045.1. Classification (NCBI taxonomy): domain Eukaryota; kingdom Viridiplantae; phylum Streptophyta; class Pinopsida; order Cupressales; family Cupressaceae; genus Cupressus; species Cupressus sempervirens. The sequence goes on from CM053787.1 coordinate 853,162,532, forward strand.
AATATACTTTTGTATTTTTCTATTTTTTAAATGAATGCAACCTAACATTGCAACTATATGAACTTCTAAATTAACTAAGGGTTAGTAAAGAAAATAATGAAGATAGTGTAACCATAGGTTTAAGAAAATTACTTGAAACAATAAATTCTTAATAGACATAAGCTATGGAAACAAAACATCTATGAGTTAAGCCTTTGAAAAGATTGGTAGGTAACTAACGAAAATAGGATCAGTGCTTCCTTAATTCCACAGATGCAATCATAGATGGGAATTCAATAACAGTAAGATGTTTCACTTTTCATTAGATCGCCAGAACATGGAAAGTGTGCTCATGCAAGACAGAAAGCTATGTAGGAATAATAAGGCGATCCCTTCTCCAACTAAGTACATCAGTGGAATTTCTAAAACCATAGCAAAATCTAGAACTAAAAGATTGCACAATCAAATAAACACAACAAAACCATTGGCTAGATTATTATCATGAACAAGAATCCACAAAAATAACACACTCAGGCAAGAATAACTACACTCCAAATGAGAGCACCAATAGCATATATTATTGCATAAAAATAATATCCTAGAATACATATTACATTCCTAAATTTATAAGAAATATTCTTCTCAATTTGTGTTGAGAGTGAGAGATCTCTTTGTGCCAACATATGCTTCTAAACTAATAAAAAAAATCTATTTATGTACAAACTGACTCTCTAACTGGTGCTAAGTATGACTTCATTCTTATTTATATAATTAAATGGATACATGAGCCCTTACATATCTTTAAAAAAAAAGCATGAAAAAATAAGAAGAAGAAAGCCATTAGATGATGTGGGAGTCTTTGGAGGTTCACTAGATGTTTGTAGGAGTTAAATTGCCATTAGAATGCATTTTTGGTGCATGGAAAGCTCTAAATTTAGAACTCACAGTTAACTATCAGTGCACCTCTAACTTCTTCAAAAAATTCTAGTTCACCTTAGAAGAGTAAACCTTGTGCACCTAGTGTACCTATTCACCTTGGAAGCTTGCGCACCTCAGAAGTAGGTCCAAAAAAAGAAAAAAATTACCAAGTGCCAAAATTGAAATTCTAGCTTTTGGGTTTTGTTCCCCTTCATACTAGAGCTATGTTTGGGTATTTTCTATTGAATTTCTCAATAATCTCAATGACTTGGGTAGTGTTGGTAAACATATTTTCCTTCTTCTAATTCTCCATTTAATTTTCCCAATTTGTAATGAAGAACAACTTTACACAACAATTGGGAAACTGTTTATGAGAATAACTAGTTTTCCTCTGAATTAAGGTACAACCCCTATGTGAATAATGTTCAAGAAATTATGTTTCTCTGCTAAACTAACATGGGGTAAGCTCTTAACCCGAGAGAAAAAGAGGCAAACCAAATTAACCCTAAACAGGACTTAATCTAAGCAAGAAAAACTTTCTAATCTATAAACCAAGCAATAGAACTCACAATTCTTATGAATCTATATACTTAGCATCAACTAAATATAGAAATTATCAATGAAAATAAAAATGAAATGATCAAGAACTTCCAATGAATCCTTATCTAAATCTCCCAAAGCACATCTTACCTTAGTTAATTCATATCTTCATAATGAAAGAACAAAACATCCTTTCCTTCTTTCTATAATTCAGATTTTAAAGAAAGAAACATAGAAGCAACCATTAACTAGAAAAATGAGATGGGAACTTAGTGGTATAGAAAACCCTTCCATTGACTCTGCAATATTAAGTCTATTACATCAACAATTTACCTTCTCTGTACTCCAGCTCTCCTACTGTATGCAGAAAAGGCTGAACCCCGCCTTTTACCTTGAGTTTCTTATAGTCTATATAGAAATTTTACAGCACATAGAGTTCGTAGGAACTCATGATCTTCCAGCTTCTTTGAATACCAACAGTCATGAAATAAAATGTTATAAAAACATAAGGAAAATGGATCAAGTCAACCTTGTCTCTTCAGTTATCTTGATCTCCTTTAAGAAGGAATCTAAATAGTCCTTTGTCAAATCAATATGATTTAACTTATTATAGCAAATTGCTTGACATAAAATTGCAAGTTTCCTCAACATCTCTATTAGAAGACATCTTTTCCTTGATATGTTTCATCTCTTTCTCAAATGTTACCACACTTATCTATTTCTACCCTGAATACACCAATTCCTTTACAAACTTCATTGCTAGCTAGCACAACCCACCAAACATGTCGTCCATGCTATCTTTATCCACAAGCCATTTTTCAAAATTTCTAAAGTAGTTAAGCAAGTGAGGGGCATGGTAAAATAATTCAAAAGCATCATTTAGTATAGTGAACTCATCATCCAAGTGATCACCTTCCTGACCATTGTAACCATTTATCCTAGCAAGGCAATGTGACAAATTGGAAGAGTGTCGGCCAAAAGCTTTCAAAGCCAACTGATGAAATGTTGAGGCACAACCTCTGTCCTCTTTGAATGAACCTCTGTCCTCTTTGAATGAATGTCTATTTCTGCAAAATGATGAGCTCTTTTGAGACTTTTCAACTAAAATGGCTAAGAAATCTTCCTCTTTGAGCCATTTCAATGACTGGAATTTAACATTGCTAGAATTCTTTTGAGCATGTACACTTCATGCGGTCCAAAGGATGCACCTCATTTTTCCCAATTTTACCCTAGATGTCAACTAACAACAACATAGATGTTGCAACACAACAATTTATTATGTCACAACAACTAATGGCAGCAACAACACCAGTCACGCATAACCCTTCTTTAGTGTAAGTTTTTTCTTGTTTGCAATGATTTCAAAATTCTTTCCTTAGCACTTCAAAGCCCCCATTGCAAGGTAGCAATCATCAAACTATACCACCATAGGGTTTAATTTCCAATTTACATTCTCATATTGGTGTGCCATCATGTTCAGTGCCTCTCCATCCTACTATGAATCTTATAATGCCTATGAAGAACACTCAGTTTAGCAATGGAGTTGGGAAAAGTACATAGACTTCTCATACTCAATCAAACAATAACATTGGAGCTCAAAATTTCTCCTTCTCATAGGAGAACAAGTTATGGATGCCACCTTTAGCCTGAGTAGCACCTGTGCGAACCTCTTTGGCAAAAAATATAAAGATAACTTCTCCCATGGAAAATTAACATTTACCTTCTCCCCAAAAAATGAACATTTGACTTCTCTTTGCAGAAAGCATTAAAACATCTTCTTCGATAGAAAATAACAAAACAACTTCTCTTGCAAAAAATGAATAGGTGAGAGCATTTTTTTGCCAACAAGAACTCTTCACTGATGGAAAGCTTTTGTTTCTAGAGAAATCCACTCCCTATGTCTTCATCATATAATAATGCAAATTTATTTCCCTACTTCATTAATAGAAACTCATCAAATGATTCAAAAGAAAATGCCAATATTTAGTTGGTGAATAGTACAAACTACTGTATGCCTTGTATCCACTATATTCTGCATTGCACACATTATGATAACAACAACAGGACCATCTAAACCTGAGGTGGACTCATCAAAGAATATGGTTGAAGGATTTGCAGCATGCTCCATTATTATTGTCAGTTAAATCAACAAGGGGTTGATGATAACTTATTTGAGCACCTTCCCATTGTGAATAATCAATGAGGGAAAAGTCCATCGTTTGAGTTGGCCAAATCATGGCACACCATCTCAACACCTTTCCCTCAAGAGTACTAAAATATTTTAGTGCCTCTCTCATAGAAATGGGTGATTAATATTATCTGCAACATCTTGATGCCTTGACATTTCAATTTTTTCCTTGCAAAATTTCTCCTTGACTTCACCAATAACCAAGCGGGTCAAAAGAAGACCAGAAACTAAAGCTGTAGTCATGAGGATGATAAAGACATTTTTCCATCCTCCAAAAGAAATAAAACTTGTCGAAAGGGGTCCCAATGCTGCCCCAACAGAACCAGTACCATCAATTATAGCAGTGACAGTTGTCAGAGCTCTGGAATTACCCGAGTGAGTTGTGAGTACCAAAGTCAGTCAAAATGGCTATTGTAATGAGAGCATAGGATCCATTCACAAACAACCTAGCAATCATCATTAATGCAACATTCAATGGCATTGAAAGACTCCCATAAGCCTGATAACAATAGAGAGCAGGAATTGCATAGTACATGAAACTAGCTTTAGTAATGGCACAAGGATCAAGCCTATCTGAGATATGGCTAGCAAGGGTTCCACCCACTACTCGTCCAAGATCAAATAATGTCAAAAAGTTTCTGGCTCACTTTACAAAAACATATGTACCTCCAATAGCTTTTGAACTTCATAGTTTACATATCGAGCCTTCATCATTGACTATGAATTAACATTCTCCTCTGTTTACCCAAGCATTTCACTATTTTCAAGCTAATCCTCCTTGTAACTGCTAATAAAATTTGTTGACTCCCAATCTCCTTTTAGTTTCATTCTGCGAGAAGCCTGACTTCTTATGGTTGTAACAACAGTTTTCTCATAGCCAAATAAATAGTGACAATTACTTTTGAATTGATAAGAAGTCACTACTCTCATTACATAGACTGATTCAATCAGCAGCGACAAGCTATATATTGGATATCACGGAATTCCCAAATGTGGTCATGTGCTAAGAATTTGATTTTCTCCCATCAAAATTATTTATATAATGTATTCCAAATGTAAACTCTAGAATACTGCATCTCCATTATAATCATAGTGAGCTCAACCAAGATGCATTTCCTTTGCATTTTAAATGTAACATTAGGTGAGACTAATTTTTAAATGTTGTGGCTCCACTATGTGAGGTACTATTTTGCCTCAAAATTAAACAAGATAACTAAAGTAATAATAAACCTTTGTCATCACTGCCATACTATCCTTATTTCATATTTTCTACATTTTGAATTCCTATTACAATAGGACCATCAACTCCAAAGGAAATTATTTCTTTTGAATGCAGAAAGAATGCAAAAATAGCTCTATCATTGCAACCTCTACTTCTCTATAACCAATATACTTGTTAAGAATGAGAGAAGTTTCATCAATGGAACTACACACACTATCATGAGGAGAGAAATTCTAAATATTACAATGCCAATTCTGTCATTATATCAGTCACCTAAAAACTTTCTTCTGATTCTTTGCAAATTCTTGGAGATCATGATTCACAATCATTATTCTTCTACTAAAAAAATCATCAATAGAAGCATATTATCTTAGCTAGGTTGGGATTTATAACCTACCTAATATGAAAAGACCTTTAGAACAACCCAATCGGCTTAGAGAAGGAAAGGAAATGACAAGGAACCCTGACAATGATAGCCTACTTAAGGCAGACTTAGACCTAGACTCAACCATGACTAGACCTAACTATAACATCAAAATCCTCCACTTTGATAGCATGGGAATAGGATAAAAAGTTGGGCAACAGGTAGCATCTAGAAAATGTAAAGCTTCATATTTGTCCTTCACTTTTGGCCTATAATTGCCAACCTTGATGTGAGTTTCTACAAAATCTCCCAATTTCACATCCAAATCATGCCTCTTTAGTCTTAAATGTCTATCTAGTATCATCATTAGTGGAAGCTTCTTCAAAAGTATTCTAAGTTTGTTCAACAACTACTTCTATAGTCATCAATTTATCCCTTGAATCATCTTCAAAAATGTGTAAGCAAGCATCACTGTAATACCTCTCTGCCTCCAAAATTTGCTCTTGGGTTTGATCCTTAAGCTTATGAATATCCACATGTAATGTTTCCATTACTTTATTGCTATGCAAAATCTTCTCTATCTAGTCATCTATTTTTTCTAACTCATATGTTGTATATGCATCCATCAAAATCTAATACCTTTGAACCTTTATGGATTGTAACACTTTTAGGTCTTTACCCCAACCCAAAATCCTAGTTTAATATAGAAACTATCTATATTATTCTACATGTGGTGTAGCAGTTTAAGATTTCCTTATATGATGTACACACCTTTTCCTTCAAAAATTTCTCGCCATTGCTGACAAGCCTTCAAAAATGGATCAAGTTGCATAGTCTCCTTATCTCTTTTCTTGAGTGCTGCATTTAGAGTCTCCTTAAGATTTTCAAGATCCAATGGACCAACTACTTTGTTCAAATATCCCTTTAGGATTTCGTTCTACTTCTGAAGGGTTATCAATTCAATCTTATCCTATTCTAAGTGCCTAAAAACATTTTTCGTTCCTATTGTAACCATTAATTTGGCAGTATCCATTGTGGGTTTTCCTAACATGACCTCTTTGATTTGATAATATTTTGGGGTCAAATCCTCAATATTTCCATGTGGAGGAGGATAGCAACATGGATTAACAAGTCCTAATTGTTATCACTCATTACAAAGGCTAATGCTCATATATCACCTACAAGTGACTCAAGCTTCTTGAGAGCTTCAATTAATTCTCTCATTCCCTATTCCTCAGTAGAATACTACTACCTTTTATTTCTAACCATCACTTCTTTCTTCAACCATCTCAGAGTATTTACCATCAAAGATTTAGATTTAGAAGAAGGATTTTGTTCTACTATACTTTTTCCCTTATGACTCCTATCTAGAGTCTTCTCCTTTCATGGGAGATCGACATCAGTCATCTCTATGTCTGTCAAATCCATAATCCTCACCTCTATATCATGGGAATTCTATTGAGGTTCTTCATATATTTTCCCTTCCTTTGATAATTCATTGGTGAGTATTTTTTGCGGCTCTTCTTCCTATTCAAGTTGCACCTATTCTTTGTTACTGAGAGGGAGAGGAGTAGTTGAACCTTTATCTAAGAAAGATAAATCTTGACTTGAACATGAAGGTCCTAGTGATTGAGGTGGAAATTGAATCCAATCCTCTTATGGATGTTTATTTGGTGGAGTATCCCTTATTTTATCACCTACCATTGCAATGCCTACCGGCATGAAATCAAAATCTAACATCTAAAAGATATTAGCCCCTTCATCCTCCTACTCATCAATCCATTGTCGCAACTCATCCTCAAAAGTTGTAGATTCAATAGGCTATGTGGGATTGTATGGTGGTTTAATAGTGGAGCTTTTTCTTCATTCTAACTCTATAGCCCTACCAAGATGACTCCTCTAACTCAAGGGAAGGTTAGCTTATTTGTCTTCATCATCCTTTTCTTCATCTTCTAGAATAACTTCTAGAACTAATGGAAAAGGAATAACCTTTCTTATTTCCTTTTGTCTCCTTTTACCTAGAATTTTGATCTTTCTTCTTTTTGGGAGCCAATGGGGAGGTTTATACCTCCTATATAGGTGGAGGTACTTCTTGTATTTTTTCTTCAATTACTTGCCCTTGTTCTGGTGGTGGCACTTGAAGATTATCCCGAGTTTGGATATCTTCTACAATTTCTATCCTTTGTACATTCTCTAGCCCTTGTTGTTTTGATGCTAGAGTTATTCTTTCTTCTAGCTTGGCTTATTGGGGGGAGTTATTTTCCTCTTTCCTTTACCCTTTTGAGCCTTAAAGTATCCAACATCTATATCAAGTTGGTGCACTATTTCTAGCCTTATTGGGGACTGAGCTATGAAAGTGGGTACTATTACCTTTTCTCCTCTACCTTTCACTATGTAGGATTTAGCTTGGGAAATTATAGTTTGACGAATTGGTTCTAGATTGAATGGTATTTTATCCAATCCTTGGTCAATTGGATGACATGTTTTTCCTAGTGATTAATATCTAATTTTTCTTCTTTATTGATCTTTGCATTCATGATAGATAAATCAAAAATCTTATCTCTATTCTATAATGTATTTAGGACCTCTTTGGTATCTTTTTGTAGTATCTTTAAAAGTACTTTTATCTTAAAGGCACTACCAACCAAATAGAGAGTCATCCTATAGTAATCCTTAATATGGATTTCATAGTCATCTAGTATGTTCATCAAATGATCCTCTATTGCATCTTCATGTTGGAATTACTTCCCTACCAAGTATTGCACTCTTCCAATGTTATCAAAATAGGGACAAGGAGAGTTATATTCTTCGAAGGGATATTGATCCCACTCCGACTGAAAAGTCAGAATATCCTATTTCTAGACCACACTAAATGGTCCTATAGTAATAGGCCATACCTAGGTTTTCTTATGTTGCTTCCTTACTCTCTCATAAGAAGACAAGAGTTATCATGCAATCTCCAACAATATGAGCCTATCACATGGATACCTAGGGAGATTCTTTTGATTAACAGTCATACCTTCTACCCTTAAATAAGTGAATGCCTTAAATTGGATGTAGTAGGCATTGATTTCAGTAATATTTGTTGCTGCCTCATCATATGCCCTTTTCACATAATCCCCCTCAATGAATCAAATAATTGAAAAAATAAAGGCATCATTGGCTATTTTGTATTCCTTTTTGTGCTCTAACAACTTTTTCTTCACCAATTATGGGTGTACTATATAAGGCCATGCATTTTCATTTGGCATGTTGCCCCTTTTGAACAATCTTGGATAGTTTGTTTCTCTTTTAGCTAATAGGTACACTAAATAGGATGTCATATGGAAATTTTGATTGTTCCTGACTGCCACAAGTTGTTCATCCAAATTATCACTAGGAATGAAATATGCTGATCAACTCTTAGAAGATGGAATACCTTCTCTGTATTCTTTGGTCTTAGGTCTAGCACAATCTCTCCAATTATACTTTTCACTACCCTTTCTTTCGAGGTATAGTTCTCTACCAATGCTATTATTAATTCTGAAGACTGTACTGATACTAGGTGAGATGCTATGTTGACTAGCCCTAATTTGATAAGAGAAAATACTATTGGAGACCTCTTGGTAGGTTTGTTGTATAAAACTAGGAACACATTACAGTTGATATGGCCAAGCTTAGTGTCTTGGATTATTGAATATTCATCCTAGAAGGATGATTTTACCAAAACACCTTGAAACTTGAAAACTACTAGTTTTAGGGCCATCTTTGCAGCGAGGGAAGATGAGGAAGAAGCAATTTAATCTACACAAAAATAATATCAATTATTCTAGAGGCAAAGAAAAATCAACTTACAAAAACCCTAACTATGACAAAAACACCCTATAACTCTAAAATACCTTAAAAACCTATTAAAAAGACCTAGAAAACCTAATTTTACAACTCTAAAGGACAAAGTATTAGTGCACTTGGCACACCTCAAAGATTTTCTATGTGTTCAAGTTACCTAAGAACAATTCCATTAAGGGTGCACATCTAGTGCACCTCAAAGGTAATTGCAAAAAAGGAAAGGGTAACATTTACTGCACCTTATGGGGTACACTAAGTGCACAACCTTTACTTCACATTAGAGAAAGTTTTAGCTTGTCTAAAGGTGTGTAGGTGTGCACCTTGAATAGGTAAACACCTACATGGTGTGTACCTTCCCATCCATTTTTTCCAAATGTGTTTTCTTATGTGTAGGAAGGGAGAGCAAAGTGACACACCTAGTGGGGTGTGCAAGTGTGGTAGCAGGAGCTCGAAGGGAAGAAGAATGAAGCTCATGAGTAGAGTGATGGGGGTATTAGGCTTTATAGGCCCAAGATATAGTACACCTCTTGGAGGTGCACAATAGGGCAGCTACACAGTTGTGCACTTCCAAGAGGGAAGTGCTTTCCTATAATTGCTAGTGCACTAGTGCACCTAGTGAGGTGCACTAGGTGTTCTAGTGCCCCTCTACTAGAAAAAATGAATTTTCCCCTTTAGAAAATAGTTTATGGCAACTAGATTTTTGGGTAGAGACTTTGAATTAAAAACACTAGGTAAAACCCTAAACAAGACTCAGACCCCGAACTAGGGATCTAAAAAGCTAAAAAAGAGGAAGTAGGGGGTTCCCATTTCTAGGTGAAATTGGGCATGCATTGTGAAACCACAACAAATAGCTCTGACAAAAATGAAGAAATGATAAAGGAATTTCTTCATTAGCAAATATTCCTCTGATATGTGTCAAATGCCAACTAAATCCTAAATACTCCAAGTATATTTTGAGTCACTTCATAGTCAAAACCTTAGAATCTTGAATCTCCAAGTTTAGTGTGTGTTTAGTGTATCCATTTCTCTGACATCTTAGAGTGCACTCTATCAAAAGATTCTAACATCTTGGAAACAATCTTCCACTCTTCCAGTCCATTCATCAGGAATCCTCACAAAATTATTTGTCAATCCCTTGTTTGACTAGATGAGAGAATCAAAATTTTAGGGATCTTAATGGGTTATTACTTTTTATTTGAAGTCTAGGATAATCTTATGAATATTTTTTTCACATAGCTCGCATGTCACCATTTGATTCTTTGGTGAAGCATTCATTTTGAAATTGAATAGCTTATTTGGAGTGCATATCCATATAGTCATAATACCTTTGTTATACTTTATATAATATTTCATTTTTAACACATTTTTCTCTTTCTTTCTAATATTCTTTCTATACCCTAAGCATGCTTAGAATTTTCGGCCAAAACATTGGTGTCATTTCTCACATTCAATCTTTAGTGACCATTTATGAAGTATGTATAGTACTTTCCTAATTAGTCACCACAAACTATCTCCCACTTGGAGACTGACCCTATAGCAGTACCACTACCACATGGGGCTCCCACTGGATCAAACTACCCTAGACTTTGTTGTTTCTTTTATTCTTGTTTAGTATAGAAGGCCAATCAAAGCTAAATAGGAGGTCAGCTTCTCTCTTGTCATTCCCTTTGTAAACATATCCACTAGATTGTCATCTGTATGTATTTTATCTAGCTTTAACTATCCATCACCCAAAACTAATTGAATGAAATGGTACCACAACTAAATGTGTTTTTTTTTTTAAATGTAGAGCTAAATTATTTTCAAGATGAATGATACTTTGACTATCTATTAAAAAATAATTATCCCTCTGAGGGTGCCTTAATTCTTCCAAGAAGAACTGAATCCATACCATCTCCTTGGCTGCCTCTATAGCAACAACATACTCTACCCTTTTTGTGGATAAAGCATTAACTTTCTGTAACCTAGAAACCTAGCTTATGGATGCCCCAACAATAGTAAATTCATAACTTGTAGTACTCTGCCTAGTATAAATATCCCCTACCAAATCTGAGTCAACATAGCCCTGTAAGTCAGTACTAGATCCCCCAGAGTGTAAACACTTATTGGATGTTCCTCTCAAATATCTGAGAATTCATTTGATTTCATTTCAATGCTCAATTCCTAGATGACTCATATACTTGCTAATGACTCCCACTGCATGTGTGATATCTGGTCTTGTACATACCATAGCATACATCAAGCTTCCTATAGCTGAAGCATAGGGTATCTTAGACATCTTATCCTCCTCTTCTTGTGCCTTGGGACACATCTTCTTATTCAACTTCAAATGACTAGGTCAAGGTGTGCTGGCAGCTTTAGCATTCTCCATGGAGAAACATTGCAACACCTTCTCAACATAATCAGCCTGAGATAGCATCAATTTTCTCTTCTTCCTATCTCTACAAATCTTCATACCAAGGATTTGTTTATTTTTCCCCAAATACTTCATAACAAATGCATGTGCTAACTAGCATTTTAGCCCCTTAATATAATCCATGTTAGACCTAACTAGAATCATATCATCAACATATAAACATAAAATAATGTAATTGTCATCATCCAACCTCTTAAAATAAATACAATGATCTAAATGACACCTACTATATCCATGCTCATACATAAAACTATCAAATTTTAGATACCATTGTCGAGGTGCTTGCCTCAAGCCATATAAACTTTTCTTCAATATGCACACTAAGTTCTCCTTACCTTTGACCTCAAAACCCTATGGTTGAGCCATATATATCTCTTCATCAAAGTCATCATGAAGAAAGGTTATTTTAACATCAAGCTACTACAAGTGAAAATCTTCAGTAGCCACAATACTTAAAACACTAGGAGTAGAAGTGATTTTAACAATAGGAGAGAATATCTCATCAAAATCAATGCATTTTTTCTACACAAATCCTTTTACCACTGACTTGGCTATAAATATTTTTTTCTACCTCCATCCTCTTCTTTTAACCTACAAACCCACTTATTATGTAAAACCCTTTTACCTCCAGGCAACTTGGATAAATCCCATGTCTTATTTTTCAGCAAAGAATCCATTTCATCTTTCATTGTAGACTCCAACTAAAACTTAGTATCCACCTACACAACTTCATCATAACATTTGGGTTCACCAGGATCTGTTAGTAAAATAAAATACAAAGTGTGAGAAAATCTTTCCAAATGTCTAATTATCCTTGTTGACCATCTAACATTCACTAGTGTGTCTGGTATTTGTTGTTGATTTTGTTGCACATAATGAGGAATGGTTAGAATAACATCTTTTGTAGTATCATCTAGCACTACATAATCATCTTCTTTCTTCTTATGTTTCTATAATAGATCTTTGTACAACACTTCCTCATTGAATATGACATCCCTGCTTCTTACAATTTTCTAATTTTTAAAATCCCAAAGCCTATAACCAAATTCATTAATGCCATATCCAACAAATACACATTTCTTTGACTTAGCTTCTAGCTTGGTTTTTTTTTCAAAATCTATATGAGCAAATGCTTCATAGCTGAAGGTATTGGGAAAATAATAACTCACCTTCTTACTAGTCCATGATTCCTTTGGCATACCACAACCCAAACGAGTATAGAGACCTCTATTAATCAAATATACAATAGTATTGATAGCCTCCACCCACATGTGTAAGGGTAACCTAGAATGCAATCTCATGCTCCTTGCACACTCCATTATAGTCTCATTCATGCATTCAGCCACTCCATTTTCATGTGGAGCCTTCAGAATATTTTTTTGTCTATGAATACCATTAATGGAGCAATAATCTTCAAATTCATGACTGTAATACTCATCATTGTTATTTGATCTGAGATATTTTAATATCTTGCTAGTCTCATTTTCAACCAAGTATTTCCATTTCTTAAAAGTTTAAAATACATCATATTTCTATCTAAGGAAATAAACCTATACTCTTCTAGTTGTATCATCAATAAATGTAACATAATAATGAGAGCCATCAGGGGAAGATACTTGAGCTAGTCCCCATACATTTGTATGCACAAGCTCTAATTGCTCCCTTTTATTTTCCTTCCCAGTCTTGACGAAAATCACTCTCCTTTATTTTCCATATACACAACTTTCATAGAAATCCATATTAACACATTTTAGACCTAGTAAAAATTTCCTTGAATGAAGTACTATATTAGAATCTATAGCAGCTATTTGTTCTCCTTACTCAACTATAGCAACTATTTTTGAACATTTATTTTTCTCTAAAATAATTAAAGTAGAAGGAACAATATGACCTGTACAAAGATATAAGGTGCCTACTTTCACATTGTTGGTGTATTGAAATAGAAGAATGTTTCAAATTACCCTGATGAGAATAAGGTACATCTAGGGGTAGCTAACTCCCATCTCCGACATATTATTTTAGACACTAAGCCAGTTATAAGCCTAGACCCTTCTTCTACTTTAGGCTCTACAAAACCTAAGTAGGTGGACCTAATTCAATTAATATGGTACTAGTGCTAAACATATTCTTGAATCTAATAAAGAAGATAAAAAGCCTTAATCTCCTACACTTATGCAATCACAAAGATATGTAGTCGCAAATTACAAATCTAGGAAATTCACAAGTTGAGTAAGGGCATCCTTTTCATTTCTTCAACATGAAAGGGAAACATGTTGGATTAATGATGTTGAATATCAACAAAAACCCAAATATGCAGTAGTATAAAGAAGTGATCTTGTAACTGATTAGTTCCTTATCTATTGGGCGATTTCATGAATTCAATACATACATCTGTGACATCTAGAATATATTTCATACACCCAGACATCAGATCTATCCTATCACCTTGTGAATTAGACACCAGTGTTCATAAAAACCTCATTCTTATGAAATGTCCTCCTCAAAATAACTAGCAATTCTATCAAATGCATCAAGCATTTACTTGGTCCTTTGTTCCAATAGCAAAACATATCTGACATACAACCTAGGGATGTAATTGAGTCTAAGTTCTTTGTTCCTAGACCACATAAGACTATAGATTACTAAGGTCAGAGATGAGAATCTGAATGAAACTAAAGGAATTCTTACTCATTCGTATTCATTTCTTTGAAACAATACATTCATATGCATGAAATCAAAACATAAAAACACCTAATAGATCTAAAATTTCTCTATTATCCTTACTACTACTATCATGCAAGAGAAAACATGCTGAAAAATGTGGTGTTAGTGTGATGGGAACACATCAAGACTGGAACCCTAGTTTCACAAATCTAAGAAAACTCGAGATTGGAATACACATGGTATCAAAACAATCAGTCATTTTTTCTCCAAAACTGGAACCAACTAGTTTCACTGAGGAAAACTAGAACCTCTACAAAGAATGAGAAAGAGGATCATATGGAGGATAGTGAATTCTCGGATCTGCTATATTTTTGACATCTATCCACTTGAAAAACCTCCTCAAGAACTTAAAAGAATCTCTCTAGTCTCTCTAATCTCTCTCTATAACTGGTATCAAATCCTTAACCATTTTGGTTCTCAAAAGCACAAAATATATTAGATATTTGATGGAAACCATTTTGTTTACCAAAATATCTGAAAGTACCATGAAATGCTAGTAAAATTTTGAGTTTAAACTAATTTAAGGTGACCAAAATTGACCCCAACTACATTTTTACCATGTTTTACCAAGCTTGTAACTACATTTTCAATATTTTCCCATTTCATTAAGAAGGCCCAAATTTTACATTTCTACCTATAACTTGAACTAGTGAATTCCTATGCAAAAAGAAAATCCATAATTGGAAAGTTCATCTTCTCCCGATTTTGACGATATATAATATGCCTATATTCACCTGTAGGAAGCCTCCAAAATCTCAATTTGAAAAATATACCCCCTGGTATAAAACTCTAGTCTACACTTTGAATTTTCAAAAATTTAAAATAATCCCTAAGTTGAAACTTTATAATATAATTAGTTTCAATTTAAAACAATTCTTTACGTGCACCTTTTGAAAAATAATTTAAAATATAATTTTCCATTTTTGACCCTACCCATGAAATTTGGGTCAACCATGCTTTGACTAGGCTGCCACATGGTAGTACCTTATTGGTTGAACTTCTACACACTTAGTTGCCATCTCATCATGCTAGATGGACCAACAAATTATCATCGACTGAGGCTCGCTGACACATGTTAGCTAGGTGCTTCCCCACATTACAGTTAGTAGCTATTGACTATGGAAGTGAGGAAGCATTCTCACGACATGTGTCCCTCGTGCCACATCAGTACCTCGAATCTCACATTAGGCTAGAGCCTCCTGCCACTTGTCACTTCAAGACTCATCCTATAGATGGGACATGTCACTCTTCTATTCATTTAGATTTCCACATCACTACTGACAAGATTTTCCACCTCACCACCAGCTTGGGCCCACTGCCACATGGCACCTAGGTGCTTTACCACATTATTTAACTCTCAAGCATCTTCATATTACGAGAAAGCACCCACCATAGGATGCACCATGTGGCACAATCTTGTGCATTAGTCTTCAGCTGGCTATTCTGATGCCACATCATCATGCTTGACACTTTGTTCAAAATTTCTTCCTACTCTCACCTCCAGCTAGTTGCAAGTAGGTCCCTCAATGAACGACTAGGCTTCTAAAAGTTGTGTGTCTTTTAGACACTATAGATTTGAAGGCTCTTTTATTTAAACATTAAAAAACTTCAACCCATAACCTATGTGGGATTAAAGTTTCTTACTTCAAGCCCTTGTACTTTTCCTCTGATTTGTCTGGAGATTCATTTTTTAGGGCTAGGCATAGAAAGCCTCCTCTTAGCTTGAGGATCAACTATGATTTGACATTTCTTTGCATTACCAAAGGATCAACTCCTAGAATGGGAATGGGCTGGAGTTCCAACAAAAGACTGCTCCAGACTATCTGAACAAATGCTCTCCAAACAATCCATCTTACCTTGACTATGGACTTAATTTTCTCATGGCTACAATGCCATTCAAAATTCTAGCCATTTCCAACCCAAAATAGTTTTGTTAGGTTCATTTCTCATCTATCTTTTAGAGACAAGTCTTGAGGTTGCTTGTCATTGACAAGAGAATGCATATGACATGGCTCTTTCACATTTTGTAGCAACCTCTTGCCTTTGTCATGCCCTCTATTGAATTTCTTCCATGGTCTCATGATCTCTTCTTCAAATTAAAATCCTTTCCAAACCATTCACACCTTCCAAAAAATGCCTTCCTCTTGCTTCAACTGCTACTAAATCTTCTGCTGCCCTCCAATAAATTAATTCCTGCTATGTTCTTTACACTATGGGTCCCTCCATGCCACTACTTTACTCCACTTTGCATGTGAACTCCCCTCTTAATATGGTAGCTCCTCTATTTTTATACTGCCACTTGACGATTATGCTCTAACATAGTTTTCTTGCAGGGTTTGCAATATCAGATCTGATGTCATCCGATCCTCCACATTCTTTAACTTACGGCTCCCTTCTTCCTCTTCTAAAACTATGAGAGTTTCTTTCTACATTTTGGAGCTTGTTATCATGGGGAATTCTTCCTTGACATGGGTGTTTGTGCTCAAAATTTTAGCCCAAATTTTGAGCACTTTTGAGAAAATTAAGCCCTATGAGCATTTTTAATGCATATGTACCCTATTGTACCTTTGAGACCCCTAAGGTGTTTAATGTTTCTAACACCCTACATTCAGTTTTTTTACGTGTTCCATGATGATAAATTGACATTTCGAGCCATTTCATGAAGTCTTTGTTTGAGCTAGTTCCGAATCTACATTATCACCCAAGTGTCAAATAGTGACTGGAGGTTATGTTTGCAACTAAATATCTTGCACCCAGAAATGTGTCATGACCTACCACTTTGGGAATGTCTAGTATCCATACCTTAGAGCTTATGTTTCATATTTCAAGTTATTTTGAGTTCGTTTGAGTAGATTTTGAATCCCTCAATTTTTGTCAGTTAATATGTCATGTTGATGCAATTAGTTCAAAATTCTCAGAAGCCCTATTTGACGTGCTATAATTTTGACCTAGTTGACTAAAATGAGAAATTTCCTTTTGCATTTCATTGTAGATGTCAGAGACTTGTTATGTTTCAAGTTTTAGCTCATGATGAATCGATTTGATCAGTTTTCAAATGTAATTTCAAATGCAATTTCTATCTTTTACTGATGTCAGAAGGAGTAGATTGTTTGGTACCCCTATTCAGGATGTTATAACTTAAGATCCTTGATAGGCAGGATCGAATGGATTGTACAACTACATTTTACTTTGAAAATACTTAAAGTGTTCCAATTTTCTAGTCTTGACGAATCCATTTGCATACTTTTCCAAGTCAATTCCATTTGCAAAAAATGTTTTTCTGATAGTGTTTCCAATTTGCAAAATCCAAGTAACCTACTTTGACCAATCAACATTTGCGCCCAGTTATTTATCATGAGCCCAAATTGCAAATTTCTAATGTCCTAATGACAAAGAACCAACACCCATTTTTTGTCTTCCCAAGTGTCCATTTGCCTAGTTTTCAAAGCCAAATCTGAACACAATTTATTGTTTTCTGACTTGTTTACTTGCAGGTAATTTAGAGAGGTCAACTTTAATAGTCAATATCTTCTAACTGCGAATTTTTCATGAGACAAGATTTGATGAGGCATGAGTATGCAGAACATAGATTTAATATGCCAATTTTTAGAGCACGATCAGGCGTTCTTGTCAGTTTTTAAGGCCAGTCAAAGGACCTCCTAGTACAAAGTTGACAATTTGCAAATTAATGGTAAGATGAATTTTAAATGTTGGTTCAGAGATCAAACTTGATTCTAATCAATCTGAGAAGTTCAATGGATTAGTTTGCATATCTATTGTTTGAAAACAAAATTTTTTTTAGCCAGACCTACTTTGGGGCCCAACTAATTCCATTAAATTAGTGAAGTGTCATGGGGACTAAATTGTTTTGATTTTGAAGTTAAAATGTTGTGTAACCAACACTATGGATAAAAATCAATACTCAAGATGGCAAATGGAAGGCAATTTGTGTTGGTGTTCTTGTTACCACATAGTTTCTTGAAATACTTCTCCATTCACCTTTAGCATATTTATTAAGTCTTGTTATAAATTGCTTGCATTGTACAATTGAAGCATTCACTTTTCTTGAAAAAATGTAGGGAAGTATACCTATGTTTTTCTTCAGTCTAGGGAAAAGGATAATGTGCAACTTGAAATGAGACTTCATGGAAAGTGGGAAGGTGAACTAGAATAATTTGATAAATATGGGAGACTAAAGAGAAGATACAATAGTGATAGTGAATCAGATGATATACCTCCTGCTGCAAAATTTAAGAGGGTTTATAGTTGGAGTTCTTGAAAATTATCCAGTGAATAAAGAGCTACTTTTTGAGAATTGAATTGCTAGTCTTCTTTAAGGTCAAAGATTATAAGTGATGACTTGGGCATTATTAAGCAAGTTTATTGTATGAAGAGGAAGGGTGGGAAATAGCTCGAGAACCATACAAGGTCAAATCTTGGATAACAGTAGGAACCCTAGATGATTAAGAAAGATTATCTTTCAAAGAAGGAAAACCCTTACACTTTACATTTGGGGAGGTGCCTAAGATTTTATGTTTTGATTGAAAGTAATGAATTGATGCAAGGCTCAAAATAATTCTGCTTGTAATTGTAAGTCCCATTTGATTGGATTCCTAGCCTTTGGTGAGTTGGGCAGCACATGTAGCAGTAAAAAGAAAAAGAAAACAAAATTGGTGGCAAAGGTAAAAGACACCTAAACACAATGAAAGTGCAGTCAGATTAGTTAGCAACCCAAGATGAAGGTGCCATTAAGTTTACAAGGGACGCCCACATTGCACAGGGTTCCCACGATGGAGTGAAGGTTGCAGATAAATCTATGTTGAATACTATGAGGAGAAAAAGGTGTCATCAAGTAAGAACAAGGCAAGAGCTCACATTGTTGAAAGGACAAGCTACAGATATGGAGAACCAAACCGTTGGTCGAAGGAAGGCACCTTACATTGAGAGATGAAGATCTGGTGCCAAATATGAAGGAATCAAAGCAAAGGAGATTACACTCTCAGTGGTAGAGAAGCCTCACGCAGTGCTAAGAATAGTCTTGATGCATTACCAATACTAAGACACGATTTTCTTCAACACAATTCTCTTGTATGAGCAACATTAGGAAGGTTAATACATATAGTTTAGATCTGCTAGGTTGTTTCATGTTTTAATTTCATGCATTTGATTTTATTGTTTCAAGGAAATGAATACATATGAACAAGAATTTCTTTAGTTCCATTCTTATTCTTGTCTCCTATCTTAGTAATTTGCAGTCTTATGTGGTCTAGGAACAAAGAGTTGAGACCCATTTGCATCCCTTTAATGTTGTATGTCATATATGTTTTTTTGTTGGAACAAAGGGTCAAGTAAATGTTTGATGTGTTTGACAAGGTTGTCGGTTATTTTGAGAGGGATATTTCATAAGAATGAGGTCTTATTGAACACTGATGTCTAAATCATAAGGTGGTTAGATAGATCTAATGTCTAGATATATGAAATACATACTGATATCATAGATGTATGTATTGAATTCATGGAATTGCCCAATAGATTAGGCACTAATCAGTTATAGGATCAATTCATTCTTACTGCTCCATATTTGAGGATTTTTTGAATTCAACATTATTAATCAAACATTCTTTCCCTTTCATGTTGAAGAACCTAAATGTGATGCCCTCACTCAGCTTGTGCATTTCATAAAGTTGTAATTGGCTAGTGTACTTCTTTGTTACTACATAAGTCATTAGGAGATTTAGGGGTTTTCATATGCTTAATAAATTTAGGGATATGTTTTTGCATTGGTATGATATCAATTGAATCTAAGGTCCACCTGCTTAGGTCTTGCAGAGCCTAAAGTGAAGAAGGATTTATGCCGTATAGTTGGCCTAGGACTGCAGTCAAGTGTATTCATACGAGGAATTTGCTAGCCTTAGATGCATCTATCTAGTTTCTTGGTCATTTTAAAAACTATTAAATCAGGAGCCAAAAATATGGTGACTCTGCTAGTGAGATAATATAGCAATCCATTTTGTTGAAAGGAAGGGAGTCTCTGGTGTTCATTGAAAATTTTAGTCCTACTCTCAGTTGGGTTTTGTCCATCTAATTCACCAAAAAAATGGTGACTCTGCTGGGGAGATAAGATGGCAATCCATTTTGTTGAAAGGACAAGAGTCTCTATTGTTCATTGAAAATTTTAGTCCCACTCTCAGTTGAGTTTTTCTCGCCCGAGTCACCAACCAAATGGTGACTCTGCTGGAAAGGTGCATACATAGAGAACCAAAATATCTTGCATATAGTATATCAATAGCAAGATCTATTCCTTGTTTTCTTGCTGAATTTTAATGCTCGCCCAGTCAAGCTTTATTCATGGACAATAGTATGTTGTGAAATTGGATGAAAATTGTGTGCTATGACTATTATAGATCTATCTTCAATCAATTTAGTTTGCAAGTACTATTGAGAAAGTTTAGAGTCTAGAATTGATTTATAAAGTGTATTTTCTTTTCAAAGATGATAATGATTTGCAAGTTTCTCCTACACTGAAGGTCTAGTTTAGATGGTTCAAGTGAAAAATTATGTTTTATTTCTCAGATGAGTGAGTGGTGACTCTCAAATCTATGTACTAGTTTCTTCCTAGTTGATTTCATTGAAGATTTTTGAAGGACTTTTAGTTGTATGGGCAGATCTGAAGCTTTTGATAGTCACTTGGAAAGGAATTTTAAATTCTTGATAAGTTTTAAAGTGTTGTTTGCAATCTGTTGTTAGAAGAAATTGAAGTGTAAAAAATGAATCACATCAGTGATCTCTTTATCCTCTTGAAAGGAGGTGGTGACTCTACAAAATTTTGACCAATGGTGTGAAAGAATTTTAGTCTTGCACCTATGCCAAATTAGTAGATTGAAGTTCACCATCAGCACTTGAGGTATTTTGATTTTCATGTTTTCTTTTCATGGAAGTCAAATGTTAGAATTAGTGCCTCTATTCAGTGATTTTCAGCACTAGAAGGAAGAGGTAGAAATTTTTTTCTAATATGGAGTCAGATAGCATATCTAAGATTAGTTTGCCAAGTTCTAAGAGTTTAGAAACTATGAATAATAACATTGCTATGTTTAATACAATGGTCTACAAAAGGATTGTCAATCTTATAAGTATTGAAGTAGAAATTAATCAAGGTTTAAGTGCCAAAAAATGTTATTTAAGGCTTAAATCAATAATTAGTAAGATGCCTTTTCATTGTAGACCTAAGGAATCTTCTGTACCTAGTGTTTTCCTTGATGTTCTAGTGCCTGATTCAGTCAATTAGCCAGCACATATAAGGTTACAAAGAATTGTGCAAATTAAAAGATTCATTGAAGAGATGGAAAATGGTGATAATAGATTTCATGTTATATCTCCTAATGATAATGAGTGTGTTGAAAGCCAAGGTAGCAATGAATATAATGAATCTATATATAAAGATAATCTGTCTTTCGAAAGTGAAGAGAAGGATTCAAATGCAAGTGAATCGGGTAATTGCAATCAGCATAAGGAAGATGGATATGGAAGTGAAAATACACTTGTTTAGAGTAAATAAGAAGTTGAGGAATTATGTAACAATAGTAAAGGTAGTGATTGCTATGATAAGAGTGAATTTTATAGCAATTCTAATTGTCCATATTGTTATACTAATGATCTTGCCATTGTAAGTTCTTCATGTTATTCGGATGATAATAACACCCAAGAGAATATTTGTGAGGCAGTCTTCTTGAGCCCTAATGAAATCTCTATTTTTTTGGCTTGTGATTTTGAAAAGCAAGTAAGGGTTTCTAAGGATCTTCATATTTTCCATCATAATGTTTCTTCATTTAGTCAAGTCACTTCCCCAAAGTTTGATGTAGAATGAGATGTGGAATCTAAACAATCCCTATTAGATTTTGGAGGTGTAGATGATAGTACCTCAAATATCTTTGCACATGATGATTTGTTGGATGCGGGGAATGTTGATGAAGGGAAGTTTGATATTATTTTAGATTCTTTTTATGATGATCTTGCTGAACATTGTTTTGATGTTTCATGTGATGAAGGGGAAAATAGTGAAGGTTGTCAATCCTATTATAAATTTTCTTTATATGCTGATAGGTCTTGCAAAGATAAGTTCAAGGTTTATTCTAACATTCACTTAGATGAAGAAAATGACTGTGATCAACATAGTTTAGATCAACACTTTCAGAATGAGTTTTCATGCTTGGTAACTAATCAGTTGTTTGAAGAATGTGAAGAGGTTTCAGTGGAGAATAAATATGATTTAATGAATGACATGACTACGAGTAGGCAACAATAAGATTTCACATACTCTTTGCAGGAAAAGACACAAGGTGAATTGCAAGTTTTTGATACATGCAAGTCGATGAATGGTGGAGAATATGAAGTTTTGGTGTTTCTGATCAGCATGCATGAATCGCCATTGGATTTTGATTCTCAATTCAGTTTGTGTAATCATTGGCATGTTGCTGTTTCTTCTCATAGTGAGCATAAAGATGAAATAGTCTTTGAATTTTATAGGCACTATGAGAATGATGATAATTTGATTTTGCCAAGTGATGCGATTCAAGATGCTAATGTGATTGGTAAAATTGAAAAACATAATTTCAGCTTACCTCAGAGAGATGTAAATGAAAATTAGGTATATGACCGAGGTAAAAAGTTTTGAAAATTTTTCAATGGCCTGGGGCCATCATGTGTACATAGTAGGAGTAGTTGTCTTTGCTTTCAATAAAGTTGTTCAAGAGAAAGCTTTTGAAGTTTTGGGAATGGTATGCTTCTCCCAGAGGTCTAAATCCTTACCATGTCTACAAGGGACATGCATCCCTAGAAAGAGCCACTAATGGCACTCAAAATTGTAGCCCAAATTTTGAGCACTTTTGAGAAAATCAAGCCCTATGAGCGTTTTTAATGCATATGTTCCCAGCTGTACCTTTGAGATCCCTAAGGTGATTAATGTTTCTAACACCCTGCATTGAGTGCGTTTAAGTGTGCCATGATGATAAATGGAAATTCTGAGCCATTTCCTGAAGTCTTGTTTTGAGCTAGTTCCAAATTTGCATTTTCACCCAAGTGTCAAACAACGAATGGAGGTTGTGTTTGCAATTGAATATCTCACACCTAGAAATGTGTCATCACCTACCACTTTAGGATTATCTAGTACCCATACCTAAGAGCTTATGTTTCAGATTTTGACTCATTTCGAGTCTGTCTGACTAGGTTTTGAATCCCTCAAAGTTGGTCAGTTAATATTGTCATGCTAATGTAATTAGTTTAGAATTCTTGAAAGCCCTGTTTGATGTGCTATAAATTTGACCTAGTTGATTGAAATGAGAAATTTCATTTTGTCTTGCATTCTAGACATCAGAGAGTTGTTATGTTTCAAGTTTTAGTTCATGACGAATCCGTCTGATCAATTTTAAAATGCGATTCCAAATACAACTTCTATATTTTACTAGTGTCAGAAGGAGCAGATTGTTTGGTACCCCTATTCAGGATGTTATAACATGAGATCTGTGATAGGTAGGTTCAAATGGATTGTACCACTACATTGTACTCTAAATATACTTTAAGTGTGTCAATTTTCAAGTCTTGACAAATCCATTTGCATACTTTTCTAGGTCAATTCCATTTGCAAAAAATGCTTTTCTGATAGTGTTTCCAATTTGCAAAATCCAAGTAGCCTACTTTGACCACTCGCCATTTGCACCCAGTTATTCATCATTAGCACAAATCAAAAATTTATAATGTCCTCATGTCAAAGAACCAGCACCCTAGTTTCTATCTTCCCAAGTGTCCATTTGCACAATTTTCAAAGCCAAATTCAAACCCAATTTATTATTTTCTGACTTGTTTACTTGCAGGTAATTTAGAGAGGTCAACTTTAACAGTCAATATCTTTTGACTGAGAATTTTTCATGAGATGAGATTTGACGAGGTGTGAGTATGCAGAACAAAGATTCAATATACTAATTTTTAGAGCTTGACTAGGTGTTCTTGTCAATTTTAAAAGCCAGTCAAAGGACCTCTTGGCACGAAGTTGACAATTTGCAGATTAATGGTAAGATGAGTTTTAAATGTCGGTTCAGAGATTGAACTTGATTCTAATCAGTCTAAGAAGGTCAATGGATCAGTTTGCATATCAGTTGTTCAAAAAAAAGAAAAAATTAGCCAGACCCACTTTAGGGCCTGACTGATTCCATTAAATTAGTGAAGTGTCATGGGGACTGAATTGTTTTGATTATATTATTGAAGTTAAAATGTTGTGTAACCAACACTATGGATAAAAGCAATACTCGAGATGGAAAATGGAAGGCAATTTGTGTTGGTGTTATTGTTACCACATAATTTCTTGAAATACTTCTCTAGTCACCTTTACCATATTTATTAAGTCCCATTATAAATAGCTTGCATTGTACAACTGAAGCATTCACTTTTCCTAAAAAAAATGTATGGAAGTATACCTATGTTTTTCTTCAGTCTAGGGAAAAGGATAATATGAGACTTGAAATGAGACTTCATGGAAAGTGGGAAGGTGAACTAGAAAAAATTGATAAATATGGGAGACTAAAGAGAAGTGATAACAGTGATAGTGAATCAGATGATATACCTCCTACTACAAAATTTAAGAGGTTTATAGTTGGAGTTCTTGAAAATTATCCAGTGAATGAAGAGCTACCTTTTGAGAATTGAACTACTAGTCTTCTTTAAGGTCAAAGATTATAAGTGATGACTTGGGCATTATTAAGCAAGTTTATTGTATGAAGAGGAAGGGTGAGAAATAGCTCGAGAACCATATGAGGTCAAAGCCTGGATAACAGTAGGAACCTTGGATGATTAAGAAAGATTATCTCTCAAAGAAGGCAAACCTTTACACTTTACATTTGGGGAGGTGCCTAAGATTTTATGTTTTGATTGAAATTAATGAATTGATGCAAGGCTCAAAGTGATTCCTCTTGTAATTGTAAGTCCCATTTGATTGGATTCCCATCCTTTGGTGAGTTTGGCGGCACATGTAACTAGAAAATTTTAAAAAATCAAAATGGTTGGCAAAGGTAAAAGACACCTAAACACAATGAAAGTGGAGTCAGAGTAGCTGACAACCCAAGAGGAAATTATGTTTGCAAGGGATGCCAACATTTCATAGGGCTCACACAATGGAGTGAAGGTTGCAGATCAATCTACGTTGAAGACTATGAGGAGAAAAAGGTGTCATCAATCAAGAACAAGGCAAGAACTCACAATGTTGAAAGGACAAGCTTCAAATATGGAGCAACAAACCATTGGTTAAAGGAAGGCACCTCATGCTAAGAGATGAAGATCTGGCACCAAATATGAAGGAATCAAAGCAAAGATGGGTACATGCCCAGTGGCATGAAAGCCTCACATAGTGCTAAGAATAGTCAATGCATGGTTTTAGGGGAGGAAGGAGAAGCTGTTGAAGATTTTGAAAAGGAGCAGTAGTCCGCTATACAAAGGAGCCCCATGATAGAAAAAATCACATCCGCAAAAAACTCTAAAGGGGCAACTACAATTCATGGTTGTGGTATAAAAGTATTAAGGCAGGGAACTTGCCACTGAGAGGACACCCATGCATTAGAGAGAACCTAAGTGCCAAAATAGAGAAAGTCATGAGCAAAGAATGGATTTCTTTTATCCCATATTCATCATGGGAAAGTTTTTCAAACATTTAAATACAAAGGCACACAACTAGCTTAATGTCTTAGAGACATGCACTTTTGAAGCATCAACCATGTGTGTGGGGCCCGTGTTGGCCAGCTGGCTGGAGGAAAAAAGACTAAATTTTTGACAGAACATGCTAGTAAAGGGGATGACGTTAGCATAGAAGATAAGTTGTTAAAAAGTCCACAATCTGGCAACTCACTATCTCACCACCAGAAAGTGGTGAGAAATTCCAGCTAGCAAGGTGGAAACTAGCTAGAAAACTTCCAAAATCTGGTGAGAGTAAAAAATGGTTGTGGCTCCTGCTTGCAAATCTGGTAGCGAATTAGGTAGTGACAAGTGGCGGTTAGCAGGGGTGTAAAACATGACTAAGAAATGATGTGGAGCTTCAAACCAATCACAAGATGCCATGTGGCATGAGTTCCAAGGTAGACGATGATGTGGATAACAGATATTTTAGATGCACTAGATCATGCCATATAGCAGATTAGAGGGTCATCACTATGTCACTAAGAGGAAGTTTCTCACCAGTTAACATAGTGACATAACATCCTTGATGTGGCATGCTGATGTGGCAACAAGTAGGACCAATGATGTAGTGACATGGCACAGTGAGGTGGCAGAATAGAAGACCAATTAGATTGTGACACATGTCACCAAGTTGGTCAATAGGGTTGACCCCAGATTTAAAGGGTAGGGAAAAATTCAAAAATAATAAAAAATTGTTTTTAATAAATTTTCTCCAAAGTGCACATATAGGATTATAAAATCAAAAGAGGCACCTACACTAAAGTATAAACTTTAGAAAAATTTTCAATTTTTGAATATCAAACTTGTAGCCCTGATAGTTATGCCAGACGGGGACAATTTCAAATTGATTTTCAAGGATTTTTTGAGAGGCTAACATAGTGATATTATATATCACCAAAATCGAGAAGATCTAAACTTTTCAAATATGAAGTCAATTTATTCATAGGTGCTCATTGGTTCAAGCTATAAGCGATCTTTTTTATTCCAAGGGCCTTCTCAGTGGAATCAACAGATTTGATCATTAATCATCAGAGTTGGTTCAAGGATAGATATGAAAGCTTGGTGAAATGTGAAAATGAAGAAAATCAATTTTGAGATGTTTTGTTGGGCTTTGGAGGTTATTGTAACTAGTTTTTCACTTTTACCATGATTTCATTTTAACACCAAAATTAGTTACATTCTTTCATCATGATATTTCTAAGATATTTCTGCCTTGTAGAGGCCAAATGATGGGATTTGATACTTAGTTGAAGAGAGAGGGTAGAAAGAGGTTTTATCATCTTCTTGGGAAGGAATTCTTAGTGGACACCTATCAATTGTAGAATAGATCTGAGAATTCACTTCCTTCTATATCATTCCCTTTCTTTCTCATTGTACAGGCTCTAGTTTTTGGAGAAAATTTGCACACTACTGTGATACCATGGTTTTCATTCTAGTCTTGATGTATTCCCAATAATGAGACACCATTTTCTTTAGCACAATTCTCTTTTATGAACAACATTAGGAAGGTTAATACAGATAGTTTAGATTTGCTAGGTTGTTTCATATTTTAATTTCATGCATTTGATTGTATTGTTTCAAGGAAATGAATACACATGAACACGAATTTCTTTAGTTTCATTCTTATTCTTGTCTCCTATCTTAGTAATTTGTAGTCTTATGTGGTCTAGGAACAAAGAACTGAGACCCATTTGCATCCCTTTAATCTTGTATGTCATATATGTTTTTTTGTTGGAACAAAGGGCCAAGTAAATTCTTGATGTGTTTGATAGGGTTTTTGGTTATTTTGAGAGGGATATTTCATAAGAATGAGGTCTTAATGAACACTAATGGCTAAATCATAAGGTGGTTGGATAGATCTGATATCTGGATATATGAAATATGTCCTGATATCATAGATGCATGTATTGAATTCATGGAATTTCCCAATAGATTAGGCACTAATCAGTTATAGGATCAATTCATTCTTACTGCTCCATATTTAAGGATTTTTTTAATTCAACATTATTAATCAAATGTTCTTTCCCTTTCATGTTGAAGAACCTAAATGTGATGCCCTCACGTAGCTTGTGCATTTCATAGAGTTGTAATTAGGTACTACACTTCTTTTTTACTGCATAATTCATTAGGAGATTTAGGGGTTTTCATCTACTTAATAGATTCAAGG
This sequence comes from Cupressus sempervirens, assembly GCA_028749045.1. Classification (NCBI taxonomy): domain Eukaryota; kingdom Viridiplantae; phylum Streptophyta; class Pinopsida; order Cupressales; family Cupressaceae; genus Cupressus; species Cupressus sempervirens. Next base: position 853,190,593 of record CM053787.1, read on the forward strand.
ATATGGTTTTGCACTGGTACGGTATCAATTGAATCTGAGGTCCACCCGCCTAGGTCTTGCAGAGCCTGAAGTGAAGAAGGAGTTATGCCTTATAGTTGGCCTAGGACTGCAGTCAAGTTTATCCTTCATACAAATTTTCTAGCCTTAGATGCATCTGTCTGGTTTCTTGGTCATTTTCAAAACTATTAAATTAGGAGCCAATAGTGGGCATTCTTTTTCAACCTTGTTTAGCTTTTACTATTCAAAGATCTCAATTTCAAATTTTTATTCTAGGTCACTCCTTTGAATTGGCAAGGCATGTAAGGAAAAAATTCATTTGCATGCATTTCAAGGCATCTATGCATAGCCACCATGGAGGTTGGTTGAAGGATTCAATAGGAATCCCAAATATAAGCTCCTTACTGTGCTTCTCCAAATAACTTATCTACCTACAACTTTTTCCTTGTGGTGAGATGTTGTATTTTGTGTAGAGGTTCCTTGTGTTTTAAACCCCTTTTTAAAGCCACCAGCCTCTTCACATGCCAACCTTTGATCCTTGCAATTGAGGAAACCAAGTTAGAACAAGTTTTCTACTTTTTGTTTTAACTACTTTGCATCATTAAAAACTTCCCAAAGATTTCACTTGCACAAACTTCGTGAGACTTCATGGGAATTTGATAGTAGATCATCCATATGATTGCAATTATCTTTGCAATTAATATTTGCATGTATAAATGAACCAAATTAATATGTTTTATCTATACTTTACACTTGTGTCCAAACTCTTTTTCTTACTAACAAGCTTTAGTTGCATATGTTGGCTAATAATTCATACATCGAACAAAATGATTGAATAATGCAATGCAAAATCTCTCCTACTATCATCAAAATTTTTAGATCAGTGACCATTATGCTTGGTGCTAAGCTTGTCTCTTAGTCCAATTAGTGGTTGAACCTTCACCACTCTGCTAGTTTTTATCACCAAATTCAGCTCCTTCATCTATTCAAGAACTAGTACAACTTTAATACCTAATTGCATTGTTAATAGAGTAGTTTCAATATAGCTCCTATCCCAAAATATTATGAACACCATGTACATCATGATTTGACTATGATGTTTTAATCCCCTTTTAGGTTATCTTGAAAATTTCACAATGCCTTATCGATATGATAACATCAGTCATGCCCCAAATTGGGTCCGGCTAAAAAAAAAAAATTGTTTTCAAACACCTGAAATGTCGAAGTGGCCAACTACACATTTGATATAGATCTGAATCAAATTCCATCATTGAACTAGTAATTAAAATTCATTTTCACCTCTTTTTTCAACTTATCAGTTTCACACCAAGAGGTTCTTTGACTAGCCTTAAAAACTAATCCAAACACTTAAGCGAGCTCTAAAATCAAACACGCTAATTCTCTGATTCACACACTCTCACCCTGTCAAATCTCATCTCGTGAAAAATTCTCAATGAAAAGATATCGACTGTTAAAATTTCCCTCTCAAAACTACCTGCAAGAAAACATGTTAGAAAACAATAAATCACGTTTAGATTTTGGCTTCAAAAACTAGACAAACTGATACTTCAGGAAATGAAAATTGGGGCATTGGTTCACTATCACAAGGACAATATAAACCTACAATTTGGGCTCATGATGAATTACAGGGCACATTTGGAGAATGTTCAAATTAGGCTACTCAAAACTTGTAGAATTAGGAATAGTGACAAAAAGTGATTTTAGCAAATGGAATGGACCAAGGAAAGTGTGCAAATAGATTTGTCAAGATTTGAAAATTGGTAAACTTAAAGTATTTTCAAAGGAGAACATAGTAATACAATCCATTCAATTTCACCTGTCATAGATTCAAAGATATGATATCATGAATAGGGGTACCAACAACTCTGCACCTTTTGACACCAGTAAAAAGTTAGAAATTGCATTTGAAATCATATTTGAAAACCGATCAGATAGATTTGCGATAAGCTCAAAATTAAAACATAGCAAGTATTTGACCTTTAAAATATAATGAAAAAGGAATTTTCTCATTTTGATCAACTAGGTCAAAGTTATAACAAGTCAAACAGGGTCTTCTAGAATTCTAAACAATTCACATCAGCATGACAACAATAAATGGCCAACTTCGAGGGATTCAAAACCTAGTCAAACGGATTTGAAATGACACAAAATCTAAAACATAGGTTCTTTGGTGTGGACACTAAACACTCCCAAAATGGTGATTCATGAAACATTATTGGGTATAAGATATTCAATTGCAAACATAGGCTCATGTCGCTATTTGACACAAGCAAAAATGCAAAATTGGACATTACTCAAAATAAAACTTCACAAAATAACTCAGAATGGTAGTTTATCATCATGGGACACATAGACGAACTGAATACAAGATGTTAGAAATATTAAACACCTCTTAGGCCTCACAAGTACAACTGGGTACATATGCATTAAAAGTGCTTAAAGAGCTTAATTTTTTCAATGGTACACAAAATTAGTGCTTCAATTATAAGGCCCAAAACACACCTCTTGCTACTACAAGGGAATCTTTTGAAACCTTCCAATTTTTATCATTAAAAGTAACTAAAAAACCCTCATCACCGAGTTTCCCTACTAAAACTAAATTCTTACTCAACCTTGGAACATGTCTTACCTCATGTAGTAGCCAATGATTTCCATTTTGTAACTTAATCTTAACTTTTCCCTTTCCAACAATCTGATAGAGTTCATTATCCTCCAAATAAACAAGCCCAAAATCCCCTTTGACATAATCAATGAAATAACCTCTATGAAGTGTGGCATGAAATGAAGCACCATAATCTAAAACTCATGAATCATCAACACTTCCTAAAGGTAGAAGCAAAGCATCCTCTTCAGATTTGTTACTTACCAGATTTTCCTCCTTGTCTCTATCTTACTTTTCCCCTTCATTTTTCTTTCAAGTCCAATAGTCTCTCTTCTTATGCCCTATTTTACCATAGTACTAGTAGTCATTTGGTCTTCTCAATTGAGACCTCCTCCCCTTTAACTTTCCTCTTGATTTTCAAAAATTTCTAGAATTACTACATCTCTCAGTTGTTTTGCTTTTTCTTTGTCCATTCAAAGCACTTCTTGATGTAAATCCACCTAAGTATTTCCTATGAATTTCCTCACTCAGAATAACACACAACACATCATCATATTTTAGGGTATTAGTTCCATAAATATAATTACTTACAACAATTACCAAGCCATTCCAACTTTTAGGCAAAGGACACAGAATTAAGAAAGCCCTAATTTTTTCATCAATATTAGTACCCATAGAAGATAATTGACTATTAATAGTATTAAACTCATTTAAATGATCTTCAATAGATCCACCTTATGCCATTTTCATATTAAATAAATGCTTCATGAGAAATACCTTATTTGAAGAGGAGGGTTTTTCATACAATTTTTCTAGGGTTCCCACCAACTCTTCTATCTTCTCTACTTTTTTAATGTTAAATTCCATTGATGGTGCCAGACATAATCAAATTCTTTCCAGTGCCTTTTTTCCCAAAAGATCCCATTCGTCATTTGAAATAGATCCATGAATCTTGGTTTTTCCTTCCAACGGCTTCCATAAATCCTTCTAATGAAGATAGTCTCCCATTTGCATCTTCTATAACTAAAATTTTTGCCCATTAAAATTGTCAACCCTTAGCTTAGCCTCATCTACCATTTCTCCCACTCAACCATGAGAATTTTCTATAGAGGATAACTAAGAAACAACTTGGCTATGATACCACTTGTTAGGATTTAACCATAGGCAAAAATAATAGTTACATGAAAATATAAACAATATTAGAAAATAGTAGATCACATAGAAAAGAACACAAGGAACCAAGATTTAATGCGGTTCACCTTGTCCCTAGGCTACATCCACCAATTAGCAAGTCCAATATTATTACAATCTAGTGATTACAACCTGATTGCAATTCATAATCCCTTACAACTTAATACCATTGCAAGAAAAAAATTTTGTATCACACCTTATCAAACAATCCCTATCCATAAGCCATTTTATACAAGTATTTGTGTTACTTTAGGGTTAAAACTAGTTACAACATGTTGTTCATAAATTGCCAAATATAAGCAATAGCCAATTGGCAAATAGTAGCCTAAATTTTTTTTCCATTGGCAAATGGAAAATAGTAGCCCAAAATTTTGTGCCATTAACGAATAGTGCCCTGAACCCTAAAGAATTTATGAAGTATATACAGTACTTTCTAGATTAGTCACCACAAACTAACACATCCCTTGTGTTCCTCTTTTAAGAACTTTTTAGAAACTCTCACACCAAAAAATGATCTTAACAATTCCTTCTAGGGATAACTTTAAGAAACCCCCCTTTGAAAAAATGTATAATTTTTTGGCGAATCAAACATTAGTTATGGGGAAAATAATTAATTTCTACTAGCAAATAATTTTTTTGAGTAAGAATGCTTTTAACTTTATTGGCAATTTTTTTCAACTATATGAAAATTCTATAAAATCTTGGTGAATCTTTCATTATTGATGAAAATCATGGATACAAGTACACATACCTAGAAACCATGATTTTATTATTATTATTATTAGGTGGATCCTAATTGATCTTCAAACTTGAAGGTTAAGTTTATCCCACTTATGCCATTATAGTTTCTCTTCAAATTATTGAATGATGGTATTTTGGCAACATCACTACTTTTTATAATCATTGTAGGATCCTAAATCAATGACCTAAATCCTATTTTGGGCCAAACTTTTAAAATAATACCTAGTTTTAAAGAAAGACCCAAAAGTAAAGACACATGTTCCAAATCAAATCTATTATGGGCCAAAGTGAGAAAGAATAAGAAGTTTCATGGAAAATTAATGGAATAGAGATGCATGTGGAATCTACATACTTAACTAGCAACCTAATGTAAATGTTTACTAAATATTGGCTAATATCACATCAATTAATATAAGAATTGAAAATTATAGGAATATATATATAATATACCACATGGAAAAAATAGATTACACTGGTGAAGTCATTACTAAAATAAAAATACTTATATATTATTGTTGGTGATTGGCCTAAGCATGGGACCCAATTTTTGTAAAATGCAAGTGACATGGCCACCCCAAAAGTGCAAGAAAATTAGCCAAATTTGGAGTCTGAATGAGTGAGATTAGCCAATTGGCGAATATTAGCCACTAAAGTTATCCTTGATTCCTTCTAGAAGACCCCTTTGTTTGAATTGATAGGGTTTGGACTATCCCTTGTTGTCATTGACCTTGGTTTGAAAACACCTAAGATAGTCAAACTTTAAATTTGAAAAGTGTTGAAAACTTGTTGATCTCTATTTTTGAATTCAAGATTGAAAGTCCCCTATTACTACATGTAACATCTATTTGTTAGTTGGTATAAGAAACAAAGTTATTAAAATATTTTGACAAAGAAATACCTCTTCCCAAAAGTTGAAACCAAAAAAGCAGTTTAAGGATATATGTCAAGATAAAATCTTGAGTGCACCTAACCCCTAGACTAATGTAAATGTGAAAGCAAACACATAACTGAAAAACAAACACACTTGTAGAGAAAAACAACCTTTTAGAAATAAAAAAAGTAGAAATAATTTTATTTTTATTTTTCTATTTATTATTTCTTTTCCTTTTAGGCTTCAAAGTAATTCTTTAGGAATTGTTTACTGACTGGCAAAGGAACCAATTCCCCCTATAAGGAATTCAACCTAAAAGTATTTTCTCCTAGAATTTTTTCAATTTGATAAGGACCAATCGAGAAGCATTGAAACTTGGTGTGGATGCCTGACTTTTCTTTTACCTTGTCTTAGAGTAGAACAAGGTTAGATATTCTGAAAGACTTTATCGTGGTCCTCTTTTGAAACCATCTCTTGATGACAGCTTGATGTTTCACCATATGCTTCAGAGTAGTTGTCCACTTCTCATCCATCTCCAATAGATTCATTATTCTAATTTGCACCCTATTAGTATCTTCAGCATACCCACTCATGAATTTTAAAATAGGAATCCTAAGGTTAAGTGGGAACACTAGTTCTTGTCTATAGACAAGTTGATATGGAAATGTCCCCAAAGCATTCTTAACCCTGACTTGGTTTGTCCATAGTGCATATTTGAGTTGTGTGTGCCAATCCCTATGAGTTTCCTTCAACAAATGCCTTATTACCGTGATTAAGTTCTTATTTGTAGATTTGTCCATACCATTACCTTATGGATAATAATTTGAAGAGAACTTGTTAATAACTTAATTTTCCAGTACCCATTGAGAAAGAAATACCAATGCAAGAGTTGATCCATTATTGTACACTAGATAGAATGACATCCCAAATTTAGTAATAGTGTGTTCTTCCAAGAAGTCTATGACCACCTTAGTCATGCAATTTCTAAAAGTTTTAGCTTCTATCTAGCATGTAAAATAATATGTAGCTGTGAGAATAAATGTATGTCCAGTGGACAATAGTGGGTTCACTGGACCAATGAAATCTAGCCACCACTTTGCAAAGGGGGACACCTCAAACACTGGTTGTAATGGCATTGCAGGATATCTTTCTTTGTTAGCATTATTTTGACAAATGTGACAAGTACACACATGCTCAAAAGTATCTTTAAATATCATAGGCTAGAAATATCCTGACCTTAAAATTATATGGTTTGTAGCATCTACTGAACCATACCCTATACCATACTTATTATGAAACTATTCAAAGACTTCTTTTGCTTCTTCACATCCCAAACACTTTAGGTAATTTCTTTCATAATTCCTCTTGTATAATTTTCTATCATGCAACATGTAGGATTCACACTTCATTTCAAGTCCCTTACACTATGAACTATTCATCCAATTGGGGTATTGATTTTGTAAAAGATATTAAACAATGTCCTAGTACTAGACATATGTTATTTTACCTTGGTCAATATCAACTTGAGATATTATAGTCTTCTTCTAATCTTCCACATCTATCTCACCTTCAAACTAAAATTTCCTTTCATCTTCAATTTGGTTATCCACTATCATTTTTAATAATAATTGACCTCTTACCAACTTCATGTGTTGAATCTCCAAATCAAATTCTTGAGGATTCCCATCCATTTTCCTCACATTTCTCCTAGTTCATTTTGTATTAGTAATGTCTTAACCACAGGAATAGGCACAATCACATATACCTTACTCCTTAATATATAATGGTGGAACTTCTTTATTGCTTTGATTGAGGAAAAATAATGCTTATCAAGGTTAGAATAGTTTAATATAGTATTTTTTAGAGGGAAACTCATAAAGGCAATGGGCCTTTCATAAATATTTTCCTTCTTCTACATAAGAATCCCAACACATGAATGTTTTGAAGCAAAAGAGTATAGTTTGAAAGGTTGTCCATAATTTAGACACACCAATACTAGGCCCATGGAGATGGCCACTTTGATATCCTTAAATGATTTATTAATCTCTAGAACCCATTCTATTTTTGCTCCCTTTTTTAGTGAATCATTAAGGGGCCAAACTATCTCTGCAAATCCTCCTATAAACTTTTGCACAAAATTTATCTTTCCCAAGAAGGACTTAAGTTATTTTTTACTGTGAGGAGGTGACAACTTTAGAATGACTTCAATTCTATCAAGATCAATAGAGATTCTCACTTCAAAGTGTTAACATTGTAGTCAAGTTTTTAATTAGTGACACACACCTATTCAGATAGTATCTACCAAGCTTAATGTAAAGTTAACAATGTAATTCAGACTCTACCAAGTTCTATAGTTGCTACTAAGTTCAAGGAATCATATTCAATTTGCACTGAGTAGTTTCTACCAGGTTGGTGGTTATAAGTGTAAAATGATCTTCATAGTGTTTACCAAGTTTCTTAGTGCAAACCAAGTTGTGTAGTGCCTACCAAGTTCATAGTTGTAGTGATGCGAATCCCGTTTTGACCGAGCCACTCTATGTTAACCAAGTGATTTAGTTTATATAGAGCTCATAGTGATAGCAATGACTAAGCTATACAGTGTGAATCTAGTGATTCAATTTATATGGAAAGTTTCATAGTATTCAAAGAGTCACAAGTGCAGACCAAGTTCAGACTACTTGGAAGTGATCAGCATGGACTGACCTTCTATGTCTACCAAAAGCATGATGATTTTGAGCATTGATAGTGGATGCCAAGTATCAAAACCTCACCAAGCTAGTCTTGAAAACCTAAGTTCTCATAGTTGGGCCAACTTTGTGTATTTTGTGTAAACTTGTATTGTAGCCAACTTTGTTGAATTATAATTTGGATTGGTATATAAGTAATGTATTATATAATGCCCAAATAATGTATGAAAGTAATGTAACAAATAGAGAAGAGCATAAGTGTGAAGTAAAAAGGCTATAATAGTATAAGGAGAAGTAGATATTTATCTATCACAACAAGGTGAGTATTACACTCAAAGGAATCTCATTCACCAAACCAAGTTGCTAACCAGAGATCAGCCACTATTTCATCCTAACATGTGGATTGGTTAAATCCTTTCGCATGGTAGGCTTAATAGTCATTTATAAATCTCTTTACCAAGTCCATACTTCAATTTATGTTTGTAAATCCCTTTGCAAGGTGGACCTAGTAGTCCTTATTGCTCCTAATAGGGTAGATCATTAGAAGCAACCATTGTAGGCCTTAATAGGCCAACTTTATACTGTATTACTAAAACTTGTGGATATCATCCACACCCCAATTTTACTTTCTATTTGGAAGGTTTTTGGGTCACCATATTGTGTGTCAAAGTATTATGAATGTTTAATGGTTTCATTTTTTTTCACGTGCAATTAAATCAAAATACACATGAATGATTAATTGGTAAATAAGTATTAAGTTTTATTGGTTATTGATTCACCCCTCCCCTATCAATAACTTAGCCTATCATATATATTTCCAACAATTGGTATTAGAGCTTTGTGGTTCTTAGAAGAAAATTTTAATAGCTTGAGCAAAGATTAGAGGCTATAGAGGTATTCAAACTTGAAAAAGTTATTGAGAATGAAAATATGGATTTGGAATTGCATATTGGGCAACTCAAGAAAGTAAAAGAGAAACTTTCTCAATCCTTGAAAAGAAGAACATATCTTGTAATTCAGATGAATGAAAAACTCTACATTGATGAAAGAATTGAATAAATCCATTCAGAATGTAATTTAGATGAAGCTAATGAAGCAACCAAAGAACTATTAGAAAATAATGGTACACTTAAAGAAGAAGTAAGAGAATTTAGAAGAGAGAAAGAAATCTAGACAATAAGATTGTGTGAAGTCATAGAAGAGAAAATAAAGAAGAGTTAGAAGGAAACAACAATGAATTTCAACATCTATCCCTTCAATAGGTAGAATTAATTGATCAACTCACCAATGCAAATGAAGAAATTATGAATCTAAGATCAAAGAATGAAAGATTTTAGAATGATCTAAATAATGAAAAGAAAACCAATTAGAGAATGATGAAATCTCAAACATACATGAATCAACTAAATGAAAAAAAAGCAATACAGACAAAAAGGAAAAGTAGGAAATGGATATACAAAAGCAGCTTAATCATCTAAGTAAGGAACTTGAAAGAATCAAAGACCTACTTGCAATCACTACGGTAAGTTAGGTCACACATCAAAAAAATGTTGGAGAAATGTGAAAGAAAAATTTAATGGAAAATGCTACAATTGTAATCAACATGGTCATAGAGCTAATGAATGCAAAAAAAAACTAGAATTGAAGGAAAATGTCCCAAATGCAAGAAGCATAGGCACAAATCCTCTGAATACAAAACTAAGATATTGAATCTAATAGAATAGATTGTAAAAGCTAAATTTGGTTGGGACTACAACACTTGGTGAAGATTTCATTACTATGGAGAATATGGACACATTGGAATAAATTGTATAAAATATCACATGACGACAAGACACTCCACTAGAAGATGTTTTATTTGTACAAAACTTGGTCATCTTGCCAAGAACTATATGAGTACTAGAAGAATTGAAGATGAAAAGAAGGAAAAAGACAATAACATCAAAAAGTAGATGAGACAAAAATGGATTCCAAAACCTTCTAAGAATTCTAGTCTGAGCAATAAAGAAAATGTCACTCTAGAATTAGGTGACTCAAGCATTCCAATTGATCTCTCACAAGGGGAAATGGAACTAGGATTCTAAAGTAGACATCTTACATTAATAATGGTCAATGGAATGGTGAGATCTAATATAAACATTGAAAATGCAAAGGGACCAATATGTACTCAAAAAAATGCTAGTCATTACCAAGTGAGGTCAGGTTACAAGACCCTGCCAAGCAAGGTTAGGAGTAGCTAAGTTTTATAAGGATACTAAGTCCTGAATGTTCATATCAAGCATTCAATACAAGCCAAGTGGAAAGTAGTCTGTCATCAACTAGGTGATCATACCAAGAATTTATGGTGATTGAAAGGTGAAATTTGATAAAAAGGGCACAAGCAAATTCATTTGTCACCATGAATTTCCAAGAGCTATTTGTGTAGAGTGATTTTAGTGCATCTGATCTATCCATGCAAATCACTATTGAAGATTTCCATGTCTTTGCAAACCCTACTAAGAAAAAAAAATCCTCCAAAAACAAGACAAAGAAAGGATCATAAATATTGGTTCAAGGTGTTGAATGAAACTCACTAGATTTCAAGCTTAGTCTAGCTATTGTAGAAAGCCTAGATCCAAGCAGAGCTCAAACTCAAATTCTAGCTAAGGTCCTATTGATTAATGATATTCGTTCAGATTTTTTATGTTTGATTCAAGATATTGGAACTCTGGAGATGAATGAAACCTTAGAGAAAGTGTGTGTGAATGGTGTGTTAAAATCAAAGCATCAACATCTAGAAGTAAAGGGTTTGACTCACATTCCTCATATGCCACAAGATTTTCAAATTAAGTGGATAAGATTTATTCTTAGCCATGTGCATAATGGGTAGTTGTGGTTGGTACAACCTATTTTGATAACTAAGAAAATGATCTATCAAATCATAGGGCTTCTAATGTTGGCAAAAGATAAAACAACCAAATCCCTTAGTCAAGAAGAATTGGAGAAGAAAACCCTTGCCAAGTGGTATGGAAGGGGAATGAAGATCAGTTGTGTCAAAAATATGAAACAAAAGTTTAGTATACATGTCATCGCACATAAGATATATAGCTTGAGTAGACTATATAGTGTATCTTGTGAAGCAGTGTATCTCACATTCAAAGTGGTCAAGAACAATATGTTGTTTGACCTATCCAAGTTAATGTTGAATTAGTTCAATAAGAATATGGATAGTGTAAGAACATCAAAGAACAACCCTTGTAAATTTTATTCAGTTCTAACTTGTCTATTTTTCCTTGTGCAAAAGTTTTTCCCATCAAAAGGTACAGTAGTATGGAGAAAAGATGTACCTATTCTTTATCAAATTAATGAGTATATAATAGAAATGGGAGAAAACTATATTAGTATTATGGATAACTATTTTGATGCATTTAAGGACAAGATGAATAATAGATTTTGAATCCATAAGAAACTTGTTGAAGACTACAAAGATGGTATTTTTTCATGATTGATTGTGATCAAGTGTACATACAAGTAATAAGAGTGAGAATTGTGTGGGTCAAGCCTCTAGGTTATGAGGTTAATATCGATGAAACAGAGGATATTATTGAAGAATTATTAAATAAGCCTATTTATACAAACACTAAATTTTTTTGCACTATTGAATAAGAAAAAGCAAGAATTGAATAAGAGATAAAACTCCCTCAGGTTGTCAACAAAGGGAAGAACATGATAGCTAAACTGAAACAAACTAGCACCACATTCCTATTGACTGAAGGTAAAGGAGATGAAATTGAGGAAGATGATGAAGAAGATGAAGAGAAATTAGAAGAAGAAGAACCCATAAGGAAGAAAGGTAAGGTTGTTATAAACAAACTTGCAAAGCCATCTACTACAATATTTACAAGGAGTACTTCCAAGAAGAAATTGAAGATGGGTAAACAAGAAGAGGATATAAGTTTCCAGAAGCCTCCACCCACCTTTCAGGAAAGATGAAAATAAATTAATTCTAGTTCTAACATAACAAATTTCAAATCATTAAGGTATGAAACTAGAACTATAGAAGAGAAAAAGAAAGTTGTAGACATGGTCATGTCTAAACTAGGAAAATGGAAATACTCTCTAGATCAACTTGCACAATACATTCCAAATGAATTAATGGAGAAGATTAAACCAATATGGGAGAATAGAAAAAAAAATTCTAAAGACATATATGAGGAGACCCTAAGGTAACTTATGCCGAGCTTAAGTGATAAATATGTAAGAGAATCCTTAAAGAAGAATAAAGACAAGCTTACATTGAGGTTCAACACTTGTCTAATATTGATTAATGACACTAAACATGTGGTAAGGAATGCCACATCCACATTGAAAGACATTTATAATCTTCATAAGAAAAGTGATTTTGTTGTTAATGTCAGTGACAAGGAAGATGATGGTGAACATGCCAAGGATAAGGAAATTGATGATGAAGAAGTAACACATTATGATAATATAGATGATGAGGAATAGGAATAGGAATAGAAAGCTACCAAGTAATATCCCCCTAAGGTACATAACATCAAGGACACCAACCTTGAGAAAATTATAGCAATGGTAATAGCCTCACTTACTCATTCTCTTAGCAAAGCATAGAAGACATCAAGATTAGAGAAAGCCACTACAAAATTGATAATAGGGGAACTTCTTTGGAAGAAAGCTAAGGAAAAGAGGCTTATAGAAGAAAGGAATAAATAATTTCAAGTACTTGAAGATGCTAAGAAAATTCTTGCAGATGCACTTAGCACAGAGGTTGATACTTCTCAAAAAACTTTGGATCAGTTAGTAGAAGTCATCTAGAAATTCATTGAAGATGTGAATGGATAGGAGAAACTATTGCAGACAATAGAGAAGATATTTGAGAATAAAATTTTGGAGCTAGTAGAACAAAATATTTCAATTCATCAAGTAGACTTGTCTACTATTCTAGGCTTATTAAAAACCTCTTGCAAAACTATGACTTCTTTATTTGGTAAACTTTGAGACACTTCCAATTTTACCAATAAAATTAAAGATAAAATTTCAAAGCTTGATGAAGATATATAGGTAAGTGCACAATAGTTGCAACTTGAGCCAAGTTACAACTCTACCCGCTATACAAAAATTAGATTTCTAATTGATATGTAGCAAAATTGCTAAGATAAGAATCCAGGATAAGAGCTACACTAGTAGACATACAGGGCATAATTCTCCTAAATATGGATGCATTGCAAAACCATATTGCACATGCTAAAACCTTCATTCATGATAACAATTTCTTTATTGCAAACCACATGATAGAACTATCAGTAGAAGTTTAGGTTGCATTGCACACAAGCAAAGTGTTGTAAGAAAATTGTGACAAGACAATGGCACTAATTCTAAAAGTACATTTTGATTTCTTGCCACATTTTGGTATTACTACATAGATTACACCTTTGGAATTTATGTCAAAAAGGGGGAGATGTAAATGTATATAATATGTAAAGCATATGTAAAGGGGGATGATATGTGATGTATAAAGGGGAAAAGATGAGAAGATGTATATAATATTAAATATATATGTATGGGGGAGTAGCATCATATTATATACATGTACAAAAATTTAGGAAGACATCTCTTACAAAAGAAATTTTGAAAAATCTCAAAAATAGAGTATGCTATTGAGTTGAAGATAGAAGATGGAGGATAAAGATTGTTTGAAAATTTTTGGAATTCAGTTTTCATTGATTAGGTGTTTTTGTCACTAATTCGAAAGGGGGAGATTGTTGAAATTGTATTCAAGTTTATTATTAGTGACACACACATATTCAGATAGTAAGTATCTACTAAGCTTATGATATAGATATTAGTGTAAATTAGAACCTATTGAGTTCTATAGTTTCTATCGAGTCCAAAGAATAGTATTCATTTTTCACTGAGTAGTTTCTACTAGGTTGGTGATTATCAATGCAAACTGAGCTTCTTAGTGTTTCCCAAGTTTCTAATTGTAAATTGAGTTGTGCAATGCTTACTGAGTTCATAGTTGTAGTGATGTGAATCTAGTGTTGACTAAGCCACTTAGTGTTAACTAAGTGATTCAGTTTATACCAAGCTCATAGTGATAGCATTAACCAAGCTATGTGGTGTGAATCTAGTGATTTAGTTTATATGCCAAGTTTCAAAATATTTATTGACTCACCAGTGTAGACCAATTTTAGACTACTTAGAAGTGATCAATATGGACCAAGCTTCTACATCTACCAAAAGCATGATGATGCTTAGCATTGATAGTGGATGTTAAGTATCAAAGCCTCACTGAGCTAGCCTTCAAAACCTGAGTTCCTACAAGTGGGTTGCCTTTGTGTAGTTTGTGTAAACTTGTATTGTAGTTGACTTTGTTAAGTTTTAATTTGGATTGGTACATATATGTAATGTATTGTATCACATAAAAATAATGTATGAAAGTAACATAAAAAGTAGAGAAGAATAGAAGTGTCAAGTACAAAAGCTACAATAGTATAAGGCACAATAAAGATTTATCTATCACAACAAGGTGATCATTACACTCAAAGGAATCTCATTCAGCAAACCAAGTTTCTAATCAAAGATTAACCACTATTTTATCCTAATAGGTAGATTAGGTTCATAAGGTAGGCTTAATGGTACTTTGTAAATTTCTTTACTAAGTGCATACTTCATTGTATGTTTGTAAATCCTTTTGCAAGGTGGATCTAGTAGCCCTTATTGCTCCTAATAGGGCAGATCATCACAAGTGATCATTCTAAGCCTTAACAAGAAAACTTTATACTACAGTACTAAATCTTTTGGGTACCATCCCCACCCCAATTTTACTTTCTATTTGTAAGGTTTTTGGGTCATCATATTGTGTGTCAAAGTGTTATAAATATTTAATGGTTTCAATTTTTCATGCATGTAATCAGACCAAAATACAAATGAACGATTAATTGGTAAATAAGTATTAAGTTTTATTGGTTACTGATTTACCCCTCCACTCTTAGTAACTTAGCCTATCATATAGGTTTCCAACATAGAGATGATATGGCCAAGGAGCTTTCATTTAGTAACCCCAAATGAACATTTCTTGGGATTGAGTGACATGTTGTATTTACAACATCTATTGAATACCTATCTTAAATTAGTAATATGAGTTCTTTGATCCTTTACAATTATAATTAAGTCATCCATGTAGATAGATATACACTTGTTTATTAATCCCTTAAATCCTTCATCATGGCTCATTGAAATGTAGCCCATGCATTAATTAGGCCAAAAGGCATTATTCTTTAGGAAAAATTTCCCCATTTGGTTGTGAAGGCCATCTTTAGCCTATCCTCTTGATCAACCATTACTTGATTGTATCCTAAATATCCATCCAAGAAAGACATCATCTTTAAACCATTAACAATTTTCAAAACTTCATCCAGTGAGGGAAAAGGGTAGTTGTTCTTTTGAGATGCAAGGTTGAAATTATGAAAATCCACACAAAGATGAATCTCTCTAGTATTTTTCTACACAGGAACCAAGTTAGCCACCCACATAGAATTGTTAATGGGAAAATGATCTCGGCATTAAGTAACTTCTTAAATTCCTTCATTATCAACAGTTCAATAATAGGATTAATAGGTCTTTTCCTTTGATGGAAAGGTTTGGTATTTGGTTTCAAAGGAATTTCATGTGTAATGATCTCAGAATCATATGTTTTGAGCTCTGCATAGCTCCAAGCAATGACATCCAATACTTTGTAAGAAATTTGAACATATCTTCCCTTTCTTGTGCGTTGCAAGCCTTTCTAACCCTTACCATTTTGGGATTTTCATTAGTATCCAAATTATATGAATCACATTCCTCGATCCCCTTTTATTTGACTATTATTTTATTAAGTGTTGATTCATCATGATAAAAAATGCACCCCAAATCAACCTTTCCCCTAGGAATAGTGTTGGTTTTTAAGTTTAGGATCTCATCTTCATCTTCAACTCTATCATCCTTAGGTTTGTCATCCAGAGTATCATCAATCTCTTGCCCTTTAAAGTGGCCATTGCACATTATAAATTTGAGTATATGTTGATCATCCTAAAAGACTTGGAAGTTCTTAATATTTTCCAAGATAGATGGGGTGGCAACCAATTCTACTAAAAATCTTGTCAATTTTGTTCTCTTGATTGGTTGTAATATGCTAGCCAAAATGGTGAGGGCATCTGCCAGCATATTTTTTCTCCTTGGGATGGACTTTATATTCAATGATTCAAAATCATCCATTAGATCTCATGCTCTTTTTAGTAAGCAACCAACCTCCCATCATTGTAAGAGTATACCAATTTCACTTGTCTTATAACCAACTAAGAATCTGTCTCAATTATGAGAGCTATGATTCCTTTCTCCAATGAAAAAAGAAGTCCTCAAATCAATTCTTCATACTCTACAATATTATTATTATATCTAAATTGTAATTGATATGTTGCGTAGAAGGACTTACCTTTTGGGTTGATTAGTTCAATACCTATAACAACTCCTAGTTTGTATTTAGAACTATTGAAGTAGAGTATTTAGATTGGATCTTCTTTAGGTTTCCTAATATTATGCTTATTCATCCATAGCTTTTCTTTTACTTGATCTAGAAAGGATTGTTTCTTGGGGATCCATTTTATTCTTTCACAGGGTGGACTTGATGATTTTCCATTGTTACTTCTTGATACATGAAGTGTATGTTCTTCTTGTTTGTCCTAAATTTTCCCAATTAATTCTATAATTTCAATCACTTTGTGTTTAGGATGGATGAACACTAAATTCCATCCTTGACCTTTTATGTAACATCTACTTCTTTTGACTTTAATCATCCATGGTGGAGAAGAAGACAAACCTCCACCATCTAAAAAGGTATCACTATATGATGCATTTAGATCTTCAATTTCCTCTTCAACTTTGTCCACAAATTCATATATGTTTTTATAACTTTGAATTTCTATGGGTTCATCCTTTGGGACATTACCACTCATTATTTCTATTACTTTCTTTAATACTTTAGTGACTACTACTTGGAAAAATGAACATTCAAACTATGAATGAATAACTTTATTTAATCTACAAAATCCATGAAGAAGTAGAATACCAAGGTTAACTTCTTCTCCTAAACATTGTAAGTTAGTGACCATGTTATGTGTGAACTATGTTATGATCTCTTGCTTTTGGATTGAAATCCTATATTTTTCATCTTGATCACTTAATATTTTAGTCAAAGTTGTATCAAATGCCACCACTTTCTAAGAGCCCAAATCTAATTGTAAGAATGCCAACTCATTTGGTACATTATATTCTATAATCATTATTTTTAACTTTGGCTCTACATCTATCTTGATTTGATTATTCAACCCTTTCCATGGCAACCATAATTAAGTAAAATCCATAGAAAACTAACCTCTTATGCATTTTGTCCATTCTCTTCTTAGTAGTAGTCTATATGTCTCAGGAATATCAACCACATGTATATCGATGATGTTTTAAATGAAGAGGTAAACTATCAATTTTATCTGAACATCTTTCAACACACAAATTATTTTTACTTCCTAAGTAGAAATAGGGGCACCTCAACTTTGTCTTTAAACATAGTTGGCATTGCCTCTGAAGCATTGACTTATTGAGATATTGTCTTTTGAGGAATTCTATTCATATTTATGGGTTCAATACATCTCATTGATGAGGATAGTTTTGCAACATGTCAAAGATGGATATGTTGGCCTTTGTTCATTTCAAATCTTCCACCACACTATAGTTTTCAGTGGACCAGGCTAGACTTTTCATGATTGTTCACACATTTCCTTTATTTTGATTTTATTGTCCTCCATAAGGGGGCCTGATTGATACTAGATTGTTTCTCACTCTTAGATCAAGAGGAGTCAGTTGTAATGCTAGAGGGATTCCATCTATCATAGATTCTTTTTGACTTCATAGATTGTAAGTATTTTGATTGTCCTTTCAAGAAGCAAGCATTCATTCGAGTTGAATGTCTAGTTTTTGACTAAATGGAAAGGAGAATTATTTGTTGGCTATTTGTTCTATTTGTTTTTTTTTTGTGTAGAATGGTAGGATTCTTGTAGCATAGCCTTAAACTACATAGGAGGAACATTATCATTTGTTTGTGAACTCTAGTTTACTTCTTGATTTCTGTTAGATTGTGGTGACTGATCAGGAAAGTACTATACATACTTCATAAATAGTGGGGTAGTAGTCGACATGGTAGCCGACATATTATGTCCGACATATGGCCGACATGTTATAACCCTAAAGTGGTTTAATACTTGTATAAAAAGGGCTTAGGGTTGGGTATTTTTTATATATGTGGTGATACGAAATTGGTTCTTGCGGCGGTATTGAGCTGTAAGGGATTACGGATTGTAATTAGGTTGTAATCACTGGATTGTAATAATATCGGACTTGCTTTTTGGTGGACGTAGCCCAGGGATTGGGTGAACCACGTTAAATCTTGGTGCCTTGTGTTCATTTCTGTGTGTTCTATTATTTTCTGTTATTGGTTATATTTGCATGTATTTTTTTTATTTTTGTCCGTGGTTTATCCTAACAAGTGGTATCAAAGCAAGGTTTTCTTTCAGTTATCCTCTGCAGGAAAGTCTCATGGTTAAGTGGGAGTCTCATAGTTGAGTGGGAGCGATGACAGATGAGGGTAAGTTGAGGGTTGACAGGTTTAATGGGCAAAACTTCCAATTATGGAAGATGTAAATGGAAGACTATTTATATCAGAAGGATTTATGGAAGCCGTTGGAAGGAAAAGCCAAGAATCAGGGAACTATGTCAGAGGCTGAATGGGATCTTTTGGACAGAAAGGCACTTGGAAGCATTCGATTATGCTTGGCACCATCGGTGGCATTTAATATTACAAAAGCAAAGACGACAGAAGATTTGATGAAAACCCTAGCGACATTGTATGAAAAGCCCTCCGCTTCAAATAAGGTATTTCTCATGAAGCATTTATTTAATATGAAAATGGCAGAAGGTGGATCTGTTGCAGATCATTTAAATGAGTTTAATACTATTACTAGTCAATTATCTTCTGTGGGTATCAATTTTGATGAAGAAATTAGGGCTCTCTTGATTTTTTGTTCTTTGCCTGAAAGCTGGAATGGATTGGTAATGGCGGTGAGTAATTTTGTTCCTGGATCTAGTACCCTAAAATATGATGATGTGATCGGTGTTATTTTAAGTGAGGAAACTCATAGAAAACCCTCAGGTGGATCTACATCAGGAAGTGATTTGAATGCACAAAGCAGGGGCAGAACGACTGAAAGAGGAAGTAACTCTGGAAATTGTGGGAAATCAAGAGGAAAGTCAAAGGGGAGGAGGTCTCAATCGAGAGGACCAAATGATTGCTGGTACTGTGGGAAACCAGGGCACAAAAAGAAAGATTGCTGGACTCGAAAGAAAAATGAAGGAGATAAATTAGATGGAGACAAAGAGGCAAATGTGGTAAGTAACAAATCTGAAGAGGATGCTTTGCTTCTGTCTTTAGAGAGTGTTGATGATTCATGGGTTTTAGATTCTGGTGCTTCTTTTCATGCTACACATCATAGAGGTTATATCATTTATTATGTCCAAGGGGATTTTGGGCTTTTTTATTTGGGGGATAATGAACCCTATCAGATTGTTGGAAAGGGAAAAATTAAGATTAAGTTGCAGAATGGGAATCATTGGCTACTACATGAGGTAAGACATGTTCCAAAACTAAGTAGAAATTTAATTTCAGCAAGGCAACTCGGTGATGAGGGTTGTGTAGTTACTTTTAATGATAAAAATTGGAAGGTTTCAAAAGGTTCCCTTGTAGTAGCAAAAGGTGTGAAAGTAGGCAACTTATATCTTTGTACAGGTCATATTGTTCCTTCTACTTTGATTGTTTCAGAGAAAAATGAATATTCAGGAACAATTACTGCAGTTGAGCAGGGAGAACAAATAGCTGCTGTAGATTTTGATACAGCACTGTGGCACAATAGACTTGGGCACATGAGTGAGAATGGTATGAAAGTACTTCATTCAAGGAAATTTTTACCAGGTCTAAAATGTGTGAATATGGATTTCTGTGAAAGTTGTGTGTATGGAAAACAAAAGAGAGTGAGTTTTGTAAAGACAGAGAAGGAAAACAAAAAAGAGAAATTAGATCTTGTGCATACAGATGTATGGGGACCGGCTCAGGTATCTTCCCTTGGTGGCTCTCATTATTATGTTACATTTATTGATGATGCAACTAGAAAAGTATGGGTTTATTTCCTTAGACATAAATCTGATGTATTTCAAACTTTTAAGAAATAGAAATGCTTGGTTGAAAATGAGACTGGTAAGAAATTAAAATGTCTCAGATCTGATAATGGTGGTGAGTATTGCAGTCATGAATTTGAAGATTATTGCTCCACTAATGGTATTCATAGAAAAAAAACTATTCCAAGGACTCCACAGGAAAATGGAGTGGCTAAACGCATGAACAGGACTATAATGGAGCGCGCAAGGAGCATGAGGTTGCATGTTGGGTTGCCCTTACACATGTGGGCGGAGGCTGTCAATACTACAATATATTTGATTAATAGAGGTCCCTCTACTCCTTTGGGTTGTGTTATTCCAGAGGAAGCATGGACTAGTAAGAAGGTGAGTTATTCTTTTCTCAAGACCTTCGGTTGTGAAGCTTTTGCTCATATAGACTCTGAAAATAGAACCAAGCTAGAAGCTAAATCAAAGAAATGTGTCTTTGTTGGATATGGCATTAATGAATTTTGCTATAGGCTTTGGGATTTTGAAAATCATAAAATTATAAGAAGTCGGGATGTCATATTCAATGAAAAAGTGTTGTACAAAGATCTGTTGCAGCAACATGAGAAGAAAGGAGATGATTATGTAGTGCTGGATGATACTCCAAAAGCTGTTGTTCTAGCCATTCCTCATGATGTGCAACAACTACAACAACAAATACCACACACACCAGTGAATGTTAGACGGTCAACAAGACCAATTAGACCTCCACAAAGGTTTTCTCCCTCTTTGTATTCTATTTTACTTACTGATGCTGGTGAACCTGAAAGTTATGATGAAGCTGTACAGGTGGATACTAAGATTCAGTGGGAGTCTGCAATGAAAGATGAAATGGACTCTTTGCTGAAAAATAAGACCTAGGATTTGTGCAAGTTGCCTACAGGTAAAAAGGCTTTACAGAATAAATGGGTTTACAGTTTGAAAGAAGAGGAAGGAGGTAAGAAAATATTTAAGGCCAGGTTAGTTGTAAAAGGATTTGCATAGAAAAAGGGAATTGATTTTGATGAGATATTTTCTCCTGTTGTTAAAATGACTTCTATTCGTACTGTTTTAAGTCTTGTGGCTACTGAAGATTTTCATTTAGAGCAGATGGATGTTAAAACAACCTTTCTTCATGGTGATTTGGATGAAGAAATATATATGGCTCAGCCACAGGGTTTTGAGGTCAAAGGTAAGGAGAACTTAGTGTGCAAATTGAAGAAAAGTTTATATGGCTTGAAGCAAGCACCTCGGAAATGGTATCTAAAATTTGAAAGTTTTATGCATGAGCATGGATATAATAGGTGTCATTTAGATTACTGTGTTTATTTTAAGAGGTTGGATGATGATAGCTACATTATTTTATGTTTATATGTTGATGATATGCTTATAGCTGGGTCTAACATGGATCATATTAAGGGGCTGAAATGCCAATTAGCACATGCATTTGCTATGAAGGATTTGGGGGCAGCAAAACAAATCCTTGGTATGAAGATTTGCAGAGATAGGAAGAATAGAACATTGATGCTATCTCAAGCTGATTATGTTGAGAAGTTGTTGCAATGTTTCTCTATGGAGAATGCTAAAGCTGTCAGCACACCTTTACCTGGTCATTTGAAATTGACTAAGGAGATGTGTCCCAAGACACAGGAAGAGGAGGATAAGATGTCCAAGGTACCCTATGCTTCAGCTATAGGAAGTTTGATGTATGCTATGGTATGCACTAGGCCAGATATTGCACATGCAGTGGGAGTCGTTAGCAGGTATATTTGAGAGGAACATCCAATAAGTGTTTACACTTTGGGGGCTCTACTACTGATTTACAGGGCTATGTTGACTCAGATTTGGCTGGGGATATTGATACCAGGTGGAGTACTACAGGTTATGTCTTTACTGTTGGTGGGGCAGCTGTGAGCTGGGTTTCTAGGCTACAGAAGATTAATGCTCTCTCCACTATAGAGGCAGAGTATGTTGCTACTATAGAGGCAGCCAAAGAGATGATATAGATTCAATTCTTCTTGGAAGAATTGGGACATCCTCAGAAGGATAATTATTTGTTCACAGATAGTCAGAGTGCCATTCATCTTGCTAAGAATTCAGCTCTGCATTCTAAGACCAAACACATACAGTTGCGGTACCATTTCATTCAGTCAGTTTTGGAGGATGGATAGTTAAAGATGGAGAAGATACATACCAATGAAAATCCAACAGATATGTTGACAAAGGTTGTAACAATGGAGAAGCTGAACTCCTCTTCAGCTTCAGTTGATCTTTTAGACTAAATGTGAATAAAAGAACAATAGAGTCTAGGGTGGTTTGATCCAGTGGGAGCTCCATGCGGTAGTTGTATTGCTACAGGATCAGTCTCCAAGTGGGAGATTGTTGTTTAGTGTGGAGCCTGATCAGTCCCCAAGTGGGAGATTGTTAGATTGTGGTGACATGTTATAACCCTAAAGCGGTTTAATACTTGTATAAAAAGGGCTTAGGGTTGGGTATTTTTTATATATGTGGTGATACGAAATTGGTTCTTGCGGCGGTATTGAGCTGTAAGGGATTACGGATTGTAATCAAGTTGTAATCACTAGATTGTAATAAGATCGGACTTGCTGTTTGGTGGACGTAGCCCAGGGATTGGGTGAACCACATTAAATCTTGGTGCCTTGTGTTCATTTCTATGTGTTCTATTATTTTTTGTTATTGGTTATATTTGCATGTAGTTTTTTTATTTCTGTCTGTGGTTTATCCTAACAATTTCCATTGTAATATGAACTATCATTGTTAGGTGTATTTTGACTATCGTCATACTAACTGATGTCCACATACTAAACATTATTGTTATTGTTATCTATAGGAATGCTTCCATTCTTTGGATGAGTGTTTTATTGTCTATTCTATCTTTGGAAACTATTGTTCCCATCAAAAGGATTGAAATTATTTCCTGCATTGTTGTTCCCATTGAAATTCCTATTATAGTTTTGAACGTAATTGCTGTTGTTGTAAGGACCAACATTATTTCTTTGAAATTTTTTATTCTATCCTTGTGACAACCTCAAATGAGTCAGTTTATTGCTCATTTGAGACATGGTCTTCTTCATTTGACAAACTTAGAGACAAAACTGTTGTCTCCTTCAATAGAAATTGCTGCCTTTTTTCCAAAGAAAGTAGATTTTGGAGGTTCATATCCTAGGTATGTTATAGCTAGGGTTTACAAATCGGGTGCCTATTGTAATGCAATTGGATTCATTGATATGAATTTTCTAGGGATCATAGGTGCTCTAACATGACATGTTGGCATCATTGTAATAGCTTGAGCTGGAAGCATCAATCCTCCTCCATTAGGATTGGCTTTCTTAGTAATCCAATGTATCAATATTTTCTATAGGAAGTCTTCTTAGAAAAATAGCAATAAGATGGTCCATAACATTCAGATAAATCTAAATAATAGCCTTAATTGGTATAGTTTATGACATTTCTAGCTTGCAATATGCCATATGAAAGCAATGTTTGAAGCATGAAACCATCTCAATGGGGTCCCTTTTGATTGATATGAATTCTTGATATATCACAACTAGGTTTATGAAAGTTTTGAATTATTTTAAGAACAATTTTTGAAACTTTTCTAGTCTCCAATACATCTAGGTGGAAAATTAACATACCAATTAAAGGAAACTTCTCCAAAGAGTAGGTGTAGTGCCTGCCCTCGTTCACATCTTTCTGGACACATTGTTGTTATTATTATCAGACTATGCTAGACTAGTTTTATGTTAATGGATTAGTGGTATTGTTTTGAGACTATCAGACATTATGTTATCGACTTAGTGGATATATGAAGAGATCATTTAGACTTTACATTTCATGTATGCATGATGATCATTACATTGCTTTAAGTTATTGATGATGATTAGTTAGATGGTTTATTATCTCATGTGTTTTATTATGGATACTTACCCCATACTCGCATGTGTATGGTGTGCATATTTTTTCTTATTGTATATCATTTTTGATATGGTTAAGGAAGGGAGTCGTAGTCACCTGCTAGTTGGGATCTACATGATGCACCACTTCCTGCCATTGCCTATTTAGCTTAGCATTATATATATTGTATGTACATGCATGGTTTTTTATGTAGGTTGCACGTACCGGATATCAACTTCCTTGAATTGCCAGGATCAGCGTACCCTATTATATTATCTCAATGATAAGAGAACAGAGATAAATTCTCAAGTCCAAATCCCAAACCCTTAAACCATTTGTTCTAGTGAGGTAGGACAAGTATCTGGATATTTTACCCACCAAATGTGTCGGATAACATATTTCATGATTTTTAACCCTTTAGACTGATTTTGTGCAAATTGTTCTATGATGGGTTTTTATATTTTATCTTGGAGGTCTATGCTAAATTTTCTATTAATTAAGTCTTAATAAATAGATTTAATTAATAAATTAATTATTTTGAGAAAATTAATATAATATCATGATCTTTGATATTTTGATTAAAATTAATTAAATGAGAATTAATTGAGAAAAAGAATTAAATTAAAAAAATTAGAATTTAAAAATTAATAATAATTTTAAAATAATAATAAAGTAATAAATAAATAATAATAATAAAAGTTATAAAAATTAAAATGAAATTTATAAGAAAATTAAAAAAATGTTATAAGCTTGCTTAGGAGTAAACGTACATTTTTATTTCTCATATGTCAACAACATGAGGGTTAGTGCACCAATTAAGCACATGGTGTCTACAACCCTATCTATGACTTATCTAGAAGGTTGGAATAGACTCATGCTTAGTTGTCTACACCTTCTAGTTGTTTCTAGAGACATTCTAGGTGCTTCCTAAGAGGCCTTTATATTCAAGCATTCCTAGAAGTTTAGACATAGCGTGGGAGAGCATTTTGGAGCATTGGAGGACTCAGGAACTTTGGAGAAGAGAGGAGCTTGCTCTACAAGTTTTCTGAGGAAAAGTGAATTATCATCAAAATCTGGGTAGACTCTTGTGATTTTGCTTATGCTACTTCCACATCTTTCACTTCCTATCTTCTTCGTGTCTTCCATATGTTTTCTGAGGATTTCTCCTATTTTAATTGCATGTATTCTCAATATGGGTAGTTAAAAATTATTTGAGAAAAATTTATATGCATAGATCTGAAGAGAACACAGGGCTAGGGTTTTAAATCCATTAGAAAATTTATTGAGTAAATTTGGAGAACAAATATTCACATGGATTTCATTAAATTGAAAACCTTTAGGAAATTATGTTTATATGAATATGCTAATTTAGATCTACAAATAAATAAATATATATATATATATATATATAGCTTAATTAATCTCTGCATGTATATATATATATACACACACACATATATATACATATATATTTTATTGCAAATCCGAACATTAATCACATCACGATTTATGTCTTTTATAAAATGTTATAAATTTTTATAAAGAAAAAATGATTCGCATATTATATGTGGGCAGGGAGGGCCAAGCCCGTACCCACACCTCTGTACCTACGACAGTAGGCCTGCACAACACGATTTAATTGATGATGGATATTATATATGGTAACGGGTATGGCATCGTTTGGACGTGATTTGCAATTCAATTTTTGTAACTCATTTTTCATTAAAACATTGTTATTGTTAATATATGTGTGTGTGTGTGTGTGTGTGTGTGTGTGTGTGTGTGTGTGTGTGTGTGTGTGTGTGTGTGTGTGTGTGTGTGTGTTTGTGTACGTATGTATATAAGTATATATGTATACATATATTTTATTAGTTATGAATAATTATTATATTTAAGAGATTGAATTAATGGGTCATTCTTTTAAAAGATAAAGGTTTTAAAATACCAATGATAGTTGTCAATTATTATTTAAAAAGAAAGATATTAATAAGTTAACTTAATTCAACTTAGTTTAATTAAGGTTAATCATTTGAATGTGTTATAAACTGAAGAATTGACCTATGCAATTACTGGAACTCAATAGGAGTCAACTTGGACAACCTTTACAAAAACATATAATTAGAAAATTGAATCTAGTGGTTTTGGGAGAGAAACTTTTTAACAAATACATGGGATGGGAAAAACATAAAAATGATTCTCCATTCATTATCTAAAACTTGAAACTAAAACTAAAACCTCCACATTTAAATCAAGCATGTAATTTTAGCAAAAACAAAACATGGCTTTGCATTGTGTTTTCTTTGTGCTATTTGTTTAGGGTTTAGGGTTGACTAGTGTTGACCAGTTATAGCACATCTACTAGAGGCTCGGGAGTTATGATTGTGATGTCATGATGACGTTTTATTTATGATCTTTATAAACCCGACCATGGTTATGTGATGGAATGCTCTATGAAATGCTTGTATTTATTGAATGTTATTTTTATATATGAGACACTTGACCTAATCATTTTTGAGTCATTGATCAGTTATCCTTGGGATATTTTCTAGTCGCCATGATGGGACTGAAATGTTGATTTATGATGTCATTTTGTGACATGTTTTGACTAAACCATTTTGGAGTCTTCGATTAATATGCTTTGAGATATATTTTGGTTATTGAGAACCAATGGATACTTTTGATTATCAATGATGCTTCAGTTGCCAATAGAGAGT
This sequence comes from Cupressus sempervirens, assembly GCA_028749045.1. Taxonomy (NCBI): domain Eukaryota; kingdom Viridiplantae; phylum Streptophyta; class Pinopsida; order Cupressales; family Cupressaceae; genus Cupressus; species Cupressus sempervirens. The sequence goes on from CM053787.1 coordinate 853,217,614, forward strand.
TGTTGTGGTCATGATTTTCTATGGATGCTTGCTCATGGAGATTTGATGCTTTATTGTGCATATTTGATTTTCTTATTATGGATTATCTTTTGTGATTTTGAGAGTTATGGTTCCATGAGCTTAGGGTAGGTTATCTGCTTGTAGTGTTGGGAAGTGGCTTGCAATGGGGGACGGGGCCCTAAGAGGCTGCCAGGGTAACTCATTGTAAGTTGGTTAATAAGTGAAAACATTCACACCTAATACTAACTAAATGAACCTAAAAAGATAATTGTTTTGTTCCCGCCCATGCCTTGAGTGCTTGTATGGACTAGGATGGGAGTAGAGAGAACACATGGTTGTGACCTTGCATTCCATAGTATGCCTTGTCAGTATGAGAGGCTACTAGTGGCTACATGAGGATTAGTAGGGACTCATGGAGTTTAGCTAACTACCAAGGTAACTTCTACATGATATATGAGATGACACTTTCCTGCTTGCATAGTAGGTTTCCTACATGTCTTTGTGTGCCTCTAGGAATTAGATGTCAATTTTCTGTTTGGAACCTTTGAGTTAGTATACTTCTAGGATTTTGAGACTTAGAGAGTATTCTTATGCTATGTGATTTTGATAACCTGTCTGGGACTTGAGATTATCTCCTCAGCACGGTGGGAGTGGACCACTTAGGTACCACACAGTCAAGTGGTAATGTTTTTCCACTCTTATCATTTGAGATCCAATTGAGACATCATGGCTGCTGCGTCCTTCATGATGGTGGATATGTATCTTTTCACTGATGATTAGCATATGTTAGATGATGTTATCTTATGCTTATATTTGCATGTTAGATTACTTTATTCAGATGATATAGTATATGTTAGGAGTGATATTGCTACTATGTTAACAACTGATGATCCCTTTGGTGATTTGGGATGTTACGCATGGAGGGATGGCTAGTAGCCATGATGGTCTAATGATGCTATTAATGGTTGAGAGGAACTGTGCACTTAGTTTATTATGTTTGATCTTTATGATGGATGTATATATCTTCTATGATGATGTATCATATGTATCACATGATTATCTTTACTTTGATGTATCATGGACTAGATTAGGACGATGAACCTTATTTCACATATGTATATTCTTTTAAGCTTTTCATACCCTGTGACATGTATAGTGGATGATTGAGCATTTAGAAATGTAATGTATAAACATTGGACTTATCATTATTATGTCATGTGGTTGTTGTATTAGATGGATTCAATAATGTTAGTTGATTTAGATGTAATTCAGCATTAAGGGATCCTTAAAGAATGTAATCTATTATGTATGTTATGTTTTCTTTTGGATCAACATTGCTATTTCTTCCATTATTGTGTATAAGTTATATGTGGTATTTACATTCATGTTTAAAAGAAAATGGTACCAAACTTAGCAAAATTATAGGTTAATTCTTTGGATCCGTTGGGGAGGTATTACATTTGGTATCAGAGCCCGAGTTTCTACATTGGGAGCTTTGGGTATTTTAGAACAATTAGAACTTTAAATTATTAAGTGTATCTTTTCAAACTTGAAAAACTCGGTGAAGTGAAATAGAACTTGAACTACTACTTGTCTATTTTTTTTGTACTTCAACACTTAGCTTCAAACTAGAAATTTTACTTAAACCTAATCATAGGGTTGAACTTAGTCTATTGCAACATGTGTCTTTTGATTGTAATAGTACTTTGTACTATTGTAGGATGGTATTTGGGAACTAGGTCTTCTATTAGAGGCTGTGGTAGAGGCTGTGGTAGAGGTCATGGTCATGGAAAAGCTATCAGTGCCCATGAGTCTACACATGGGGGATTTTCTCATGAAGAGAGTAGAGGAGAGCATGCTAGTAAGCAGCAGGAAAAGAGCCGTAGAGAGGATGAAGTTGAGTCTGAAAAGGTTGATTTGAGATAGATGATGTAGACTATTCTTGAACATCTACCTCCTATTCCAGATCAACCCAAAGCACATTAGACAGATCAAGAGCATAGACTGAAGTCTAGAAGTCCTCAAAAGGATTGACAGAGGTCCATTGTGTCCACTCAAATGAAGGATCTTTCGAGATCCAAGGTCAAGCCTTTCAATGGGCGAGGTTATGGTTATGTGGCTGAACAGTGGCTTATTTCCCTCAATAGGATTATTGCCATGCAAATGTTCGACAGCAATGTTAAGGCAAGATTTGCAATCACCAATTTGGAGAATTTTGGGGCCACTTGGTGGACAATTGAGGACAAGAAGCTTGGAATCAATATGAGTAGTGTCACTTGGGAACTATTGTTAGAAAGTTTTTGTGAATGATTCCTACTAGAGGAATGGAAGCAACAAAGGGCAGATGAGTTTCAAAATCTCAGGTAGTACACTATGTCAGTGACAGAGTATGAGCATAAGTTTTATGAGCTCATGTCTTTTTCAGGATTTAACAAAAATTCAGCTTAGTTGACACAACACTTTATTAGGGGTTTGAACAATTGTATAATTGGGGGTGTTAAGGTATTTGAGCCAAAAATCCTCAAGGGTGCAGTATGTCGAGCTATCCTTATTGAGAAAAGTGTCAACCTTGGTCAAGGAGGCTTTGGAGGAGCACCAGTAGTGTCAAGATCTAAAGGGAACTACAATTCAGGTTGTAACAGGAAGCCTTCTTTTTCTAAGGGGAAACAGTATTAGTCGTAGTCTTAGCTTACATAATAATAGAAGAGATCGAATTCTTAGGCTCAAGGTGGTGGTAGACGTTCTAACTCCAATAACAACCGCAATACTCAATGCAATAAACAAAATCAGCCCAATCAGCCAGCTCAAAGCAGTCAATCTTTTGTTAGCAAGAATAGCCATCAACAATCAAATGCACCACCTATGGGGAAAGGATCTAGCAAAAATACAAAAAAAATTTCATTTGGACAGATTGGACATTATGCAGCTCAGTATCCACAGTGAGAACCTCAATTTTTAGGACCTAAGCCTATAGTTTTAGAGCCTATAGTTGGTGATGTGGGTAGAGCTCATAGAGTATTTTTAGCAGTAGATCATCATCAAGAAAATCATCAGAGAATAGTGGTTGAGAGCATAGGTGTTATTCAAGGTATATCTCTTTCAGTATTGTTTGACTCAGGAGCTACAGATTCATTTATTTCACCATCTATAGTTTCTAAGTGTAAGCTGGATGCGGTGAAACAAGATAATGGTTCACAACTGGAACTAGCCTTAGGTATTAAGGCCTCCATAGATTTTGTAGTTCATAAGTGTGGGCTTAGTTTAGGAGGTTTTGATACTTTAGTTGACCTTCAAGTCATACCCATTGGTTCCTACAATGTGGTTTTGGTTATGGAATGGCTTGGATCTCATAGAGCTAATACAGATTGCAGGAAGAAGATTATAATGTGCCAAGATGACCAAGGGAATGATGTGAAGATAGTTGGGATACCAAGGCCTATAGCTCTGGGGATGATTTCTACTATGCAATTGAAGTAGAGTTTCCATAAGGGATGTCAAATATTTTTTGTTATGATAAATGATCTTGATGAGGAAGATCCCATGAAGAAGCCCTTAGATCACCTGATTTTACAAGAATATCCAGATGTCTTTCCAAGTGAGATTCCAGGCATGCCTCCAAAGAGGTACATCAATTTTAGTATTGATCTAATTCCTAGAGCAAAGCCTATCTTTAAAGCTCCTTATCATATGACTACACAAGAACTGGGTGAGTTGCATCTTTAGCTAGAGGAACATCTAGCCAAAGGGAGCATTTGACCTAGTGTATCACCATGGGGAGCTCCAGTGCTCTTTGTGAAGAAGAAAGATGGCTCTTTATGCCTTTGTATTGACTATAGATAGTTGAATAAGGTGAATATTAAGAATAGGTATCCTCTGCCTAGGATTGATGACTTATTTGATCAGATCAAGGGAGCTACAGTATTCTCCAAGATTGACCTTAAGTTAGGATACCACCAGCTTTGCATTAAGGAAGCTGATATTCACAAGACCACTTTTTGAACTCGCTATGGGCATTATGAGTTTACAGTGGTACCTTTTGGGTTGACTAATGCTCCATCAGTTTTCATGAGTTTGATGAATGGAGTGTTCTGATCTTATCTTGACAGGTTTGTACTTGTGTTTCTTAATGATATATTGATATATTCTAAGACTCGAAAGGAGCATGAGGAACACTTGCGATTGGTCTTATAGTGTTTAAGAGACAATCAAATTTATGCCAATGCAGCTAAGTGTGAATTCTTCAAATTGGAGATTCAGTATTTAGGGCATGTCATTTTAGGTGATGGTATTTTAGTGGATCCTGCAAAGATTCAAATGATAGTAGATTGGCCTACACCGACTAATGTGTCAGAGATTCATAGTTTCATGGGTCTAGCTTGTTATTATTGCAAATTTGTCCAAAACTTCTCTAGGATAGCACATCCTATCACATCTCTTCAGAGGAAAGGAAAGAAGTTTGTGTGGATAGAGAAATGTGAGGAAGCATTTCAAAAGCTCAAGGAGCTTTTGACTAGTGCATTGATCTTAGCAGTACTTGATCCAGAAGGTGATTTCATGGTGTGTACAGATGCTTCTCTTGAAGGGATTGGGTAGTGTTGATGCAGAATGGACGGGTGATTGCGTATGAGTCATGCAAGCTCAAGGATCACAAGCTAAATTATCCTACACATGATCTTGAGTTAGTAGTAGTAGTTCATGCTTGAACAAGGTGGAGACATTTCTTTTCGGGGCATAGATTTGAGCTACACAATGATCATCACAATCTTTAGTACATTTTCACTCAGCCTAATTTTAATTCTCGCCAAAGACGATGGATGGAATTTCTATGCGAGTATGATTTTAAGGTGAATTATATTTAGGGAAAGGAGAATGTGATGGCAGATGCTTTTAGTCATAGGAGACATGTGGTATCATCTATGACTCTTAGTGTGGATTTGAGAAGTCAGATTCTTTAGGCACTTCCTATAGATTCTTGGTATCAAGAAGTGTGGAGAGAGAGAGATTCAGGAAGACCTTTGTAAGGTAGGTTTGCAGGCTACATTTGAGAGTTAGATGGTCTTATGAGACATTTTGGGAGGATTTATGTGCCATTACTAGATGAGCTTTGCACCTTGATTTTAGCAGAGGCCCATCGTACACCTTACTCAGCCCATCCAAGTGTCAAGAAGATGAATGCTAATTTGAGACATTTGTTCTTTTGGTCTGGGATGAAGTGAGACATTTCTGATTATGTGGCTAGGTATCTTGAGTGTCAGAGAGTTAAGGCAGAACACCAACACCCAGCTAGAATTTTGCAGCCAAATCTCATTTCTCATGGAAGTGGGACATCATCTCTATGGACTTCATAGTAGGATTACCTATGACTGTTCATTGACATGATGCTATCATGGTCACTATTGATCAGTTGACTAAGGTGCCACATTTTTCACCAATCAAGTCATCCTACACAACAGCTTCTCTAGCTAATGTCTTCATGCATGACATTGTGAGATTACATGGTATTCCTAGGAAGATCATTTATGACAGGGATCTAGTGTTCACATCCATATTCTAGACATCATTGCAACATGAACTTGGAAGTGCAATTAAATTTCAGTTTGGCATATCATCTAGAGATAGATGGTTAGACAGAGAGGGTGAATCAAGTTTTGGAAGATATGTTACATATGTATGTGATGGATAAGTAGACACATTGGGAGGATTATCTCTACCTAGTGGAGTTTTCTTACAACAATGGGTGTCATAGTTCTATTGGCATGGCACCATTTCAAGAATTATATGGAAATCCTTGTCATATACCATTGAGTTGGGATAGTCTTGAGGATCAGATCCTATTGGGTCTTGAGATGCTTCGTGATATGGAGCAATAGGTAGTACATATCCGAGAGCACTTGTCTACGGCACAGGACAAGCATAAGAAGTATACTGATGCACATAGGACAAATAAGTAGTTTGCTGTGGGAGATAAGGTTTTTTTGAGAGTGTGTCCACAAAAGATTCTGATCCGATATTGAAAGGGTTCTAAGTTAGCACCTTGCTTTGTGGGACCATTCGAGATTCTAGAGAGGATTGGCCCAGTTGCTTATCACCTTGCTCTACCGCCCAGCCTAGCTTACATTCATGATTTTTTCCATGTTTCAATACTTAGGCTGTATATTCATGATATTGTACATGTTGTTGATTAGAAAGTGTTGCAGATAGAGAATGGGCAACTGGATTTGGAGCCAATTTGTATTCTAGAGTAGCAGGAGTTGACCTTCAGGGGTCGAACCATCGAGCAGGTAAGGGTCCAATGGGACCCTACTGATGATTCTTCAGCCACATGGGAGGATGTAGCTAGATTATAGGAGTTATATCAAAAAAAATTTATAGGCTTCCAAGACTAAGCCTAATCCAAGGGGGGGTGGATGTAGTGCCTACCCTCATTCACATATTTCTGGGCACATTGTTGTTATTATTATCAGACTATGCTAGACTAGTTTTATGTTGATGGATTAGTGGTATTGTTTTGAGACTATCAGACATTTTGTTATGGATTTAGTGGATATATGATGAGATCATTTAGACTTTACATTTAATGTATGCATGATGATCATTACATTGCTTTCAGTTATTGATGATGATTAGTTAGATGGTTTATTATCTCATGTGTTTTATTATGGATACTTACCCCATACTTGCATGTGTATGGTGTGCATGTTTGTTCTTATTGTATGGAGTTTTTGATATGGTTAAGGAAGGGAGTCATAGTCACTTGCTAGTTAGGATCTACACGATGCACCACTTCTTGCCATTGAGAGTTTAGCTTAGCATTATATATATTGTATGTACATGCATGGTTTTTTATGCACGTTGTAGGTACTGGGTATCAACTTTCCTAAATTGCCAGGATGAGCGTACCCTATTATATTATCTTAATGATAAGAGAAGGGAGATAAATTCTCAAGTCGAAATCTCAAACCCTTAAACCATTTGTTCTAGTGAGGTAGGAAAAGTATCTAGATATTTTATCCACCGAATATGTCGGATGACATATTTCATGATTTTTAACCCTTTAGACTGATTTTGTGTGAATTGCTCTATGATGGATTTTTATATTTTATCTTGGAGGTCTATGGTGAATTTTATATTAATTAAGTCTTAATAAATAGATTTAATTAATAAATTAATTCTTTGCAAAAAATTAATATAATATCATGATCTTTCATATTTTGATTATAATTAATTAAATGAGAATTAATTGAGAAAAATAATTAAATAAAAGAAAACTAAAAATTAAAAATTAATAATAATTATAAAATAATAATAAAGTAATAAATAAATAATAATAATAAAAGTTATAAAAATTAAAATGAAAGTTATAAGAAAATTAAACAAAAGTTATAAGCTTGCCTAGGTGTAAACGCACCTTTTTATTTTTCATATGTCAACAACACGGTGGTTAGTGCACCAATTAAGCACATGGTGTCTACAACCCTATGACTTATCTAGAAGGTTGGAATAGACTCATGCTTAGTTGCCTACACCTTTTAGTTGTTTCTAGAGACATTCTAGGTGCTTCCTGAGAGGCCTTTATATTTAGGCATTCCTAAAAGTTTAGACATAGTGTGAGAGAGTGTTTTGGAGCATTGGAGGACTCGAGAACTTTGGAGAAGGAAGGAGCTTACTCTGCAGGTTTTCTAAGGAAAAGTGAATTAGCATCAAAATCCAGGTAAACTATTGTGATTTTGCTTATGCTACTTCCACATCTTGCACTTCCTATCTTCTTCATGTCTTCCATATGTTTTATGACAGTTTCTCCTATTTTAATTGTATGTATTCTCAATATGGGTAGTTAAAAAATATTTGAGAAAACTTTATATGCATAGATTTGAAGAGAACACAGGGCTACGACTTTAAATCTATTAGAAAACTTATTGAGTAAATTTGGAGAACAAATATTTTTATGGATTTCATTAAATTGAAAACCTTTAGGAAATTGTGTTTATATGAATATGCTAATTCAGATCTGCAAATATATATATATATATATATATATATATATATATATATATATATATATAATGCTTAATTAATCTCTACATGATTATATATATCTATACACACACACACACACACACACACACACACACATATATATATATATATACATATATATTTTATTGGAGAACTGAATGTTAACCGCATCGCGATTTACATTTTTTATAAAATGTTATAAATTTTTATAAAGAAAAAATGATTCGCATATTATATGTGGGCGGGGAGGGCCAAGCCCGTAACCCCACCTCTATACCTACGACAGTAGGCCCGCACGACACCGTTTAATTGATGGCAGATATTATCAATGGTAACGGCTATGGCGTCATTTGGACCCGATTTGCAATTCAATTTTTGTAACTCATTTTTCATTAAAACATTGTTATTGTTAATATAGATATATATATAAGTATATATGTATAAATATATTTTATTAGTTATGAATAATTATTATATTTAAGAGATTTAATTAATGGGTCATTCTTTTAAAAGATAAAGGTTTTAAAATACCAATGATAGTTGTCAATTATTATTTAAAAAGAAATATATTAATAACTTAATTAAACTTATTTTAATTAAGGTTAATCATTAGAATGTGTTATAAACTGAAGACTTCAATTATGCAATTACTGGAACTCGATAGGAGTCAACTTGGACAACATTTACATAAACAATATAATTAGAAAATTGAATCTAATGGTTTTGGGAGAGAAATTTTTTAACAAATACATGCGATGGGAAAAATGTACAAGTGATTCTCCATTCATTATCTAAAACTTGAAATGAAAACTGAACCCTCCACATTTAAATCAAGTATGTAATTTTAGCAAAAACAAAACATGTGTTTGCATTGTGTTTTTTTTGGGCTATTTGTTTAGGGTTTAGGGTTGACTAGTGTTGACCAATTATAGGACGTCTACCAAAGGCTCAAGAGTTATGATTGTGATGTCATTATGATGTTTTATTTACGATCTTTATAAACCCGACCATGGTTATGTGATGGAATGCTCTATGAAATGCTTGTATTTATTGAATGTTATTCTTATATATGAGACACTTGACCTAATCATTTTTGAGTCATCAATCAGTTATCCTTGGGATATTTTCCAGTCACCATGATGGGACTGAAATTTTGATCTATGATGTCATGTTGTGACATGTTTTGACTGAACCATTCTGGAGTCTTTGATCAATATGCTTTGAGATATATTTTGGTTATTGAGAACTAGTGGATACTTTTGATTATTAGTGATGCTTCAGTTTTCAATAGAGAGCTGTTGTGGTCATGACTTTCTATGGATGCTTGCTCATGGAGATTTGATGCTTTATTGTGCATATTTGATTTTCTTATTATGGATTATCTTTTGTGATTTTGAGATTTATGGTTCCATGAGCTTAGGGTACGTTATCTACTTGTAGTGTTGGGAAGTGGCTTGCAATGGGGATCGGGACCCTAAGAGGCTGCCAGTGTAACTCATTGTAAGTTGGTTAATAAGTGAAAACATTCACACCTAATACTAACTAAATGAACCTAAAAAGATAATTTTTTTGTTCTTGCCCATGCCTCGAGTGCTTGTATAGACTAGGATGGCAGTAGAGAGAATGCATGGTTGTGACCTTGCATTCCATAGTATGCCTTGTCAGTATGAGAGGATGCTAGTGGCCGCATGAGGATCAGTAGGGACCCGTGGAGTTTAGCTAACTACTAGGGTAATTTTTACATGATATATGCGATGACACTTTCCTACTTGCATAGTAGGTTTCCTACATGTCTTTGTGTGCCTCTTGGAATTAGATGTCAATTTTGTGTTTGGAACCTTTGAGTTAGTATACTTCTAGGATTTTGAGACTTAGAGAGTATTCTTATGCTATGTGATTTTGATAGCTTGTCTAGGACTTGAGATTGTCTCCTCAGCATGGTGGAAGTGGACCACTTAGGTACCACGGGGTCGGGTGGTAGTGTTTTTCCACTCTTATCATTTGAGATCCGATTGAAACATCATGGATGATGTGTCCTTCATGATGGTGGATATGTATCCCTTCACTGATGATTAGTATATGTTAGATGATGTTATCTTATGCTTATATTTTAATGTTAGATTACTTTTTGCATATGATATAGTATATGTTAGGAGTGACATTCCTACTATGTTAACACCAACGATGTCTTTAGTGATTTGGGATGTTATGCATAGAGGGATGGTTAGGACCTACGATGGTCTAATGATGCTATTAATGGTTGGGAGGAACCATGCACTTAGTTTATTATGTTTGAGCTTTATGATGGATGTATATATCTTCTATGATGATGTATCATGTGTATCATATGATTATTTTTACTTTGATGTATCATGGACTAGATTAGGATGATGAACCTTATTTTACATATGTATATTCTTTTAAGCTTTTCATACCCTGTGACATGTATAGTGGATGATTGAGCATTTAGAAATGTAATGTATCAACATTGGACTTATCGTTATTATGTCAAGTGGTTGTTGTATTAGATGGATTCAATAATGTTAGTTGATTTAGATGTAATTCAGCATTAAGGGATCCTTAAAGAATGTAATCTATTATGTATGTTATGTTTACTTTTAGATGGACATTGCTATTGCTTCTGTTATTGTGTATAAATTATATGTGGTATTTAATTTCATGTTAAAAAAAAAAATGCTACCAAACTTAGCAAAATTCTAGGTTAATTCTTTGGATCCCTTGGTGGGGCATTATAGTAGGAGAATAAGTGGGGAACCACATTCTCGTTAGCAATCTAATTGAAAATGTAAATTTTCTTGAACACCTTAACATGATCCTTGGCTATTCTTGTCTCTCTATAGATAAACCTTGGGAAAAACTTCTTAGAATTCTTAATAAAGTCATTGAGTACACCTATCAAGTTAATTGGTTAGTCTACAACATTTGCAAAAAAAACCATCAAAGGATTTGGTGGAATAACGGGTGGTTGTTATGGAGGTTGAACTAAAGAAGATGATGAAATATTGAGTGGAAGTTGTATAATTTGAGGGAATCCTTTGTCGTTGTGAGGCTTTTGAAAGTGGATAAGTTCAAGGAACTTGGGTGCACTAGGTGAAGATCTTAAAGCTTACTAAAATGGAGATGGCAGATCAGGATCTTCTAGTTTGTGTCAATTTTGGAAAACAAAAATGCATCTCTACAAAATTACACTTTCTTAAAAAATATGGTGCACGCTAGAACCTTGCACACCTTGCGTGCCTCACAAGCTAGTGCACCTCAAGATATTGGTAGTTCAAAAAAAAATTGAGATTGTTAAAATGCAAAATTTTGAAATTTCAAGTTGTTTTCTTCTATTCTTAATAGTTGAGGCCCTCCTTCTAGCACCACTTTTGTTGAGCTATAGTTTTTCATGATGCTTAATGGCAGTGATTCTTTTGAAATCCTCTCTTGAAAAGCTAATCTAGGATTAACTCCAAGGTTCCAAATGATCTTGCAACCTACTAGAATCTGCTTAGTAGAAGATAAATGTGTTTGTTCAAGAGGACGCCTTTTTTGGTTTTGATTGATTTGGATAGGATTTTGAATATGCTTTCTATGTCAAAAGAAAAAACAACACAAAAGAAAATATATTTTTCTATTCTTCTATTTTTGAAACAAATGTAATCTAAAAATGTAACTATACAAATTCCTAATTTAACCAATAGTTAGTAAAGAAAATAATAAAGATAGGGTAAGAAGAGGTTTAATCAAATGCCTTGAAACAATAAATTCCTAATGGACATAAGATATGGAAACAACACATCTAAGAGTTAAGCCTTTGAAAATATTGGTAGGTAAACAATGAAAATAGGAGCAACACTTCCTTAATTCCACAGATGCAATCATAGATGGGAATTCAATAACCATAAAATGTTTTTCTTTTCATCAGATTGCAAGGCCACAAAAAGTGCACACATGTGAGACAAAAAGTTATGCAGGAACAATAGGGTGATCACTTCTCCAACTATGTTAGTAGAATTTGTAAAACCATAGCGAATAATAGAACTAAAAGATTACACAATCAAATCAACACAAAAAAAAAATTGGCTCCATTATTATAATGAACAAGAATCCACAAAAATAACAAACTCAAGCAAGAATAACTACACTTTGAATGAGAGCACCAATAGCATATATTATTGCATTAAAATAATGACTTGGAATACATATTACATTCTTGAGTTTATAAGAATTATTCTCCTCAATTTGTGTTGAGAGTGAAATATCTCTTTATGCAAACATATTCTTCTAAAATAATAAAACAAATCTATTTATGTAGAAACTAACTCTCTAATTGGTGCTAACTAGGACTCCATCCTTATTTATATCATTAAATGGATGCATGAGCCTTCACATGTCTTACAAAGAAGAAATCATGAGAAAATAAGAAAAATAAAACCATTAGATGATGTGGGAGTCTTTAGAGGTGCCAAAAATAGAAGCTCAGAGTTCACTAGATGTTTATAGGTGTTAAACTCTTGTCAGAATGCATTTCTAGTGCATAGAAATCTCTAAATTTAGAACAAGTAGTTAACTATTAACAAACCTCTAAATTATTCAAAAAATTTTGGCACACCTTGGAAGAAGTGCACCTTGGAAGTAGTGCACCTTGCACACCTCATGCACTTCCACACCTCAAAAGCAAGTCCAAAGAATGCAAAATTTTACCAAATCTCTAAACTAAAATTCTAGCTTCTAAGTTTTGTTCCCCTTCATACCAGAGTTATGTCTAGGTATTTTCTCTTGAATTTCTCTATAATATCAATGACTTGGGTTGCATCTAGAAAATCTAAAGCTTCATTTTTGTCCTTCACTTGTTTCCTATAATTGCCCACCTCGATGTGAGTTTCTACAAAATCTCATAATTTCACATCCACATCTAGTGATGCCCCTTTAGTCTTAAATTCTTGTCTCATATTATCATCAATGGAAGCTTCTTCAAAATTATTTCAAAAATATTGAACAACTACCACTATGGTCATCAATTTATCCCTTGAATCATCTTAAATATTGTTTATGCAAGCATCACTATAATACTTCTCCGCCTCAAAATTTTCTCTTGGTTTTGATCCTTGAGCTTATGAATATCCACCTGTAATGTTTCCATTACTTTTTTGTGTTATGCAATCTTCTCTATCTAGTCATCTATTTTATCTAACTCATCTATTTTATATACATCCATCAACATCTAATACCATTGACCCTTTATGGATTGTAATGCTTGCGGGTCTTTACCCTAGATATGTATTTTGTCCATTAATCTAGAATCCTAGTTTAATATAGCAACCAACTTATCTACATTATTCTTTATATGGTATAGTACTTAAAGATTTCCTTGTATCATTTTTACACCTTTTTCTTCAAAACTTTCTTGCCATTTCTAACAAGCTTTCAAAAATGGATCAAGTTGCATAGTCTCCTTATTTCTTTTCTCAAGTGTCATATTTAGAGTCTCCTTAGAATTGTTTAGATCCAATAGACCAACTACTTTATTTAGATATCCCCTTATGATTTTAGTTCCCTTTTTAAGGGTTATCAATTTAGTCTTATCCTATTCTAAGTGCCTAAATACTTCTTTGATTATTTTTCTAACCATTAATTTGGTAATATCCATTGTGGGTTTTCCTAATATGACCTTCCTAATTTGATAATATTTTGGGGTCAAGTCTTCAATATTTTCATGTGGAGGATGGATAGAAACATGGGAGAACAAGTCTTCCTTTTGATTTCTCATTACAAAGGCCAATGTTCATGCATCATGTATAGGCGACTCAGGCTTCTTAAGAGCTTTAATTAATTCTCTCATTCCCTATTCCTTAGTAGAATACATCACTATTTTGTTTCTAACCCTCACTTCTTTCCTCAACCATCTCAGAGTATTTACCATAAAATATTTACCTTTAGAAGAAGAAGATATTTTTTCTACTATGCTTTTTCCCTTAACACTCCTCTCTAGAGTCTTCTGCCTTTGTGAGAGATCCACATTGGTCATCTCTATGTTTATTGAATCCATAATCCTCACCTCTATATCATGAGAATTCTATTGAGGCTCTTCATATATTTTCCCTTCCTCCAATAATTCATTGACGAGTATTTATTGTGGCTCTTATTTGTGTTTAGGTTGCACCTATTCTTCATTACCTAGAGGGAGAGGAGTAGTTGAAGCTTTATCTAAGTAAGATAAATCTTGACTTGATGATCTTGTTGACTGAGGTGGAAATTGGCTCAAATCCTCTTGTCAAGGTTGATTTATCAAAGTATCCCTTATTTTATCACCTACCAACTTAGTCCCTATTGCCATGAAATCAAAATCTAAAAGACATTAGCCCTTTCCTCCTCTTGCTCATCAATCCATTATTACAACTCATCTTTGAAAGTTGTAGATTGAATAGGTTGTGTTGTAATGGATGGTGGTTTAATAGTGAAGCTTCTTCTCCATTCTAATTCTATAGCCCTAGAAAGACACTTCCTCTAACTTAGGGGAAGGTTATCTTCTTTTTCCTCATCATCCCCTTCTTCGTCTTCTAGAATAACTTCTAGAACTAATGGAAAATGAATAACTTTTCTTATTACCATTTGTCTTCTTTTAACTAGATTTTTTATCTTTCTTCTTTTGGGAGTTGATGGGGAAGCTTGTACCTCTTTTTTAGGTAGAGATACTTCTTGTATTTTTGCTTTAGCTCCTTGCCCTTGTTTTGGTGGTAGCACTCAAGGATTATCCTAAGTCTAGATATTTTCTACATATTCTACCCTTTGTACATTCTCTACCCCTTGTTGTTTTTATGCTTGAGTTGTTCCTTCTTTTAGCTGGTCTTGTTGGGGGGAAGTTCTTTTTCTCTTTCCTTTACCCTTCTAAGCCCTAAAGTATCCAACTTCTCTATCAATTTGGTGCACTATTTCTCACCTTATTGGGGACTAAGTTGTGAAAGTGGGAATTGCTATATTTTCTCCTTGACCTTTCACTAGGGGGGTTGTAGCTTGGAAAACTATAGATTGAGGAACTAAATCTAGCTTGAATGGTCTTTTGATCCAATCCTTGGTCAATTAGATGACATGCCTTTTCCTATGATTAATATTTCAATTTTCCTCTTTATTGATCTTTGCATTCATGATAGGCCGACCAAAAATCTTATCTCTATTGTAAAATGGATCTAGGATCTCTTTGGTATCTTGATATACTATCTTTAAAGGGACTTTTATCTTCAAGGAACTACCTATCAAATAGAGAGTCATCCTACAATAATCCCTTATACTGATTTCATAGTCATCCATTACATTCATCCAATGATTGTCTATGGAATCTTCGTGTTGGAAATGCTTCCCTACCAAGTACTACACTCTTCCAATGTTATCAAAATAGGGACAAGGAGAGTTACATTCTTCTATGGGATACTAATCCCACTTAGATTCAAAAGTTAGAATATCTTGTTTTCAGACCACACTAAAAGGTTCTATAGTAATGGGCCATACCCAGGTTTTCTATGTTGCTTCCTTACTCTCTCATATGTAGACAAGAGTTGTCATGAAATCTCTAGAAATATGATCTTGTGACATGGATATCTATGGAGCTTCTCTAGATTGGTGGTCATAATTGATACCCTTAAATAAGTGAATTCCTTAAATTGGATGTAGTAGGGACCAATTTTAATAATCTTTGTTGTTGCCTCATCAGACATCCTTTTCATATAATCTACCTCAATGAATAAAATAATTGCCAAAATAAAGGCATCATTCACTATTATGTATTCCTTATTATGCTTTGAAAGCTTTTTCTTCACCAACTGGGGGTATAGGATATAAGGCCATGCATTTGCATCTTGCATGTTGCCCCTTTTGAACAATCCCAGATATTTTGTTTCTCTTGTAGCTAATAGTTACACCAAATGGGATGTCATATAGAACTTTTGAATGTTATTGACTACCACCAGTTGCTCATCCAAATTCTCACTATAAATTGAAGCCCAATAAATTGACATCTTCACTATTCTGATGGTCTTAATGAAGTGTACCATCCATATATTCAGGTGTCTTAATGTTAGTAACCTGATGACTCTACTCAAAAGTAATATAGAATATTTGATATCTTCTTTCATATAACCCCTTATCATGTGCACTTTGCCTATTTTGTGTCCAAGAGGAGTCTTCTCAATGAGATATAAAGATTGAATGATTTTAGATGCTTCCTTTCTATGATCTTTGTACCATCTTTCTGCCTAATGATCTGTCAATTTGATATAATGATTTACTTTTGAAAGATGGAATACCTTATCTATGTTCTTAGGTCATAGGTCCACCACTATCTCTCCAGTTATACCTTTCATGACGCTTTCTTCTGAGACATAGTTCTCTATCAATGCCATGATCAATTCCAAAGACTATATTGATGCTAGGTGAGACGCTGCATTGACTAGCCTTGATCTAATAAGAGAAGATACCATTAGATCCCTCTCATTACATTTTTTGCATAAAACTAGGAATGTGTTCTCGTCGATATGGTCGAGCTCAATCTCTTGGATCTCTAAATATTCATCCTAGAAGCATGATTTTTTTGGAACACCTTTAAACTTTAAAACTACTTTTTTTAGGGCCATCTTTGCAGCAAGGGAAGATGGGGAAGAAGCCACTAAATTTGCACAAAACTGATATCCATTAGTCTAGAGGTGAAGAAAAATCAACTTGCATAAACCCTATCCATGACAAAAATGACCTACAACCCTAAAAAACCTAGAGAAATGTTAAAAATACCTAAATAACCAAATTTTATAACACTAAAAGACAAAATATTAGCACACCTAGTGCACCTCAGAGGTGTGGTAGGTGTACTTTCAATAAAAAAAAAACCTCCATTAAGGGTGTGTATCTAGCACATCTCATGGGGTGCACTAGGTATGCACCCTTATATCACAAAGGCAAGTGCAAGAAAAGAAAGGATACACATTTAGTGCAACTTATGGGGTGCACTAAGTGTGTACCCTTCACTTTAGAGAAAGTTTTAACTCATGTAAAGGTGCATTTGTGCATACCTTAGATAGGTGTGCACCTATGTACCTTTATCGTAGGCTTAATTGAAGTTTTGTTTCTTAAATTTTATAAAAGAAAGGTGCACACCTTATGCACCTTGAGGGTGTGCATGGTGCACACCTTCCCCTTTCTACCTTTTTAACATGTATTTATATTCTAGAAGGGAGAGAAGAGTAGTGCACCTAGCGGGATGCAAAGTGTGGTAGTAGGAGTTCAAAGAGAAGAAGAATGAAGTCAATGAGGAGAGGGGTGGAGGTCCTAGGCTTTATAAGCCAGGGATCTAGCACACTGCTTGGAGGTGCACAGTTGCCCACCTCCAAGAGTGAATTTCTTTTCTCTAATTACTAGTGCACCAGTGCACTTGGTGAGGTGCACTAAGTGTGCTAGTGTGCCTCTAACTAAAAAATTGACTTTTCTCTCTCAAAACATGGTTTCTAGAAACTAGGTTTTTTGGTAGAGACCCTCAATTAGGTAAAAACACTAGCTAAAACCCTAAACAAGACTCATACTCTAGACTAGGGATTTGGAAATCTATTTAAGAAAAAAAAAGTAGCAGGTCCCCATTTCTAGGAAAAATAGGGTGTGCTTTGTGAAACCACAACACTCTTCTAGAAATTTAAACTTGTTTTTACATTTAGTCATATGGTTTGAGAAAATTGTCAAAAACCCATGTTGCAAGTTTAAGAGAATATAAAGTTATTCCAACAATTAGAGACTTTTTCATATTCTTGACAATAGGTTTCCATTCCTTCCCAAAATCTAAATTTAGTTTGCACTAATTTGCAAGGTGTCCATAAAGAAAAAACTTGAAGAACCTAATTAATTTCTTCAAACTATAATCATTTCTTCTCAAATTATACTGGCATGTCTTATGATAGAAAATATTACAATTGAAACAATATCCTTTAAAATTATATTTTTATTATTTTTTTGAAGTCTTCTCCTCTTTAATAGATAGATCAACTAGATTTTGTAATGAAATCAATTTCTTTTGTTTTTCATGAAGTAGTCATTTTTGGTTTTCAATAAGCTCATTCACATCCTTTAATTTAGCTTGAAGCTTTTAATTTTGTGTTTCATAATTTGGGATTAATTTCTTTAATCTCTTTACTTCTTGTAAGGATTGAAGAGATTTTTCCTCAAGATCAAATTCTTCATAGAAATAAAATAAGGATTCTAATTGAGTGGAATCTAAGTAGGGAACATTTATTATTTCAACCATCAATAATAGTCTTTCTTCCCCATCTCGATCACTTGATTCATCATTTCAATCTTGTTTTGACAAGAGACTCTTCTTTTTAAAAAATTTGAATCTTTTATTTTGATTCCAAGGTTTCTTTTTTATTTAAAAAAAAAAAAAATCTCAACATTATCATCTTGATCAGTATGGGGACACTTTGTAGCAATGTGTCCTAATGGGCACAACTAAAGAATTTTAGTTTCCTTGATATTTCTATTGAATTTTCTAGATGAACAATGCTTCTAAAGTATCTATTATATTTTATCACTTTCATCTTGTTTATCAACCTTAAAGTCTATCACTTTTGATGAAGAACTAACTTGATTTTTGATTCTCATTTCATAGGTACTTAAGGTTCCTTGCAAGTGATGTAGGGTAACTTTTTTGAAGTTTCTCTTCTCTTCCAAAGTGGAGATTTTAGCTTAAAACTTAGGTTAAATGGATCTTATTGTTGGAAATGTAATGAGTACATGAGAGGGTAGGGGTGAATCAATTACCACAAAAAAATTCCAAGTCCCTTATATGCCAATACAAACTTTGCACTTTGTAAACCAAATCATTGCTTTCATTAGTCAGAACTAGATAAATTAACTTTAACTTAGTTAACAAAGTAATACTAGGATAATATTGTGTATTAACCTTTATTAACTTAGTTATAAAAACATAAAGCATTAATAAACTAACATGAACACTTGATACACAAGGATTTAACATGGAAATATAATTTGGGAAAACCAACAATGAAACTAGTTACAACTTTTCACTCTTTTGAAGTGAGCCCTATTAGAGCCAATCCTATTAAAGATTACAAAAAATGCAATTAAGTATGACCCTATTAGACAATTTGAATCACCCTATTAGGAGTGGCCTTGTTAGAAGTCTTCAGACAATTCAATCTAGAAATAATACCTTGTTAGAGGATTTGCAAAATGATTATCAAGCCAATTCTATTAAGAGATTTCTTCACTATTACAATTGTTAGAGAGTAGTAATGGTTGACATGATTGAAGGAGACACTAATTTTGTAGATTTTGCTCACTAGTCTAGTTTATACTCTTGATCTTCCCTGATCAAATTATTATATGGATTTTCTTAGACATTTTTTCTTGCAAATATCCTTCTTGTTTTGCATCTTTTCATTTTTCTTCCACTGCATCATTCAATACACAACATGACCTTTCATATATATGAAACTCAATGTCAAGTTGTCTTGTATTGGCAAATTAATTAACAAAAGAAATTTTTTGATACTCAACTAAGATTTTACTATTCACTTTGTTAATATATAACTTTCTTTAATAACCAACAAAACTTGGTTACTAATATCTCTTCTTATTTATGGACATAACTTAGTTTACACTAACATTCTTTGATGACTAGTTGAACTCAGTTCCTACTACATTCTTCTTGGTTGATATTGGAGTCTTCTTTAGTGCTTGAATGAGCTTGACTAAACACTAGTTATGCTTGGTTAGAGTGTCAAATTTGTGTAACATCAATAATAATATACAATTGAATATTTTTTTCAACAATCTACCTCTTTGGCATTGATGTCAATGCAACATGTCATTATGCAAAGAAAATTTAGAGCAGCAAAATGATTTATAAATTTTTATAATATCCTTATTTTCAATTTGATTTTTCAAGAGAACTCCCTCTAAGATTATCCTCTGTCATCTTATCTTTAGGCTCTATCTTATAAAAACTCCCTCTTGCTCTTATACAAATATCTTCCTCTGATTCTCTAGCATGTCATAAATCTCTCCCTCTTTGACATCAAATGCCAAAAAATACTTTATATAATGAAATTTCAATGTACCTGATCTACTAATTCAAATGTAATGTGCTCTTAAATTTTTGCATCAACTTGATCATAGTTCTTCAATGAATCTTGGTTAATGCATCCCTAACATGTACTCTAGTGAGCATTGGATAGGGGAATTATCCCTAACTTACCTCTTAGATAGAAAAATACATCCTTAGGTAATGGATTGGTGAATAGATTTGCAACCTGCTACTTGGTGCTCACATATTCCAACCTTACCTCTTTATCTTGAACTAATTTCCTTAGAAAATGATATTTGATTGCAATGTGTTTTGTCTTAGAGTGAATCATTGGTTTCTTGGATATATTGATTACACTCATGTTACCACAATAGATAACCATTGGTTCCTTTATTTCTTTCTTCATTCTTGAAAAAAATTGCTTGATCTAAATTATGTTGGAACAATTAACTATTGCAATAACATATTCTACCTCTACTATAGACTAAGAGATGCAATTTTTCTTCTTTCTTATCTATGATACTAACCTCTTTCCAAGAAAGATACTCCTCCATTAGTGTTTTTCCTATCATCATTGATTCTAGTCCAATCTACATGAGTAAAGGATTTCAACCCAAACTTTCTTCATTTCTTGTATCATAAACCATAGTCTTCAATGGCTTTCAAATATCTTAAAATTATTTTGACTTTCATCATATGATATTCTTTAGGATTTGCAAAAAATCATTGTACTATACCAAATACTAATGCAATATCAAGCCTTACCTATACCACATATTGAAGTTTCCCAGTCATGGATCTATAGGTAGTCTAATTTATCTCCTTTGAATCACCATCCTTAGATAGTTTATGTATAGTAGACATAGGTGTTCCAACTAGTTTGGAATCTTCCATTCCAAAAATATTCAATATTTCTTTGATGTAATTTGATTGGGTGATGTAGATTACATCCTTTTTTCCATGAACTTGTAAACCAACAAAGAATTAAATTATATCTCCAAAAATTGTCATTTTTTAATTCTTTCCTCATTTCTTTAGAGTATTATTTACATAATTCATCATGACCTATAAATAGAATACCCTCCACAAATATTTTTTATAGCAATATATTGTTCTCTTGTCCTTCTTTGGATATTTAGATTACTATTATCATTTTTTCTTTTAAAACCAATTATCCCTAGATATCCATGTATCCTTTCATACCATGCTCTAGGAGCTTTTTTCAAACCATATAAAGCTTTGTGCAATTCACAAACCATATCTCTTTTATTTGGATCAACAAAATCTTCAAGTTCTTCAATGTAGACTTCTTCCTCCATAATTTTATTCAAGAAAGCTAATTTTACATCTATCTAATATACTTTGAATCCTTTATGTGTAGCATGTGCAAGTAGTTTTTTGACTCCTTCAAGTCTTACAATACGGGAAAATATTTCTCCATAGTCTATACCTTCTTCTTGAGCATATCCTTTACACACTAGCCTTTCCTTGTTCCTTTATACATGACCTTTTTCATTTACTTTGTTTCTAAGAACCCACTTTGTCCCAATTTTTTTTTTGTCCTTTGGTCTATGAACAAGAGACTAGGTATTGTTCTTTTCAATTTTCTCAAATTATTCATGCATTTCCTCTATAAAATTTTCATTACTCAAAGAACCTTTAATAGATCAAGCTTCAAATTAAGTAAGAAAACATGCACCTTTTAGTTTTCTCCTTGTCATTATGCCTCCTATTTGATCTCCAATTATTTTTTCAGCTGCATGATGCCTTCTAACATATTTAGCAAGTGTAGGTTCCTTCCTACAAGATTTTGGACTTCTTTTATTTGGTTCACCATGTTTAATGACTCTGTTAACTTTTGATCTTTTCTTGGGTTGCACTATCTTAGACTCAGTTCCCTTTTTCCTTGACTTAGGTTCCTCTATATGAGACTTAGCTTGAATTTTCTATTGCTCAAGTTATGCTAGCTACAACTTAGTTTATACTATAAACTTACTTAACTTGGGTGGTATAGTCTATTGTTGCCTGACCACATTTTCTTATGATTGAGAGAAAGTCTTAGGCTAATAGTAAACAAAGGTTATGTAGTCTACAGGTTCCTTTCTTCTTTTTTCTTCACTCTTTTCTACAAACTTGTCAATTTTGATATGTACACTTTCTATAACCTTGTGAATAGAAAGATTCTAACATTTATATTCTTTGCTTTTGTTGGAGTAGCTTTGGAATATGCCTTCACCAATTTTTGAATCAAACTTTTCTTTCCTTGCATCTTTCAAGGTATAAGATTTTCTTCCAAATGCTTTAAAATAAAAAGCATTAGGTTTAGAACCATACCATAATTTAGAAAGTGGATGATTTGTACCTTTCTTTAGTTGAAGTTAGTTTAGGGTATGAACTAGTGTGCTAATTTCTTTATATTTGGTTGCAATAATTTTCTGAATCATTAGTGTTCTTGCATAATCTATGATGGATCAATTCCCTCTTTCTATTATGTCATTCTACTAAGGTGTACTTGGTGCAGATACTTGTCTTTTGATTCCTCTTTTATTACAAAACTCATTGAATTCATTGGAGATGAATTCAATTCCTCTATCTGACCTCAAGCATTTTAGATTCTTTCCCATTTAATTTTCAACCTTAGCTAGATATTATTAACTAAAAATACCCTCCCACCAAAAAATAAAATTCTAATGATAGGACACTCAATGGTCACCTAGGGTTTTCAAAATTCAAATATCAAAACATTTTCATGAAATAATATAATATGGGCCATGTCTTTTATCCTAAGTCTCATAACCTTATTTTGTGTGTTCTTTTGAAACATTTCAAGTTGTAACTATGTGATCACCCTTAGGTTTCTCTCACTCATATTGGGTTAAGTGTTAACTAGAGTTTAAGTGGAAAAGACATGATTGCACTATGTTTGCATTGTCATAGAGTTAGTTGGCTAAACCAAGGTCAAGATCCTAACAGGGTGATTGCATTATTTTTGTCAAGTCACAGGGTGAATTTGACTTACTATGGTTTATTTCATGATAGTGTAGTTAGCGAAAAATCTTTAGTGTTTCAAGGATGCATTTCACACTGTTCTATCTTTTAGATCTATGGCTAGTACAGTATAGCAACATATTAAGAGCAAGCTATAGTTAGAGTTGTGATCAAGTGACTTCTTTGTTTTTTCTTGGTTGTAAGGTTAGGAGGTAAACCTTGGGTAATAGTGATGATGATGTGAATGTAGTCATGATCTCAGTCTTCACAAAGCTATAGTGGTTAATGAAAGGTGTCAAGGTTAGGTTGTGAAGCAATGATAACCAATTGGTTGTAGTTTCACAAAAAATATCCATTAATGAAGAAAGGTGGTGGTGAAGCTGTGATCATGGGTGGTCAAACATAAGACATAGGGTTGAATGCTAGTAAAGTACTAGCATGGTAAATGATGATTGATCCACCTAAAAAGGCCTGATAGTTTTACTCTAGTTGACTATGGCATAATTGATTTGATGCACTTATGATAGAGGAAGAAACTCTTTGATGATAGATCTGATCTTTTCGATATCCTACAACCACTTTCATCATTTCGTAGGTCTGATAAATGCAAAAGAATAACCCATCACTACCTGTTGATCCATCTACTTAGTTAGAAGTTAATGGCCATAGTTCCTAACCTCTTAGAACTTTTCTTGTTGACCAAGTGAATTTAAAGCATCCATTTTTGTACCATGATTAGATATTTTCTAGAATCGCAATAATAGTTGGGTGTAGTGGTTGTGAAGTGATTATCAATTAGAAATATCTAGTTATGCTTAAGATATAAAAGCATATATTGTAAACCTATGATATATATTATTCTCTATTCTACTTGGCATGTTTTGCATGTGTATTGTAAATTCCCTTTTACTCATAGCTACTCATGATATTCTTCTTTACCTCTTTTAACCATTGATGTACTATACAAGATCTAATTGCCTTTCTTCAATTTTTTTTGGCTATCTATAATTTTCATGATTTAATCTCTTTTGACCTATGAATAATATATAAGTGAATTTTCTTCACTCCTTGTGTTATTCATGTTGTTTGTCTCATCTATACATGATTGTAGATTTAAGCATATCTGAATCTGTATATCTTTGATATTATGATAGTTCAAGTGTGCATAGATGGCTATAGGTAGGATTGAACACCCTATTTTGGTGCATCACCTACTTAAAATACATTAGGTAGTTTCTTTCATGTATTAATTCTCCCTTTTCCTCTTCAGGCATAGTTTAGGTGTATCCTAATAGAAAAGTAAACCAACCTTCTCTGGAGACTCAACGTCATTATTCAAGTCCCACAACTTGGAGGTTGTTTCTATATTTAACAAGGTTGTCCTTAGGTAAATATTTTGGAAAATGGTGCAAGCTTTTGTAACAATAATTTTTGGCATGCCCAGTAGGAGTATATTTAGACGATTTCAAGTTTATCGATGTCAAAGAAGAAAGATTCCAATACATGCTAAGAATATAGTGTTGTTCTTGGTATTTTAAGGCCTATGAGAGGCTCATATAAAAGCACTTAGTGACTCTACTCTAGACTACATATAGTTTCTAGATGAAGTTGTTGTGATTCATGCCCAAAGTTGAAACAAGGGCATCTTCTAGAGGTAAGTTCCAATACTAGGAAATTTCATTTTCTCATCCAAGAAGAAACGCTAGGGTATCTCTATCACCAATTAGGAGTATAAAAGAAATACATACCCTTGTAAGATCCATCTCCACTCATTCTATTGTTAGATCTTAGCCTAGAATACCATCTTCTCATATGAATAGATCACTTTATTACATGGCTAGAACCCATGCTTTCTCCATCTTTAATGTTAGAAGTCCTCTCTTATTATTAAAAAGACATGGTATACCATTATCAACTCTTAAAAGTACACCTGAGTTTACTAGTGAAACCTCCATCTCCCCCTTAGAACACATCCAAAAAGTTACAAATGTTTGTAATATACATGAGATATCTAATTGTAATGTTGTTGTTAGGCTTTTGGCTTCATCCTTGAAGGGTAAAGCACTATAATGGTATAGAGGCTTGCCTCATAACTATATTATTGATTGGGATGGGTTAGGCACAACCCTATGCAAGAATTTTGAGGAAAAAAGTGATCATCTATCAATTTTACAACAAGTAAAATCTATCAAGAGGGCACCACATCAATGTATGACTAATTTTAATTATAGATTTTAGAAGACATGGGGAAGAATATCTACTACACTAAAACCTTCTTCTTGTAATGCATTTTTGGATTACCTTACATCCTTCAACAATAATATTGCTACCACTTTGTCATCTATGTGAGTAGACACTCTACTAAATGTTTTTTAGGTTGCCATAAGAGTAGAAAATATCTTGATACAAGGAGGGAAGTTAGCTCCAAGGCCCCCAATGCCTTTCTTCCCTAACATGCCCAATCATCAACCTACTATAGCCCTTATTCATACTTCGTCTGCAAGTCAACTGCTTGTTGTGCTCCCAATAACCTCCACATCTTCTAATGGTGTTGATACGATTGAGGCCATGATGTAGACATTGATGTAGAATGTGGAAAAGAAGATTTAGGATGAAGAAAAGAAGATCAAGGACAAAAATGTAGTAGTGTAGAAAATGAGCAATGAGTTGGTGACTATGAAGAGGCAACAAGCTCAAAATAATAAGCCTTCCCAACTCTAGTATCAAGGTCCCTTACATAATAGACCTCTAAAAAAAAGTCATGTCCCCTAGAATTAGAATAGACCTATCAAAAAAACCTAGACTAAAAACACCAACCTAAATAGGGTTTTAGTCCCTCAAAAAAATCTTGCTCAAGATCAAAAATTTATGCCCTTCTTGTAACTACTCCTATGGATATTGCATATGTCAAAAGGTAGGATCTTACTTGGAATTAACTACACTAAAGAAAGAAGTTGTTCAACAACAGAATGCTAATCACCCTGTTGTTACTTTTTAGTAGGGTGATTGTTCTTTTGTTAACCATCAGGTGGAAGAGCATTGTAATGTTAACTAGAATTCCTATGCTTACAATACTAGGAGCAAGAGAAGATCTAATGAAGATGTTACTCATCCCCTTCCCAATTAGGATTCAACATGAAGTGTAACACCTTGTGTACAAGAAATGTATTAGAAACAAAATGCTAGTCAACCTACTAATGCTCCTTGACAACAAAGACAAAATGATAGTAGAGGAGATGTGAATAACCCTCAAGTTTTTCCATCTCAACTTCCTACACATGCAACTCCCAAGTTTTCAACCAAAGAACCTAATGCATCATTTAGTGTGGTAGAGAAGATGAAGAGGAAAAATGTGAATATTTTGATGTGGTATGCTACTACTACTATACCATTATAATAGAAGCTACTACATCAAAATTGGAAAACATTGAGTTAAAGGATCAACCACCTAGCATGGAGAGTTTTGTAAGTTTGGTACAACCATCAAAAGAGGTAGAAAGAAGAAAAATTATTAGACCTCCTCAATTTTATTTTATTTTTGATTATAGGAGATAAACTAGTCCACAACTGTATGATTGATTCAAGGGATAGTGGTTCAGTAGTGCCCAAACGTGTTGCTAATATATTAGAAATGAAATATGAATCCATTGTTAAGGATGTATTCTAGTTAGATGTTAGTGTTGTAAAAAATGTAGGAGTCCCTAAGAATGTTGAAATAGCCCTACATGCATGCCTTGGTTGTATTGTAATTCAAGAAATATCAATTGTTAAGGTTAAACTACACCTTTCCATTTGTCTTGCAAGATATTTTGCTCCCCAAATAGGTGGTTACATATCCTCTTATTGGTCATACATGATTTTTAGAACAAGGTATGGAACCAAAGCTTCAATAAAAGTAGAACCATTAGCCCTCCATCATATTGAGCCCTACACTCCTAATCTCATCAATATGAACTACACCATCCTAGAGATAGATGAAAATGATATAGCCAAAAAGCTTGCGACTTCTCTAGTAGAGATACCCGATTTCCTCTTAGATGAATGAGCTAATGTATATCAATTTTATCCTATATGAGAAACCTTGGAGACATGCCTCGGTACTTATTTTATATCAAAGAAAGATGCTCTCATCTCTAACCCGATCAAGAAAAAATAAGACACAAGTAGGACATGGATTAAGTACTTTGATGGATAAAGAAATAAAAATGGATTAGGGGCTAGTGTGATGTTGGTTTCTCCTACACTATAAAGGTGCTACTTCTCATTTAGACTTCAATTAAGTTGTACCAATAATCTATTCGAGTATGAGACATTAGTTAAGGGTCTCCTACTTTCTCAAAAAATAAGAATTCAAGTCTTAAGTGTACATGGAGATAGAAAGAGGGTGGTTAATTAGGTGAGGAATCAAAATATCATCAAGAATGGTTTTCTCAAGTCTTATAAACATAGAGTATGGCATTTTCTTGAAAGTCTCAGTGCATTTAATATTTAGAGTGTCCCTAGAAAAGGAAATAGACATGTCTCAAGACTTGCAACAATGGGTGCATCTTATGATGTGCCAAGAAGCCTTGAAGATAAGAAGAGATGGAAGATTAAAGTGGTGGTTAGACCTATTGTCCCTGATAATAATATCAATTGGCAAGCCTTTGTATCTAATGCATAAATTCTAGGTTTCTTGCAGAATGAAGTAGAGTTCCCAGATAGAAATAAGTTGAGATTGCATGACCAGTATGGTGATCAAATCATCAACCTCAAACCCAATAACTTTCTTAAGGGTCTTATTACCTTAGAGAGCATCTTTTATCTTGATGACCAAGAAAGGGATAGATGCATTAACCTTTCTACAAACAAAGATGATCATATGCTAGTTATAGTTGCTAATGAAAGAACACTAAGCATGGAAAAAGTATGTTCTAAAACTTAGTAAGAAAGTTTTTTTCTTCTATGTCAAGAATTCAATGATGTATTTTCTTAGAGATATGATGATTTAAAGGATTTTGACCCAAGTCTATTTCAACATGCCATAGATTTAGTTGACAATGTTAAACCTATTAGGAAAAAGCAAAGGCTAGTGAATCAAAAGATTAAGTCATTAATGAGAAAAGAGCTATCAAAATTGATGGAGGCCAATATCATTTTCCCTATTAGGCATTCCTCTTGGGTAGCTAACATTGTCCTTGTTAGGAAGAATAGAGGAGAAATCAGACTATGTGTAGACTTTAGGAATCTTAACCAAGCCTCCCTTGAGGATCATCACCCTCTCCCTTCTATAGAATAGATATTGTTTAAGGTTAGTGTTTTAGAGAGGTTTTTTATTCCTTGATAGATTCTTTAGTTACAATCAGGTGTTAGTCAAAGATGCTGACAAATACAAGACCATGTTCACCACCAAATGGGGCACCTGTGCCTATAGTAAAATTTCTTTTCGAATAGCAAATGCAGGTGTTGCATTTCAAAAGATAATGGATATAGCCTTCAAGAACATGATTGAAAGGTTTGTGTTGGTCTACCTTGATGATATCACAGTGTATTCAAAGAATATCATAGATTATTTTGGCCATCTCATACAAGTATTTATAAGATGTAGAGAGTATGGAGTATCTTTGAATCTAAGAAATTGTTTCTTTGCCACTAATCAAGGGAAATTGTTAGGAAACATTGTATCTAAGGATGATTTGACCAATTATCTAGAGAGGACAAAGGTAGTACTAGCTCTCTCTCTTCCTAACCACAAGAAAAGTCTACAAATTTTTCTTGGTAGAATAAATTTTGTGAGGAGATTTATTCCTTATTTAGCTACCATGGTGAAACCTATTATAGCTATGTTTAAAAATAATATGGTTTTTTATGGAACAAGGAATGGAAAGATAATTTTTGAAGAGATCAAAGCAACCATAGCCTTAGACCCTACTCTCATCAATCCAAATTTTGATAAGGATTTCATTCTTTACACCTTAGGAGGTGAGTCAAGTGTTTTTGTTGTTTTGACTCAATTGAATGATAGGAATGAAGAACATCCTATTTCTTTCTTTAGTGAAGGCTTAAAGGAATATGAAGACAAATATAGCTATGTGGAGAAGAATTCCCTTATAGTCATAATATATTTGAAGAAATTTTGAAATCTTCTATCCCACAATAAGATCCAGTTATTGGTCCCTCATGTAAGTGTTAAAGATTTCCTGTTGATCAAAGACATTAGTAAGAAAAGAGTAGGTTGGATCACTAAGGTGATGGAGTATGATGTGGATATCTAGATCACTAGGTTGGTAAGAGGGAAGGGACTATGCAAGTAGATGATCTCATCTCAAGAAACAATAGATGAATAAGTTTCCTTGGTGTTGATAGAATAGCAAGAGGCAAGAGATGAAAATCCAAGGAGTTGGATAGATGATATGATGACCTTCTTATTAGGAAATGTATATCCTCATGGATTAGATAGGGGAAAAATAAGAAAGTTTGGATTGCAATCCATTCCTTATGCCATAGTTAATGGTATTCTATTTAGGAGGGACTTCAACGGAGCTTTGTTAAGGTGTATTGGTGTACATCAAGTAGAGACAATGATTAAGGAGCTTAATGATGGTTCTGACGGTGGCTAGTTTTCAGCAAGAACAACTACTATGAAGATAATAAGAGTAGGATATTACTGGCAATTCTTATTCCATGATTTCCATTGGTATGTCATAAAATGTGAAAAATGTGCTTTCTTTTCAGGTAAGCAAAGATTCGCAACTCTTCCACCTCATTCTATTCAAGTGGATCAACTATTTACAAAATGGGGATTAGATTTTATTGGTCCTATTAATCCTCCTTCTAGCTCTAGTCATAACAGGATTCTAGCTAATATACATTACTTTACCAGGTTGATAGAGGCAATAAAATAATGAAATGCTACTAAGAATTCAATTGTTGAATTCTTAGATGAACTTTTTATAAGGTTCGGTGCCCTTTCCACCATAATTTTAGAAAATGAAAAATCATTTATAGGAGCATAGATTTGTGCATGGGTGATTGATCATGGCATATACCTCAACACTTCTTTTAATTACTACCCCCAAGCTAATGGCTTGGATGAGTCATACAAATAGAATTTGATTAGGATAATGAAAAAAACTATTGAAGATAATCAAAGGTGTTGGCACAAGAGATTGAGAATAGCCCTTTGGGCTAATAAAATAACACCTAAAAGGGCTATCATAAGCTCTCCTTTCATATTGGTTTATGGCAGAGAAGCAAGGATTCCTATCTCATTGGAGTTCCGATCCCTAGAATTATCCCATTAATCAGAACTAGTTGAAAATGATGCTATGATAGTAAGGATAGTAAAATTTATGGATTTGGAGGAGAAGAGACATCAAGGAATAGGTGAATAAAAGCTTTGATAAGAAGGCTAAGTTCATAATTTTTAGAGAGGGGTATCTTGTGTTGAAATGGGATACAAATAGAAATGAAGGTAGGAAGACATTAAAAGTTTGATGCATTATGGAGTGGTCCCTATGTGATAATTAGTTGCAAGTAGACTAATGCTTTCTAGTTAAGTGGGACTAATGGTGAAATCTTGCCAATTCTAGTCAATCAAATATACCTAAGCCCTATTTTTATTAGAGATGAATGTTTTATGTACATAATTAGAATAATTTTCTTTCTATTTGTTCCTATTTTCCAAAAAGTGTCAAGCACATGTTTTTTTGCAAAGAGTTTTTGTTCCAATTTTGTAGAGTTGCAAAGATAGAAAGGTTTGTTTTATGGCTCAAGATGGGACAAAGGTGATGAAATAGATATGTTCTCAAATTTAGAGACTCTATAGCCCAATGGATCTTCAACGGTCACTAGTCTTATGTCAAATAGTCTTGCCTCCCCTTGAGTCACTAGAAATGTTAACCAAAAATGCCCTTTTGCCAGAAAATCAAATTCAAATGATAGGTCACTCAATGGTCACCTAGGGTTTTCAAAATTCAAATATTAAAATGTTTTCATGAAATAATTTAACATTGGCTATGTCTTTAATCTTAAGTCTCATAACCTTATTTCATGTGTGCCTTCAAAACATCTAAACTTGTGATTGTGTGATCATCCTTTCATTTTTCTCAGTCATAGTCAATTAAGTGTTAACTAGACTTCAAGTGGAAACGGTGTGATTTCATTGTGTTCACACTGTTGCGAAGTTAGTTGGCTCAACCAAGGTCAAGATCCCAATAGGATGATTGGGTTGGGTCACATGGTGAATTTAACATACTATGGTTTATGTCATGATAGTCTAGTGAGGGAAAAATCTATACTATTTCAAGGATACATTTCACACTGTTAGATCTTTTAGATCTATTGCTAGCATGCTATCCAAACATATTAAGAGGAAGCTATGGTAGAGTTGTGATCAAGTGACTTCTTTTTTTTTTCTTGGTTTGAAGGTTAGGAGGTAAAGCTTAGGTCACAATGGTGATGGTGAGAATGTTGTCAAGATCTCAATCTTCACAAGGTTACAACTGTTAATGAAAGGTGTCAAGGGCAGGCTATGAAGTAGTGACAACTAGTTGGTCACAGGTTCAAAAGAAATATTTATTAATGAAGAAAGGTGGTGGCAAAGTTGCGATCATAGGTGGTTGAATATAAGACATAGGGTTGAATACTGACAAAGTGGTAGGATGGTAAAGGATGATTGGTCCATGTAGCAAGGCCTAATGGTTTGACTCTAGTTGACCAATGACATAGCTGGTTTGGTGCACTTATGATAGAGGATGAAGCTCTTTGATGATAGATCTAATCTTTTCAATCTCATGCAACCACTTTCATCATTCTCTCGGTGTAATAAATCCAAAAGAACACTCCATCACTACCTATTGATCCATCTACTTAGTCAAAAGTTAATGGTCATAGTTCTAGATCCCTCAGAGCTTTGTTTGGTCTACAAGTGAATTTCTAGCATCCAGTTTTATACCATTATTAGATATTTTCTAGCTTTGCAATAATGGTTGGATGTAGTGGTTGTGAAGTGATTCTCAATCAAAAATATCTAGTTATACTTAATCTATTAAAGCACATTTTTTAACCCTAAGATATAGAGTCATCTCATTTTTCCTTGGTATGTATTGCATGTGCATTGTAAATTCCCTTTGCCTGTGAGCTGTTCATGATATTCTACTTTATCTCTTTCAGCTATCAATGTACTATGCAAGATCTATTTGCTTTTATTGAATTTTTTGTGGCTATCTTCAATTTGCATGATTGTATCTCTTTTGACCTATGAATAATATATAAGTGGATTTTCTTCTTTCTGTGTGTTATTCATGTTGGTTGTCTAATCTACATGTGATTGTAGGATTTAAGAAAGTTTCAATCTATATGTCTTTGATATTATAATTGTTCAAGTGTGCATATATGGGTAGAGGTAGGATTGAACACCCTATTTTGATGCATCACCTCCTTAGAATATATTAGGTAGATGCTTTCATGTATTCCTTATCCCTTCTCCTCTTCAAGTGTAGTTTAGGTGCATCCTAATAGAAAAGGAAGCTAGTGTTGAGATAATGGTTGTTGCATACATTGCATAATATTGTTATGTTGTATTATTTTATTTTATTATGTAATGTTGCACCTAGATGGATGTAAAACATGGAGAGATTCCCATGGGATATACTTGATGAGCTGTATTGTAACATTGTGATAATATTTCATGTAATTATTTAATATCAGGGAAAATAATTAAAATTCAAATATTAAATGTAGGGTCAATGGGTTAGGTAGCACATGGTTTATGTAATACTATTGGTGTAAATAAGTATTTACTATTTACACATTACTTAAGTTTACTTAGGTCAATGCATTATTTTATTATTGTGCATTATTTTATTATTTCTTAGGTGAGACACTTAGGAGTTTGCATACTCTTGTGAGTTTTCATGTTGATAACACTAGAGTAAGTAACTCTAATTTAGCACATGGTGTCTACAACATAATTTTGCATGATACACCTTTGCAGGTTTATCCTCTCATCATCCCACTTACTCTTGTGCTTAATTGAGGATAACCCATATCTGGTGGACATGCACCTAGTTGTATGACTTATCATGTTGTTGATTGCTTTGCATTCTAGAGGCCTTTATATACAAACACTCCTAGTGTACTTTCACATTGAATGAATATTGAATCATCATTCTAATCATACTCTTTTGGTCTACTATTGTGCTTGTGCTTGAGTTCCCTTGTCTTGGGTGAATTTTGTCCTAAGGAAAATTCTCACATGGTATCAGAGATTAGGGAGATTCTCTTCACATAGCCATTCAAGACCATTCTTGCTTCAACACCTTAACCTATATCCAGAGAATTTGTAGAAATCAAGAATGTCTAGAACCAAAATAGACCTTGCCATTGCGTCCAAAGCATCAATTTAGTGAAAATTGGCTATAAATTTGCCTATATTGGGACAAAGTCAATTTTGAGGGAAAAAAATGTCAAAGCAGAACCCAAAGGCCCAGATTTGCAAATTTGGTATGATCTATTAAATCTATACAATTATTTTGTTTATATCTATAATTATTTTCTCTATAAATATTTTCAAATTTGGGTATTTTTTGAAAGAAATTTGGGCCAGTTGGCCCTAGAGAGAAATTATTTTCAAGCATAGGGTAGTGACACCCCAACCCTATGTAGAATATTCCATAGAATATTTTAATTAATTCAGCAGGTAGCCTTAAATCTATTGGACACTTCATTGACTAATCAACTCACAAATTTTTCGCCCACACAACTACAAATGTTTGGCAAACTTTACAAGCTAGAGCTTGATGGCTCTTTTATTTAAATGACATAGGCTAGTTCCTTTATACATTACTAGAGTGAGCCACGTAGCTAATGTGGGATATTACCCACAAAGCCAACCACTACTAAATGTTATTGATGGCAATCAAATCCACCAGCACTATTGTTTTCAAATCTATCTCATTGATGATTGAAGAATCTGACACTGTGTTTTTGGTTCTCTGACAACCATAGGTTTTTCTCACTATCGCTTTTGCGATATGCATTTTCTGGCTAGCCTAATGCTAGGTTCTCTACATGCTCTGCCATACTATTATTGTCCACATGGTGACCACTACTATTGACATAAGTCATTCACAGATGGTACCATGTAGCCCAAAGACCAAGTCAACTACTAGCTTGGGCATAGTGACTTACCTTCCATGTGGCACTGCCACCTCTACACAGCCCCACCCTATCACACACAAGAGCCATGTTAGCTCCTTGTTAGCCACTACATAGCCAAAAAATTTACATGTCAGCAACCATAGACTGAATCAATCAGACATGTCTCTTTTATGTATATAGTTCATACATAGTGATGTCATCATCCATACAAGATACATCATCACTCATGTCATCCAAGGGGTAGAGTATGCTAACATCATCATTTTGATGGTTTAAAATTGACAACTGTATGACCATCATTCCTAGCCATTGTTGAACTGCTACAACAACCATTTGACCATCAAATTTAACCTTATCTTTTGCTGATCCAAACCCTCTCTAGATTCATTTTTGATTTGATAGTCTGACTTTGTGAGGCCATATCTTAGTCATTCGAGCTCCAAATCAAGTGCAATATTTTTTGATTTTCGCTAAAATTTCCTAAAAATTTTAGTGGTGTAGTTCTTTTATTGTTTTGGTCAATGAATTTGTCAAAAATTGTATCTTTCAGTGACTATACCTATCAAATCCTATATTTTGCAACTTCAATTGTTTCGTACGAGCTCATTTTGACTCAAAAATAGGTATTATTTTTTTGAAAGTGCATTATTTTTCATCTAGTTTCTAGATCTATGATTAGATTATGAAGAAAAGGCAAGATTCAAGTGAGAGAAGGCTTGGCAGGTTAGCCAAGGGAGCATTTGTGAAGGTTTGAAGCATGGCATGGGATGTGTGGATTCATGCTTGTTCACATAGATTGCTTGGTTGTGGCTACGGCTTTGAAGGCTTCCATGATTGTATTGTAATGGTGTCTTTGCTAAAAAATACATAGTGATGGATGCTTTTGGAGGCTAGGTTTTTTTTTTCCCTCGATGAGGGTTTTCCAAGGTATATCTTGTGTCAAATTTTTTTGTGGGTATGTTGTCTATTCTCTTGCATGTGGATTTTAATTGCATGTTTATTTTAGATCAATTATGGGTTGTATGGAAACCATTATATTCTTTCTTGCGAGCTTCCTTACAAGTGGTATCAGAGCTAGGTTTTATTATTGTAACCCTAGATTAAATCATGGGAATGCATAAGAGGATAAAATAAAGGACAAGATATATGAGTTGTTTATTGTAGATCTGAGGGCTTTGGGTTTTCTATTATGATGGGATATTGGTATATTTTGGGCATGTGAAATTTTTGGACAAAAGGATTTTTGTGGATGTTTCATTTAAATGAGGTTTTTAGGGGGTGGCTTGTGGTAATGAACTCTAGAGCAAAATCAAACCTCACCATTGGATCTAGGTCAATGTTTTCATAAATTACATTGAAAATGGTAAAAAGACTATCTTAGTAAAACTGCCATAACTTTCTCTTAGGATATCAGATTTCAGGCTTCTTATAGGAATTGGAAAGATAATTCAAAGAATTGTAACTTGGTGTAGGTTTGGTTTTGTAAGAAACAATAAGATATAGAAAGGAAAGAAAACAATCCAAGTAAGTTAAGTGTGAAATAATGTTACCATGAAATAAGAAAAATCCAAGAGCATACACCAAGATAGTTCAACAATGGAGACAAGGATTTGAAAGGGGAAAGCAAAGAAAACCCCTTGTGAGTATTATGAATGAAGGCAAATGCCTAGAGAAGAGAAAGAGAAAGTGGTGGAGCAAAATATCTCAATATAATAACATCAAAGTGATGTGTAGAGAAGAAATAGAAAGGAGCATCTCTTTTAAAGAGATCAGAAAGGAGTTGCATGTGTTCACATGTGTAACTCCCATTTCTATGAATGTCACATTCATAATAGGTGTGTGCAAAGTGTCAATATCGTCTTAAGGAGGATAAACTAAATTTCTTAATAAAGGAACTATAAAAATGAGTTGTCCTCACATGTGGACTAAAGGACAAGTAAATGACATGTCCTCTACATGTGTACAATAGGAAAAACTACATTTAGGGATCCTTGGAATATCCCAATTAAATACATCCAAGGGAAGATTAATATTTCTAACAAGTTTATTGATTTTGAAACTTTTTTAAGTTTTAGGAACCACAAAGTCTGATGTTTTTTATTTTGAACACAAATTAGGGCATAACTTGGGAATATGAAGTTGGATTTTGGACTTTGAGTAGTCAACAGAAAGCTCTTAGAGAGGTCTACACATTAATTCAATTTTTTTGTGAGTTTTACATGATCTATTTTGTGAAATATTAATCTAAATAGTTTAAGGTATATATTGACTATGGTAGCATTATGAGTTTATGGCATTGTATATTTTGTAGTTTTAAGATTTGATGTCATTTTATGCTTAGTTCATATTTTAGATTGGTCTCATGATGATATGGTTATCAATGTTTTGGTTTGGATCCATATGATGACCTATTGAGTCTACAAGTTATGCATTTTTGTAAGCGGTTTATACTTATAGGTTGCATTTATAGCTTGGTTATGGGTTGTCTTTTCCCATTCATCTTTCATTATTGATGCATATTCATATTGGTGGCTTGGATTTGGGTTGTCTATGTTGGAGTTGAGGAAAGCCAACTCCGAAGACGCCAAGATCACCTGCATGCGAAACCTGTCAAAGAGAAGCCATAGAAGGGAAGAGCATGGAGCACGGGCAAAAAACCCTAAACGGACATGAGAGCCATCATAATGCAAACACAAGAAGAAATGTATTTAAAATAAGAAATGATGTTATGATTTGATAAAAAATACAAAGAGGGAGCCCAAATATAAAGAGCTCCAGGAATCTTCTAGAACACACTAGAAGGTTGTAGAAGATAAGAATGACAACTCAGCACATATCCACAAAAAAGTGGAATATGCTAAAAAAGGAGCAAACTCTTGAGTTGTCAACAACTAACCACTACATGCATTAAATATAAATTATTAAATAAATGCATGAACTAAGTAAGCTTAAGCAAATAGAATAAATAATTAATAATTAATTATTTACTCTAACACCTCCCCTTAAGTGCAACTTAGGGAAATGCCTTAAGCTCACAAAGCTAAGATGAATGCATAATGGGTCCCGGAAACGAGGCCATGTCAGGTACCCATGTACAATGCAAGAAGAATGAAACCTCTGTAAGTGAGGAAAGAGAGAAAACCACGTGGGAAAAACCCTCCCCCAAAAAGAGGTAAGAACCTAGTGAAGAGCTGAAGAAGTCTCCAACTAGGGAAATTGTCCCCTAAAATAGGAACAATGAGTGATCATGAAGAAGCAGCATCACTGAAGCATGAAGAGCTGCAAATCTGTCAAACTACTGATCTGAAGAACCTCCATGGAAGAAGAAGGCATGAACCGAGCATTTCTATATGGTAGATGATCCATCTCACCGAAATGCATAGGTAGCCAACCACTGCAATCGCCTTGTATATAGGATCAGTCACTGAATACATAGTTCACACTATCGAACCATCAAACCATGGATGTATTAGAACACAACATAACCCCCCCTTAATGCAGACGGGGTGTGATGATAGGCAACTAAGAAGGTGAGCCAAAATCTCCTACAAACGAACCAAGAACGAGGAGAAAGGGAAAGAGGTACAAACACCGATAAAGACATGGTCTAACTGACTCTGCATGGGGCTAATGTCGTGGAAGGGACACTCACTTGACAAAGGGAGAATTCCTAAAACAACAAACAAAGATCCCCCCCATGGTGCTTAATGAAATAGTGCAAGTACAACTGACTCAAAACAACGTTCATGACTCCCAGAATGCAAAAGTGATAGTTTATCTCAGTGCGAAATAGAAAGTGCTTCAAAATGATAGCTACAATGATCAGAACTGAAAAAGAGCTGCAAAAAAAGAAAGTACAGCTAAAAGGAAAGCAAACCATGACAGGAAAATGATCCTCGGGCCTAAAACAGTCAAAATATCCACCATATAGCTAAAATGCCAAAACTATGATAGAAATAATAGAGGCCAAAAACTAAGGAAAATGACTTCATTTCTGAAAAGATGAGAAAACCAGCTTTCCAAAAATATAAAGTTTTCCAAAAATATAAAGTTTTCCAAAAACAGACATGGGATGCAAAAGATATGCATGCCGGAGTTAAAAATAGGACTTCAGACTTCAACAAAAAAAATAGGTAATAAAAATGCATCAAAACCAAAAAATACCTGCACCAATGTCTCCGTCTCAAAACTAGCTTTCTGACACTTCTTTCGGATCGGAAAAATACCTTCGTATGCAAAAGTTATGGCCAAAAAACCAAAGGTAGGTCCAAAAGCAAATCGGGAGAGGTGCATGCAAGGGCTGATGCAGCGCTGACCTCATGGTGACATCAGCAATTTAGGGCATTAAATTTGATGGCCCATCAGTCATCGTCGCAAAAAGAATGGCCATGTGGCAAAGGATGACATGGCGGGTGACGTGGCAGGGTCCACGTGGCCAGGTGCCACGTGGCTCCCAGGCCACGTGTCACCCCCGCAGTGGTTGCAAAAGCTGACGCGGTGCTGATGGAAACGCAGAGCTGTCGAAGCGGAGGCAGGCTGAGCGAAGGCGGTCGGGGTGGCTGAGCTACCGACACAGGTGGCTGTAGGGCGGCGGACTAGGAGGAGCCGCCGGCGAAGGTCCGCAGTCGGGTGGCGGCCCAGGAGGCGGCCGAGCCGCGGTGGAGCCCGGGCGGCGCTCCCTGCTGCGGCTGCTGCGGGTTGCGCGCAGGTGGTGTAGCGGCGGCCCCGCGGTGGCACAGCGGCAGCACTGCGAAATTTAAAAACAAAATCACAATAAATGCCAATTTTTCGTCCGTACGACCCCCCGATCTAAAAAAATTTTGCCCCCTAGAGCCCTGTCTCCAAATTCGACAAATTTTATATGAATCTTGACTGCAAATGGCCTTCCGGATCCAATGGTGATGTCCATTTGGGCTCAAAGTCACATGATTTTCTGATTATCTTCTTCATGTAGAAGGGATGAGATGTTACCAAATACAATCATGGTGGAGAATTGTGGTTGACTATTTTATGCTAACAAGTTGGGCATATTGAGAGTCAGATGTTCAGTTCATTGATGTGATAATGGTGCCATGGGTTTTTGGAATGACAAGATTGGATATATAGTTACATGCTTGATGTTTATTGGTTTGGAATACTAATTTGGTTATGTTGTCATATCTTATTGGGTGAGGATCATGGTTATTTAGTTTCTCTTAAGGAGCTCACGATGTATAGTTTGATTTTTTTGATGGTTTTATGCTTTGGTTGATTCTCATGGTTAGAGGATGGTTTTTTCATCATGTCTCATGGATAGCTTAGATACATAGTTTAGTGGGATTTTGTGACAATGATGAGGTGATAGTGAAGAATTAGTTCCTAGTTTGGTTTGCATCTTCTTGGTTTAGAGATTTTGGTTTCACTTGGTATTGACACTTTGGTTATGAGTGTAGATCTAGAAGATCTTCATGTAGGAGATGGATTTATTGATGCCATAGGTGACTTGGTACTACAATTGACTGAGAATTATTGGTATGTATATATATATATATATAGTGTTTGTAGATGGTAGACATTTTGTGTTAGATTCTATTGCTGGAGAAGAATCTTTGACATTTGCATGGTGCAATTGTTATCTTCATGGTATGTGAAGATGGTTAGATTTTTATGTCACGGTTTACTCTTGATACATGTTTAGAGTTCAGACATGTTATAGTATGTTCATATGGAGCATGTTATCTCTTTGGTTGAGACGGTTAGACGATGTTGTCATGTTTATGTTCTTGAGGCCATGATTGAAACTTTGAAATTGATCTTGGTTTAGTTTCTTGGTATTGAGTACATTGATCATTTGTTGGACACTTCATGATATTGCTATATTGCATTTGGAGTTGGAATGGATTGATTGGTTACAGGTGCTCATGGATACTCAGAGACATTGGTGATGCTGATTTTTATTGGATTAAGATGTTTTTTTGAGATAGTTGTTGGTTTTGGAAAGAATTCTGAGAGGCATTCACCTGATATGGAGTTGAGAGAATATTGTTATTAGATGAGTCTTGGTTGGAGACTTCAATGTCTTGATGATAATTCTCATTACCTACTCTTGGTCTACTCAGCAATTTGCTACTTGAGACGTATAGCCCATTGTTTCTCTCAAGTGCATTATGTAGGAGTTGATGAAATCCAACTCCGCAGTCGCCAAGATCACCTACATGCAAATAGCTTGCTGAAGAGAAACCGAAAGAGCAAGAGCTTGAAGCAAACAATGCAAGAGAAAATATTTCACAATAGGAAAATAAAATTGCTATGTGAATGGATTGATTTACAATGAGAGAGAGACCATTTAAAAAGGCCTCATGGAAGCTTGTAGAACAAGCTGGAAGGAGGTAGAGGACAAAAATGACAACTCAGCACATATCCACAAAAAGTGGAATATGCTAAAAAAGGAGCAAACTCCCGAGTTGTCAACAACTAACCACTACATGCATTGAATGCTAGATATTAAATAAATGCATTAACCTAAGTAAGCTTAAGTAATAGAATAAATAATTAATTATTAATTATTTACTCTAACACCCCCCCTTAAGTGCAACTTAGGGGAATGCCTTAAGCTCCTAAAACTAAGATGAAATGCATAATGGATCCCGACAACGAGGCCATGTTAGGTACCCATGTACAATGCAACCTCTGTAAAATGAAGAAAGAGGGAAAACCCTGTGGAAAAAACCCTCCTCCAAAAAGAGGTAAAAAACAACATGCTAAAAAAAACATGAAGTGAAGGAAGGAAGGCCTCAACCAATCCCCCCAAGGACAACTTCCACCAGAAATGTTTCAAGAGACTCTCTCAAAACCATAAGTACAACCAGCCCCCCCATGAGAATAGACACCAAGCCCCCCCCCATAATGATGGAGCTCCTGTAGAAATGATCAAACCAATGAAACTCCAATTTGGAAGGAACAAAGGCACGTAAAAAGGAAATCCCTACGTGAGAGGAGCATCTGGAAAGCCTAGCTGATGTCCAGAAGAGAATGTATCAGGAACTGAAAAGGGAATCCCCAAGGCAGGTGTGATGACATTGTCATGAATGTCCACTGAAGTATCTGCAACAAGTGTACCTGGAGTCTCAATAAATGAAGCTGGAAGATCAGATGGAGCAGAAGGAGAATCTTGTAGAGAGGAAAAGCCCTCAACTGGTTGTGGTGTGGCAGTCAAAATAGGGATCTCAGGAACAATACAAAGGTTCAAGTGTCCTAACTGCACCACACGATGCTCCTGCGAAAGTGAAGTAGTGTCCTTGAACAATGGAGATGGTGGACCAAAGTGTGAGAAAGAGTAGAGATGAGTGGAAGGATCAACTGCCCCTATAGCAATAAGTTCTCCTGTAGCACGATCTCGAATGAAGACTGAATCAATAGTGAACTCAACTGTCTTCCCTAATCCACTGCATGTAATTTGAGAAATCGAGAGAAGGTTAGCAGACAAAGATGGAACATACAATACATCATTGAATATACCATCTTGGATGTGAACTGAACCTTTCCCACAGACTGGTAATGTAGTGTTATTCCCCATGAGAATGTGAGGAATAGGACAAGCCTCAAGAGTGGAGAAGACACCTTGAGAAGATGTCATATGGTGAGAAGCACCTGAATCCAGTATCCAAGGAACTTGTGAAGGAGATGCAATGGAAGCTTGAAATGCATGACCCTTTCTAAGATCTGATGTAGATGTTGAAGAGGTGGAGGAAGCCTGAAAAGAAGACCCTTGTGAGGTAGAAGAGGATGGAGAAGAAATAGTGCTCTTCTGAAGGAGAGCTTGTAAATCATCAATCTGTTTCTCATAGCCATCACATTTCTTCTGAAAACAACGTGCCTCATCATGAGATCCTTTTCCACAATAGGAACAGGTAGGATTCTTAGTCTTCTTTTTCTCCTTCTTCTTAGAAGATGATGAACCAGTAGAAGAGGGATCATATATCTTCTTTGACGTCTGCTTCTGTGTAAGCAATGCCTATGCTTGTGAACCTGAAAGTGAATCCATCTGGGTAATCTTGGACTGTTCACGAGTTAACCGATCACAAAATGTCTCAAAAGAAGGCATCTTGTGTCTATCACCCAAGGCATCCATAGTGGAGTAGAAAGTGGAAGAGAAGATTTGATACTATCCCTTTAACTTTGAGAGTATCAAAAAGATACACTCATCATCTGTTTTGTTCTCCCCACATCCTTGTAAAACTGCACGCAGGGATTTGAACTTCACTAGAAAGTCCTCAATGGTGGGAAAGTTACTTGGTGACAATGAAGTCAATTCTGCATCCAACTGAAGTGCTCGGAACTCATTCACTTGTCCAAACAAAGTCTGAAATCTCTGCCAATAGGCTCATGGAGTAGTCAAACCATCCAAGTGAAACAATAGGCTTTCTGAAATGTTGAGTGCAATAAGCCCCATGGCTTCATCCATCTTGTTCCTATGCTGTAGAATCTCAAAAGGTCATTGGAGAATAGGCTGATGTTCATCCAGAGAAGACCATAGACCTCTAGACATTAGAAGTCTAGGCATTTGTGCCTTCCACGTGTGATAGTTGTGTGGTGTGAGACGGGAAATAGAGGGATCCACCATTGAGAGAAAGAAGACAGAAGTAGAAGGGTCTTAACTAAAGTAAATTACAGAAAAGAAAGACACCCCCCACAATCATACAAAAATATCTCCCAAATACCACAAAAAAACAACTAAGGAAAGCAAAAAACTGGAAAGGAACCTGGATTTGTTGATGCAGAATAAGAGGAAACAAAAGCCTCTACTTTGACATCAAAAATGGAAGCTCAAACAAACTCAAAATCATGCAAAACCAACACCAATGTGTTCATCTCTAAGTCAGGCTTTTGACGCTTCTTTCGGATCGGCAAAAGACCTCCGTATGCTCAAGTTATAACCAAAAAATCGACTGCTGCTCCAAAAAAGCACTTGCTAGAAAAATTATAGACACAGATATAAATTTGACGGCCGTATGCCCGTCACAAACCTGTCGCCAGCAAAAAATCCATCACCGACAAGGTGATGTCAGACGCCGAGAAAATGATTTCATCCGACCAGAATATGACATCAGCAAATCTCTGTCAGGCGCCACGTGGCAGTCAATGAGTGGAAGCAGACAACACAACGTGTTGCTCGATGGTTGGTAGGCCGCAGGGCGGCGAAGCGACGAAAACCACTAGTGGCGGTGGAGCCCGGGAGGAAAACCTGGCAGCACCGCTGTCTATAGTGGCGGAGGCAGCTGCGCCCAAGCAACGGGTGTTTAGGGTGGCACCACGGCGGGAGCCGCTGGCGGAGTGGCCTGTCTGAGGTGCTTGAGTGGACATTGGGTGGCCCCGCGGTGGCGCGTTGGCACTGCTGCGGTGGTGCTCGAATTTTTTTTTTTTTTAAAACTTTTTTGCACTGTCGCGCATCCGTATGATGCTACGGCCAGACCCTGAAACAAAATTTTTTTTCCTTCCAAAGCTCTATCTCCAAAATCGAAAAGTTTTATATGAATCCTGACTGCAAATGGCCTTTCGGATCCAATGGTGATGTCCATTTGGGCTAAAAGTGCTCCAAAAATTTGTTCTACTCCTGATTTGAAAAAAAAAATTTGCACAAACAAACTAGGGTTTGTGACTTCAAATCACGGCTTCAAAAAACCTTCAAACAAGAAGCAGCAGGGAGGCTCTGATACCATGTAGGAGTTGATGAAATCCAACTCCGCAGTCGCCAAGATCACCTACATGCAAATAGCTTGCTGAAGAGAAACCGAAAGAGTAAGAGCTTGAAGCAAACAATGCAAGAGAAAATATTTCACAATAGAAAAATAAAATTGCTATGTGAATGGATTGATTTACAATGAGAGAGAGACCGTTAAAAAAGGCCTCATGGAAGCTTGTAGAACAAGCTGGAAGGAGGTAGAGGACAAAAATGACAACTCAGCACA
Source organism: Cupressus sempervirens (assembly GCA_028749045.1). Classification (NCBI taxonomy): domain Eukaryota; kingdom Viridiplantae; phylum Streptophyta; class Pinopsida; order Cupressales; family Cupressaceae; genus Cupressus; species Cupressus sempervirens. The sequence goes on from CM053787.1 coordinate 853,261,792, forward strand.
TATCCACAAAAAGTGGAATATGCTAAAAAAGGAGCAAACTCCCAAGTTGTCAACAACTAACCACTACATGCATTGAATGCTAAATATTAAATAAATGCATTAACCTAAGTAAGCTTAAGTAATAGAATAAATAATTAATTATTAATTATTTACTCTAACACATTATGCTTATGCTTATCTTTCATGGATATGGATCTTGAGCTATAGTACATGAGTTAGTTCTAGAGGTCTCATTTGAGAGATGGTTTAGCATTGGTTATCTCCATTTGCATATGTTGTTATGATAGTTAGTTTTGGGAGATGGTTTTATATTGGACATATTCCCTGGATTAGGAATGGTTATTCCTTAGTTTAGCAATGGTTTATGAGTTTGATCTTCTTGTGAGAGGCTGACATTCATGATTAATTATATGGTACGGTTTGGGTGTTGCTATGGCTTCTTGTTGGGGTTTTATGGAGGAGATCATACTTGCACAATTTACATCTAGAGGTTTGTGTAGAAGGACATGATATATGTTATAAATTGCATGGTTTCTTTTGATCTCTGTTATCTTCCTAGATGTTTAGTTTCATTTACATTAGATTTGAGATTGGTTAAAGATAGTGATCACTGTTTTGTGCTCATGTATGTCATGTGAGAGATGACATGGTTGTTCCTTTATCTTTTATCTTTTTTGGTTGTGGAGAACTTGGGAGAGTGTTGGAGATCTTTTATGAGAGTTATTCTTGCGAGTTATTCGTTTATGTGTTGTAGATGTCCTCAAGAGTACATGGGTTCACTTCTTTGAGATTTTGTGAGTGGATTGGTTATAGATTTGACATTATCTTTTGTAGTGCGAGCTTCTTGGTATATATATGGAAGGTATTTCTCTTGAGGCTTGTGATTGTAGGTTATAGATTGGATATGTTGATGATGTAAGATTCACTTGGTATACCTTTGGAGGTATGGATAGTTGGATGGGTTTGACACTTGTCGTGGATGCTATTTTTACTATGGATATTTTGACAACTATGAATACATGTGATTACCTTTGGATTAGGTTTTTTGTGCTTGGAATTATAGTTGGTATAGGATTTTATGATCTTCTAATGTGATAGGTTGGGTGGCTTTCTCTTTGGATGGCTTCTATGTATGTTCAATGGAAATGGCATAATAGGAGTTGAGATTGTTCATGTTTGAGATTCTGGATACTTTGATTTTTTTCTGGGTACCAAGATGGAGCACTTAGTGTACTTTGATCCATTATGGTAGATGTTCTAGAAGGGATTGTTCCCTTGTTCATTTATATGGCTACAAATTAACCTTATGCAATGTATACAAGTGAGAGATTTTTGAGGTAATGGGTGTTGCACACATTGCATAATAGTTTTATATTGTATTATTTTATTTTATTATGTAATGTTGCACCTAAATGGACATACAACATGGAAATATTCTTATGGGATATAATTGATGAGTTGTATTATAACATTGTGATAATATTTCATGTAATTATTTAATATTGGGGAAAATAATTAAAATTCCAATATTAAATGTGGGGTCAATGGGTTAGGTAGCACATGGTTTTATGTAATACTGCTTGGTGGTTTTGTGGAAATTGCCATTATATAAGTAGCCACAAGGGTAGTTGTAGAGACAAGGAGAAGAAGAATGTGAAAAGGCAAGAGTCAAGTGGGACAAGGCTTGATAAATTAGCCAAAGGGGCATTTGTGAAGGTTGGAAGCATGGCATGGGATATGTGGATTCATGCTTGTTCACATGGATTGCTTGGTTGTGGCTATGGCTTTGAAAGTTTCCATGATTGTATTGCAATGATGTTTTTACTGAATAATACATAGTGATGGATGCTTTTGCAAGCTAAGTTTTTTTTTCCCCCAATGAGGGTTTCCCAGGGTATATCATGTGTCATAATTTTATGTGGGTATATTGTCTATTCTCTTGCATGTGGATTTCAATTGCATGTTTATTTCAGACCTATTATGGGTTATGTAGAAACAATTTTATTCTTTCTTGCAAGTTTTCTTACAACTAGCCTTCTCTGGAGACTCAACCTCATTATTCAAGTCCCATAAAATGGAGGTTGTTTTCATGTTTTACAAGGTTGTCCTTAGGTAAAAACATTGGACAAGGGTGCAAGATTTTGTGACAATAGATAGCACTTGAACATTTGAAAAGCTTTAGTTTTTTTCTTTTAGGAACATCACTATCATCATCCTATAATAATCATGAATAAACAAAAGGAAAAATTTATCTCCACTCTAGCTCTCTATGTTTATTGGTCCTCAAAGTTTTGCATGAACTAGCTCCAAGACTTCTTCTACATAATAATTTTTACTTTTGAAACTATTTTTGCCCATTTTTTCCAATCTAACATTGTTTGCACATGGCCATATTGGGTTTCTTCAGATTTGGAATATCTCTCACTCTTTTGTTCTTGCTTATGGTAACTAGGTTATCAAAGTTGACATGATACATTATTTAATGTAATAGAAAACTTTCCTCTACTTTTTCCAAAAATAATGAATTTTTTGTAAGATCTAGATAGAATAGATTACCTTTAGTCTGATTATCAGTCCAAACTAGATTTCCCTTTCTATTCAATAGCTTGACTTTTCAATTCATGAATTCTTCACTTGTGCCCCACTCATAATATTGTTCCTTATTCGTTCTATTGGATCATGATTTGACAATGTTTAAACAACCAAGTATGCAAGGAAAGAATGCGTCTATGGGCAGCTATCTCCAATAATGGATACACTTCACCAAGAACCTAGGCCAACTATAAGGCTATACTCCTTTTGCACTTCAAGCTCTGCAAAACCTAGGCTGGTATACCTATAGATTCTTTATATGGTACCAAATATCAAAGCATACACTTAATCTAATGTAAAGCAGATAAAAACCCCTAAATGTTCTATACTTAACTAGGAATCACAAGTATGAAATAGCTAAGAACATAACTCATGAATCTGAAAATTTAAGTGCGAGTTAACATTGAATAGCTTTCAACATAAAAGGGAAAATTGATTTAATATGTTGATAACAACAAGACCCAAGTATGAGCAATAGAACTTAATGATCCTATCTCTGACCAGTGCCTTATCTATTGGGTAATTAAAATGAATTATAACCATACATCTTCTAGAAATCTCAAACATATCTCTACATCAAGGTCCCTAATCTATCCTTCACTTTGTGAACTGACATCTGCTAGAGAATGAATCTAATACTCAGAACATCCTATCATGAAATTTGCAAACCCTGTGAAAAATATCAAGCAATTACATGGTTCTTTGCTCCACCAGCAAGACATTTTAATCAATACATTCCTAAATGAAATGCAACCTAATCTATGCTATTTGATCACAAATTAGAAGAAATAATAGATCCATAATCAGGAGACAAGATTCAGACTGAACTTAAAACCTTTGCTATGCTTTATTTGTTATCCTTGAAACCAAATACATGAAAGATATACATAAATTAACTCATAAATCGCCTAACAGAATAGAACTATTTTTATAAAACATCAAATGCTATTCAATACAATAGAAAAATGTTGGGTGTGTGGCTTTCACAACCTGAGCAGAGCTCAAAGAACTAGAAATAGAAAACCAACCAACAAACTTTTTCCAGAGAAGACGAAAGAATAAATATGGAGAAGACAATTCCTAGATTTAATTCATAATTGACAAGTGTCCCTTTAGAAATTTTTCCGAAGAAGATCAAAAACCTCTTTCTAACTTCTCCTTCTAACTGAAAATCAAATCCTTTCATTTTGGCTCATAAAATATCTCAAAATGTAATGATGAAAGGATGTAACTGATTCTTGATACTAAAATGAATTCACCGTAAAAGTGAAAATCTAGTTCAATGTAACTTCTAGAATGTAAGAAAACTATTTAAGGATGATTTTCATCACATTCAAGTTCTAAAAGGTCTTCAAAACTGCCCTATAACTAATTTAGATGCTGAAAGATTAAATCTGCTTGTCTTGTTGCCAATACCTCAAATTTTACAAACTAGCCTACAACATGAACCGATGAACACTTGTGCATAATCTAACTCTAGAAATAGAAAATTCAGCTCTTCCTAATTTTGACGGTATATTGGAGTGCCTATTTTGGATTAAAATCGCCCCAGTTATGTCCCTTTGAAAATCAGGCTTCTATCCATAGGTTTGCACATTATTTTGCAAAAATTAAAACCTTTTATATAGTTCAAACTATATTAAAGTTTCAAACATTATTTAAATGGTAGAAATAATAAAATATTTAAATTTGAAAATTCTCAAATTCTCCACTATTTTCTATCTGGTTCAAACTTGGTTGACCGACCTTGACACGTGGCATATTCTGATTCGCTCTTTCCATGCACAGCTGTTAGACACCTCCAACTGGGTACCATGTGTCATCACCAGATTCATCCATCTCATGGCCATGTCATTGGTCAGGATGTCATCATTGTCGTTATGTCATTGTAACATGTTAGCATTTGCCACATCATTAGCGACATAACAACATTGCGACATGTGGCATCGTTACCACATTAGCACCTCAAGAAATGTGCCACATCAGGAAGCTCTGCCATGTGTCACCATGATATTCGTGCACATCACCACCATGTCAGTGCCAATTGTCACTCATTGGTTCGCTACTCCATATCCAAGTGGGACCCATGTGCTCATTTTACCTTTGAGCCAGATTTGAAATTTTCTGGCAAGTCGCCAAAAAAAATTTCTTCAAATTTTCCAGCAAGCGCTATGGCGACTTGCTGGATTTTGAACTTTTCTAGTTGTTTGCTATTTTTCGGCAAGTCGCCAATTTTCTTGCCAAATTTTCCTGAGATTTTTTGGCAAGTGCCATAGCGACTTGCCAGATTTTTGACTTTTCAGCCACCCGTAATCTGCTGGCATCATCATTTTTAATGTGGATTTTTGTTCAAAATTTTACCTTTTATTCTGGCCAATTGCGACTCATGAAATCCACCACACATCACACAGCTTGCAAAAGCCTTTGTATTGTTGACACTATATGTTTGAGTGCAAAAGTATACTGGGCTGGTGGGTTCCTTGTATTCACTTATTATTTTCGTCTTTGTGCATTGGTTGCTCGTTCTTACATGGAGCTCTAACCTTGTGATTGATAGCTCCACAATGGAGCTTCATTTTTATGTAAATATCCATGCCTGTTGGTCATTTTTTGTCATGAATGTGTAGAATCCTTATAGTGATGGTCATTTCTTATGCACATAGTCATTTAAAATGAAGCTCCCCACTTCTAAAAATGTGATATTGTTGCTAGAGGAAGCAGTGGGCTTCAAAAACATGGATACATGCTTCCTTGAGCTTTGTTTCACCAACAAATCTTTACATTTTGCTAAAAATGTGGATTGGTCCTTCCTCTGTCGATGCTTGCTGTTGTACTCTTTATTTTCTCTAGACATGGAGCACATATTCCATGCTAAAAACTACCTCTTAGCTACAACTTTCAAATTGAGACTACAATGTGGGAGAGAGAAACCTCTATGCAATCTTTCCCTTAATTCAATGTGCAAACTCCCAACAAAAAAGCTTCATTGTGCTTGTGGATTTACTCATATCATTTACCAAAATGTGGACTGCCCGGTGGTGGGTATTTCAAATCATCTGCAAGTTTCCTCTCCTTTTGAGAACTATGATCATGTATTCAAATAATTTGAATCATGATGACATTTATTTGATATTAACAATAAATCATGCTTGAGGAATTTAGTCAGACCCCAAAGCGGGTCTGGCTAAAATTTTTGTCTTTTAAACAAATGGCATCCTCCTATTTATCCCATGATTGCAATGTAATGACTAGAATTAGAACAATCACTGGAACATCAATTTAAAATTCCACTTTAATCATTTTTGCACTAGTGTGAAATTTGTCTTGGAGGCCTGCGAGCTGGCCTTAAAAACTGACTCAATCAAGTAACCAGGCCATTAAAATCAGCATGAGTATTCAATCATGCATACTCTATCATACTAAAAATTTTCAGCCCATGACGAGTCTCCAGTAAAAAGATTTTAATTGCCGAACATCCATACTTCAATTATCTTGCAGGCAAACAATGTTAAAAAACATAAACTAGGCTCAGGTTCGGTATTATAAATTGAGTTAGTGATCACTTGGGCTTCTGAAAACTAGGGTGTAAGTTCTTTACCGTGAAGAGAATATAATTCCATGTTTTGGGCTCATGACGAATCACAGGGCACATTTGGCGAATTTTCGAAAACAAGCACTTGGAAATTTTAACTAAGAAATGTGTCAAAAAGTGGTTTTTGGCAAATGTACGGACATATAAAAATATGTATATGGATTCATCACGACTTAAGAAATAGCATACTTCAAGGATTTCTAAGACACAACAAAATGGTACAACCCATTTAGGCTTTTCAATCACATGATCAAAGTTATAATATGCTGAACAGGGGTACGGATCAATTTGGATACCTTAGTCATAACAAAACAATATAAACTAGGTTTTTGACCATGTTAGGAAATTGATCAAATGGATTCATCATGATCTCAAAATTGGAAAAAATGAAGTGTCTAACCCCTGGAACATGATGCAAAAGGAATTTTCTTACTTGTGTCAATTGGTCAAAAGTTATAATCAGTCGAACAAGGCTTCCCAGAATTGTGAACAACTACACAAATGTACAAAACAGTAAATGGCCAACTTTGAGGGGTTCAAAACCTATTCAAACGATTTCAAAAAGGACTGAAAATTGGAATATGTGTTGTTTGATATGCATACTAAACATCCCCAAAGTGGTGGGTCATGACACATTCTTGGGGAAAAGATATTCAAAGAAAAACTGAGCCTCTTGTCGCTATTTGACACGACAGAATTGCAAATTTTAACACTAGCTCAAAATGAGACTTCACATAATGATTCAGGATGGCAAAATAACATTGTGGATCACATGCATATGTCAAATGAAAGGTGTTAATCCACTCAAACACCATCTAGGCCTCAAACCAACTATCAACTACATATGCATTAAAAGGCACTTTAGGGCATGATTTTTCAAGATTCACAATATGTGACTCAAAATTGACCATGCAACTTTTAGTCCCAACAGTAGCTCTATCTGGGGATGCATGCCCCTTGTAGACATGGCAAGATTTAAGATCTCTGGGAGAAGCAAACTACACACGTAACAACAAAAACTTCTCTAGAACAACTTTATTGAAAATAGGGAAACTAACACTAAGATTATATACAAATGATGGACCTGAGCCACCAAAAAGTTCTCACAACTTCTTACCTCTGTCAAAAACCTGATTATCATTTACATCTCCCTAAGGTAAACTGAAAATCTCATTATCATTTCTTTCACCCAACGTATCAACATTTGCAATCAACTCAATAGGCAAAACAAAACTATCATCATCTTCATAGTGCAAATAAAAATTAGATATACTTTCTTCATCTTTCCCACTATGAAAAAATGGATCAGCATGACCATAACAACTCATATCAAACTGAAACTAATCACTACTGACTGAATCATGGATTCTTTTAATCAAAAACACAAAAGCTTGGTACTCTGTTTCATTCAACGAGTTACATGAATCAATTTGTAACTCACCTTGTGCCTTCGGGTTTGAAGAGTATATAGAATCTAATTTCTACGTACTTGCAACCATGTTACTCATCAAGTCAGATTTATCATTTGCTGAAACCTCTTCACATTCTTCAAAAAACTAATTAGTTACCAAACATGAAAACTTATTCTAAAAGTGTTGATCTAAACTATACTGATCACCATCATTTTCTTCATCTAATTGAAAGTTAGAATAAACCTTGAAATTATCTTTACAAGACTTATCAACACATGAAGAAAATCTATAATCTGATTGACAACCTTCACTATTTTCCTCTTCATCATATGAAACATCAAAACAATGTTTAGCAAGATCAACATAAAAAGAATCTAAAACAGCATTAAACTTCCCTTCATTAACATTCTTTATGTCCAACAAATCCTAATGTGCAAAAATATTTGAGGTTCTATTATATACACATCTAAAGTCTAACAAAGATTTTTTAGATTCTACCTCTTTTTCCACATCAAAATTTGGGGAATTGATTTGACTGAATGAGAAAGTATTATGAGAGAAAATATGAAGATCCTTAGAAATACTTACATGCTTTTCAAAGTCACAAGCCAACAATTCTGAGATTTCATTGGAGCCCAAGAAGATTGCCTCACAAATCTTCTCTCGATTGTGGTTATCATTTGGATAACATGAAGAACTTACAATAGCAGGATCCTTAGTGTAACAATATGCAAAATCACCATTATTACAACATTCTTTCTTATCATGGCAATCACTAGATCTACTATTGTTACAAATTTCTTCAACTTCATATGTACTATAACAAAATTTAGCTTCTCTTTTATATCTATCTTTTTCATGCTAATTTCTATTACATGATTTATTAACATTTGAATCCACCTCTTCACATTCGGAAGACAAATTATCTTGCTCTATAGACTCATTGTGTTCATTACTACCCTGACTTTTAGCACACTCATTATCATCAAGAGACATAACATGAAATATGTAATCATCATCTTCCATCTCCTGAATGAATCTTTCAATTTGTTAAAACCTTTGTAATCTTACAGGTGCTAGCCAATTCATTGAATCGGGTACTAGAACATCAAGGAAAACACTAGGTAGGGAAGATTCCTCAGGTCTACAATGAAAAGGCATCTTACTGATTACTGACTTAAGCCTTAAATAACATTCTTCAACATTTAAACCTTGAGTATTTCCTACCTCAATTCTTATAAGTTTGGCAATCCTTTGGTAAACCAGTCTATTCAATATAGCAATGTTATTATTCACAATTTCCAAACTCTCAAAATTTGGCAAACTAATTTCAAATCTAAGATCTGACTCCATTATAGAACAAAATTTCTACCTCTTTTTTCTAGTGCTAAAAATCACTTAATAGAGGCAACCATTTTTTCTTAACAATTGACTTTCATGAAAAGAAAACATGAAAACCAAAATACCTCAAGTGATGATGCTGAACTTCGATCTGCTGATTTGGCACAGGTGCAAGACTGAAAATCATTTACACCACTGATCAAACTTTGTAGATCTGCCACCTCTTTTCAAGAGGATAAAGAGATCATTGCTATGATTCACTTTTTACATTTCAATTTCTTATGACAGAAGATTGCAAACAACACTTAGAACTTATCAAGAATTTAAAACTTCCTTTCCAAGATCTATCAACAATTTTAGATCTGCCCATAGAAATGAAAATCCTTCAAAATTTAGCAATGAAATCAACTAGGAACAATTGGTGCAGAGATTTGAGAGTCGCCACTCACATTTTTGTGAGAAATAAAACATAATTTGTCACTTGACAAATTTGAACCAAACCTTCAATGTAAGAGAAACTTGCAGATCATTATCATCTTGAAAAGAAACTATGCTTTATAAATCAATTCTTGACTCTAAAAATTTCTCAACAGCACCTGCAAACTGAATTGATTGAAGATAGACCTATAACAGTCATAGAACACAATTTTCATCCAGTTTCAACATGCTGCTGATTATGAATAAAGCTTAACTGGGGAACATGAAACTTGATTAAGGAAATAAGAAACACCTCTTGCTATATATTTGTTGTATCCAATCTGTTTCATGCTACAGATTTTAGCTCTTTCTAAATGCAACTTCCCAGAAGAGTCGTCATTTTGTTGGCTCTTGATTTAACAATATTTAAACAACCAAGTATGCAAGAAAAGAATGCATCTATGGGAAGCTATCTCCAATAATGGACACACTTCACCAAGAACCTGGGCCAACTAGAAGGCTATACTCCTTCTGCACTTTAGGATCTACAAAACCTAGGAAGGTATACAAACATATTCTTTATATGGTACCAATTATCAAAGCATACACTGAATCTAATGTAAAGCAGCTAAAAACCCCTAAATCTTCTATACTTAACCAAGAACCACAAGCATGAAATAGCTAAGAACATAACTCATGAAACTGACAAGCTAAGTGTGGGTTAACATTGAATAGCTTTCAACATAAAAGAGAAAATTGATTTAATATGTTGATAACAACAAGACCCAAGTATGAGCAATAGAACTTAATGATCCTATCTCTAACTAGTGCCTTATCTATTGGATAATTAAAATGAATTATAACCATACATATTATGGAAATCTCAGACATATCTCTACTTCAAGGCCCCTGATCTATCCTTCACTTTGTGAACTAACATTTGCTACAAAATGAATCTAATACTCAAAACATCCTATCGTGAAATCTGAAAACCCTATGACAAATATCAAGAAATTGCATGGTTCTTTGCTCCACCAGAAATACATTTTAATCACATACATTCCTAAATAAAATACAACCTAATCTATGCTCTTTGATCACAAATTAGAAAAAATAACAGATCCATAATCAGGAGACAAGATTCAGACTGAACTTAAAACCTTTGTTGTGCTTTATTTGTTATCCTTGAAACCAAATACATGAAAGATATACAGAAATTAACTCATAAATCACCTAATAGAATAGAACTATCTCTATAAAACATCAAATGTTGTTCAATACAAAAGAGAAATGCTGGGTGTGTGGCTTTCACAGCCTGAGCATAGCTCCAAGAACTGGAAATAGAAAACCAACCAACAACCTTTTTTCAGAGAAGAAGAAAGAATAAATATAAAGAAGAAAATTCATGGATTTAATTTGTAATTGACAAGTGTCCCTTTAGAAATTCTTCCCAAGAATATCAAAAACCTCTTTCTAACTTCTCCTTCTAACTGAAAATCAAATCCTTTTATTTTGGCTCATAAAATATCTCAAAATGTAATGATGAAAGGATGTAACTGATTCTTGATACTAAAATGAATTCACCATAAAAGGGAAAATATAGTTCAATGTAACTTCTAGAATGTAAGAAAATTTCTTAAGAATGATTTTCTTCACATTTGGGTTGCAAAAGGTCTTCAAAACTGCCCTGTAATTGATTTAGAAGCACAAAGATTAAATCTGCTTGTTCTATTGCCAATACCTCAGATTTCACAAACTAGACTACAATGTGAACCGATGAACACATATGCATAATCTAACTGTAGAAATGGAAAATTAAGCTCTTCTTGATTCCAACAGTATATTGGAGTGCTTATATTGGATTAAAATAGCCCCAGTTATGTCCCTCTGAAAATCAGGCTTCCATTCATAGGTTTGGACATTATTTTGCAAAAATTAAAACCTTTTATATAGTTCAAACTATATTAAAGTTTCAAACATTATTTAAATGGGAGAAATAATAAAATATTTAAATTTGAAAATTCTCAAATTCTCCACCATTTTCTATTTGAGTTAAACTTGGTTGACCGAACTTGACACGTGGAATATTCTGATTCTCTCCTTCCATGCACAACTATTAGACACCTCCAACTAGGCACCACATGTTATCACCAGATTCATCCATCTCATGGCCATGTCACTGGTCGCCATGTCATCATTGCCATGTCATAGTCGCTATGTCATTGTAACATGTCAGCATTTGCCACATCATTAGCAACATAATGACATTGCGACATGTGGCATCATTACCATGTCAACACCTCGAGAAATGTGCCACATCAGGAAGCTCCACCATGTGTCACCATGATATTAATCCACCTCATCACCATGTCAGTGCCACTTGTCACTCATTTTTTCATTGCTCCATATCCAGGCGGGACCCACATGCTCATTTAACCTTTTAGCCAGATTTGAAATTTTTTGGCAAGTCACCAAGACGCTAGCTGGATTTTCTTGAGATTTTTTGGCAAGCACTATGGTGACTTGCCAGATTTTTAACTTTTTTGGTCGTTTACTATTTTTTGGCAAGTCGCCATGTCACTTGCTAGATTTTTCTGAGATTTTTTGGCAAGTGCCATAGCGACTTGCCAGTTTTTTGACTTTTCGACGACTTGTAATCTGTTGACATCATCATTTTTAATGTGCATGCTTGTTCAAAATTTTACCTCTTATTTTGGCTGATTGGGACCCACGAAATCCACCACACATTACACAACTTGCAAAAGCCTTTGTATTGTTGACACTATATGTTTGAGTGCAAAAGTATATAAAAACTAAAAATGCTCCGCACCTGCTCAATGTGGGATAATGTTCCTCAATGGTTTTTCCTCTTTGTGTTTGTTGTGATTGCTAAATGCATGGGTTTTCTTTTATACTGGGCTATTGGGTTCCTTGTATTCACTTATTGTTTTCATCTTTGTGCATTGGTTGCTCATTCTTACATGGAGCTCTAACCTTGTGATTGATAGCTCCACAATGGAGCTTCATTTTTATGTAAATATCCTTGCCTATTGGTCATTTTTTGCCATGAATCTATAGACTCTTCATAGTGATGGTCATTTCTTATGCACATAGTCATTTAAAATGAAGCTTCCCCCTTCTAAAAATGTGATACTGTTGCTGGAGGAAGCCATGGGCTTCAAAAATGTGGATACATGCTTCCTTGAGCTTTGTTTCACCAACAAATCTATACATTTTCCTAAAAACGTGGATTGCTCCTTCCTCTGTGGATGCTTGTTGTTGTACTCTTTATTTTCTCTAGACATGGAGCACATCTTCCATGTTGAAAACTACCTCTCAGCTACAACTTTCAAATTGAGACTACAATGTGGGAGAGAGCAACCTCTATGCAATCTTTCCCTTAATTCAATGTGCAAACTCACAACAAAAAAGCTTCATTGTGCTTGTGTATTTACTCATATCATTTACCAAAACGTGGATTGCCTAGTGGTGGGTATTTCAAATCATCTGCAAGTTTCCTCTCCTTTTGAGAACTATGATAATGTATTCAAATAATTTGAATCATGATGATATTTATTTGATATTAACAATAACCCATGCTTGAGGAATTTAGTCGAACCCCAAAGCGGGTTCAGCTACATTTTTTTCCTTTCAAACAACTAGCATCCTCCTATTTATCCCATGATTGCAATGTAATGACTAGAATTAGAACAATCACTGGAACATCACTTTAAAATTCCACTTTAATCATTTCCGCACTAGTGTGAAATTTGTGCTTGGAGGCCTACCAGCTAGCCTTAAAAATTGACTCAATCAAGTAACCATGCCATGAAAATTGGCATGAGTATTCAATCCTACATACTCTATCACACTACAAATTTTCAGCCCATGATGAGTTTCCAGTAAAAATATTTTAATTGCCAAACATCCACACTTCAATATCTTGCAGGCAAACAATGTTAAAAAACATAAACTGGGCTCGGGTTCAGCATTATAAACTGAGTTAGTGATCACCTAGGGTTCTGAAAACCAGGGTATAAGTTCTTTGCCTTGAAGATAATATAATTCCATGTTTTGGGCTCATGACGAATCACAGGGCACATTTGGAAAATTTTTGAAAATAGGCACTTAGAAATTTTAACTTAAAAATGAGTCAAAAAGTGTTTTTTGGCAAATGTACGGACATATAAAAATATACAAATCGATTCATCACAACTTAAGAACTGGCATACTTCAAGGATTTCTAGGACACAGCACAATGGTATAATCCATTTAGGCTAGCCAATCACAAGATCAAAGTTATAACGTGCTGAACAGGGGTATGGATGAATCTAGATACCTTAGTCATAACAAAACAATATAAACTAGGTTTTTGATCATGTTAGCAAACTGATCAAATGGATTCTTCATGATCTCAAAATTGGAACAGATGAAGTGTTTGACCCCTAGAACATGATGCAAAATGAATTTTCTTACTCGGGTTAACTGGTCAAAAGTTATAATCGGTCAAACAGGGCTTCCTAGAATTGTGAACTACACAAATGTACAAAACAATAAATGACCAACTTTGAGAGGTTCAAAACATATTCAAACGGATTTCAAAAGGGCTGAAAATTGGAACACATGTTGTTTGATATGTGTACTAAACATCCCCAAAGTGGTGGGTTATGAAAAATTCTTGGGTAAAATATATTCAAAGACAAACTGAGCCTCCTGTCGCTATTTGACACTTTGCAGAATTGCAAATTTTGACATTAGCTGGCATAATTGCAAATTTTAACACTAGCTCAAAATGGGACTTCACAGAATTATTCGAGATGGCAAAATAACATTGTGGATCATAGGCATATGTCAAATGAAAGGTGTTAAGCCACTCAAACACCATCTAGGCCTCAAATCGACAATCAACTACATATGCATAAAAAGGCACTTTAGGGCATGATTCTTCAAGATTCACAATATGTGACTCAAAATTGACCATGCAATTTTTAGTCCCAACACATTCAACCTAGTACGCATTGTTACATTTGATTCCATCAGTTAAAACAATGCATCCTTTTCCTTTTACATAACATGGTTAATTATTGCCAAATCTAACACTTTTACCATCATAATGCTCAAACTTAGTTTTTTCATCAATCATGTGATGAGAACAACAACTATCTATTATCCGTGAGTCTCTCTCTTGAACATGAAAAATTAGTACCATCTTTTCATTTTCCTTATCATTTGATTCATCCTTAACAACAAGATATATCATTTTATGTTCATCATCACTGTCAAAATCTTTAGCAATGCAACATGACTTCTTACCTTTGTATTTGTACCCTTTATAGCTCTTGAAGTATTTCTTACCTTTGAGCTTATTGAATTATCTATCATCTTTTTTTTCTATATTTAGTGATCTATTAACAATGTCACTAATCTCTTCACAAGAGAAATAGATCAATGACATTTTACCTTTATATTTTCCTTTTTTGTTTGGTAATCTTCTTTCAACAAGGGATTTAATAGCTTCAAGGTCATCATCAGAATCAACATTTTCTTCATTGTCAATCTATTTTTCATTTTAGTTTCCTCCTTTTCTACCAAGAGTTAGTTTTCCTTTGAATATAGATTCTATGTTGTTAGTATTACAAAGATAGTTGTGCAAGTTATCCAACTCAAAAGATGTCAATCTTCCAAATAGTGCATCCATAGTTATATCATTTTTAGGATCACATCTCATCTCCTGAATAGTAGAAACCCTAATTGCATAACTAGGAAGAAGAGTTTTTAATACCTTGCTGACCACTATTGTATCATCTATTTTTCCTCATGCAACTCCGATTACACTTAAAATCACTTTGATTCATTCACTGTATTTTGTAATGTTTTCATCTTCTTTCTCTTAGAAAGTATATGTTAGAGTAAATAATTAATTTACTAATTATTTATTCTATTTACTTAAGCTTACTTAGGTAAATGCATTTTATTTGTTAGTTGTAGTCTAAGAGTTAGTTATAAGATGTTGACAATACAGGAGTTTGTTCTCTCCTAAGTCATACTTATCCTCTCACCTTGTTTGAGGACTTTCCACCTCATGTGGATGTATGCTTATTTGTCACACTTATCTCCTAGCATCTTCTAACTTGTTCTAGGAGATTCCTTGAGCTCTTTATATTTGAGCTCCCTCATTGTATTTCAGAACAATCTCATTCTTGCATATTGTAATTGCATATTGTAAATACAGATTTTCTTGTGTTGCAATATCTTTTTCTCTCTCATGTCCTTTTAGGGGTTTTCCCTTGCTCAACGCTCTTCCTTCCTTGGCTTCCCTTTGATAGGTTATTGCATGCAGGTGATCTTTGGCATCTTTGGAGTTGGATTTCATCAACTTCAATAGTATAGTCCACCAAGATAACTGAGGGGTGCACAGGATGAATCAATTATCCAATAATTAAAATATTTATCTTTAAAAAAAACTTAACCATATGTTTACTAGGGAAACCCTTGATAAGAGGGAAAACCCCAGAGGGAATGATGCCCACAAGATGCTGTATAAATATAAATATTCCTTATTAGAGGACGAACCTTGTTAGGATGCTATTATAAAATTTAGTATAATGAGTCCCTATTAGGAGATTCCAACCGTGTTAGGAGTTGTGCCAACCCTATAAGGAGTTGTGGTATAATTTATGCAAGTAGAGCCCACCACCCAAACATGCAATTTCAACTACAAGAAGAGCTCACTATTCAAACAAATAATTTATTGTTATTTTCTTCTTGCCTCTAGTATTTCCTCTATCTTGTCAACTAGACCAATCACTATCAAACCTTATAAACTAGGCCACAAACCTTAGATCCAAATACCAAACCTTGATAATGAAGTTTCCTTTACTTCCACACTACTTTTTTCAACTTTGCATTCCACACTCTCTGCTACTTTCCAATCATTCATATCCATACCATGATAAAACAAAATGTCCTTCCTTTATATCAAGTCCATAAAATAATTCCTTTATTTGGTTGTTAGTCCTTCTTAATTAATTATTATAGGACCACATTAAGAACACATTACACTTAGTGATAACCTTAATCTTATGTCTTGTAACTAGAATAAATTTTTGTACACCCAATATTATGATGAGTGAGCTTAGCCACATCATCTTCAACATGTCATCTTCATGTCCTCAACCTCAATCCTCAAGATATCAACTCTGCTAAGAGATATAACATGTTTACCAAAACATGCCTTCGTAAACTTTATCTCAAAACATACATCATCAAAACTTGCATAACTTATTCTAGACTTATCATTTTTTATTCCGATGTTAACTGCATATACTAGATAATCATAAGTATCTCCCATAACTTTGAGTGGTTACAATGCTGAACTAGTCATCCATACCAGCTTAATCACATCAAACATGCGATGTTGACATCAATGGAAAAATCACTCATGAATGTAACATATCATCATAGTAGAACTCCTCCATAGGAATATCATTAGCATTCATGCTTCCGAACAATCTTCTAATAATATCCCCCTTTGACATTGATGGCAACATAGATGAAAAATGTCTAGTTCCAAGAATACCAACAAAGACTATCAGTCTTCAAATCCTCTTCATCAATAATTCTCCCCCATTGATATACCTCAATATGCTTTGTGCCAAACTATTATTCCTCATAATTTTCTTATGTCAAACATTTTCTTTAGCATACTACCAAAATTTTGTCCTTAGTGTAATGTTTTTCATGCCAAACTTCTCCCCCATTGACATCAATGTCAAATTTTTTTACAACCAACATCTCTACATTAAACTCAACAACAACTTATATGTACTAGCTTGAGTATCAAAATACACTATTTAAAACAATATGAACAAGAGTCCTAGCTGAATTTTTCCATCATATATACTCCCCCATATAGGATGCATCAACATCCAGTCTAAAAAAAATGGTGCTTTGTTACCCTGGACTAATATGCTCTTGCATCTTCTATTTTGATGTAGGAAGGGGCATAACCCCAAGCATACCTCACAAATACTCAAAAGTCTCTTTGGGAAGTGGCTTCATGAATATATCTACAATATTCTCTTTAGTGCCCATATACTACAATCTAATTTCTTTTTCTGCAACTTTTTTTCTCACCATATGATACTTAATAGAAATGTTCTTAGTACTCAAATACAATATTAGATTCTTAGACATATTTACCATGCTTATGTTGTCACCATGTATAACAATAGGTTCATTTATTTTTGTCCTTATATCCTTTACAATTTTCTTCATCCAAATAACTTGATTGTAATTATTTTCTATTGCAACATACTCTGCTTCTATTGTACTTTGAGATGTATAATGCTGCTTCTTGCTTAGCCAAGAAACCAATCTTCCTCCACAAAAGAAAGCTCCTCCACTAGTTCTATTTGTATCATCCATACTACATGCCCAATTTGCATCAGTATAAGCACAATCTAAACTCAGATGTTCCCTTTAGATATCTAAATATCCTTTCCACTATTGCATAATGTGCTTCTCTAGGACCATCCTAAAATCTTGCAGTAATTCCAGCTGCATTTGCTATATCTGGCCTTGTGTGAGTCAGATATTGCAATCCTATGATTATAGATCTATACTTCTTCTGCTCAATAGTAGGTGTCTCATCCTTAGTAGATAACTTATGGCTAGTTACCATAGGTGTTCCAATAGGTTTACATATTTCCTAACCAAACCTTTTTAATAAATCCTTCAAGTACTTAGTCTAAGAAATAAAGATTCTTTCTTTATTCTATACATTTGCAATCCTAAGAAATATTTCATCTTTCCTATCATACTCATTTCAAACTCTTTCTTCATTTATTTTGAAAACTTCTTACTTTCTTAATCATTTATTCCAAATATAATCTCAACAAAAAATAGTATAAAAAACATCAAACCATCACCAATTTCTTTCCAATATAGATTACTATCTACCATACCTTTTTTATATCCAAGCTTTGTCAAATGCTTGTCTAACCTCACATACCATGTTCTGGGTGCTTGCTTCAATCCATATAATTCTTTCCTTAGTCTGCATACTATGTCTTTGTCATATGTCAAAGGACATCCTTTAGGATGCTCAATGTATACCTCTTCTTCAAGTACTCCATTCAAAAATGCTGACTTGGCATCCATCTTATATACTTTGAATTTCTTTTGTGCTGCACAGGCTATAAATAATCTTATTGTTTCTATTCAATCCACTAGAGCATAAGTCTCCTCATAATCTATTTATTCTTGTTGTGAGTAAACTTTACATTCCAATCTTTCTTTGTTTCTTATCACATTCTTGTCTACTAGTCTAGGGACCAATTCTCATGTCTCATTCTTTTCTATCTAATCCAGTTCCTCTTTCATAGCTTTCTTCCAATAGTCATAATTATATGCTTCATCTAAATTCTTATGCTCAACTTGAGATATCAAGCATAGTTCTTCATTTACTATGCTTCTTTTCATCACACATTTGTCTTTTCTTCCAATGATATATTCAGATGGGTGATTCTTTATCATGTTCTTTCCTAAAGTAGGAATTTCTATCTCAACTCTCGGCTCTACTGAAAAAGCATTCTGCAAATCATGGTTAGTCTCAAGAAATACTTCATCATTCCTTGGCTTAGTAACAACATCATGATCTAAATTTTAATAAACTATTCTCTCTTGTATTCTAAACTTCTCATCAATTCTCACATTTGCACTTTCCATAATAGTCTCTTCTCTTACTTGTTCTTCAATCACCACTCTAGACTCATTAAAATAGTCTTTCAAGGATCTTTCCATACTTTTTCTAAATTCTTCAACTTTATTAGAAAGTATCCTCTTTCTATCTTTTTTCAATCTCTTAGGACATTTACTTGAAAAATGATTAAACTCTTTACATGTCCAACAAAATTTATTTTTCATACCTTTAGGTTCTCTCTTTGTAACTAGATCAATACCTTCCTTTATCTTTATGTATTCTTCAAATATGGATCTAACTTTGCTTGTGCTACTATTCCCAAGTATACAACAAAAGGATTATAGATCTATAAACTCAATACTATGCTCTTTACACAAATCTAATAATTCACTAAGAATTTCCATTACTTGGGTGTCAAAATTTCCTCTATCAAATGTAGTTCACCATGGATCTCCCAAAGTTGTTAAACTTTTTCTTCAAGGACTTGATGCTCTAATACCAATTGATAGAAACTACAGTCCACCAAGATAACTAAGAGGGGGGAGGTGGGGGGGGGGGGGGAAGGAGGGTGAATCAATTATCCAACAATTAAAACATTTATCTTCTTTAAAAAAACTTAACCATTCAACCAAAGTAAGCAACAATTGTAATAAGATGGACATAGACAATTATGCCAGATATGTTGACTAGGGAAACCCATGATCAACCAAAAAACCCCAGTGGGAATGATGCCCACAAGATGATGTACTAATATAAATATTCCTTGTTACAAGATGTACCCTATTGGGAGTCTATTATAACATTTAGTAAAATGAGACCCTATTAGGATACTTTGAATCCCTATTAGGATATTCCAACCTTGTTAGAAGTTGTGGTATAATGTATGCAAGAAGAGACCATTGCCCAAAAATTTAATTTAACATACAAGAAGAGCTCACTACTCAAACAAGTAATTTATTGGTATCTTCTTCTTTCCTTTTCTCTTTCGTCTATCTTGTCAATCAAACCAATCACTTTTAGACTTTGTAAACTAGGTCACAAACCTCAGATCCAAATACCAAACCTTGGATCGCTTAGCAAAACATTAGCAATGAAGTTTCCTTTAGTTCCTCACTACTTTGCTCAACTTTGCATTCTATACTCTCTGCTACTTTCCAACAATTCATATCCATATCATGATAAAAGAAAATATCCTTCCTTTATATCAATTTCATAAAACAATTCACTGAGTCAATTGTTAGTTTGTCTCAATTAATAAGAACATGTTACACTTAGTGATAACCTTAATCTTCTACCTTGCAACTTGAATATATTTCTATACACACAGTATTATGATGAGTAAGCTTAATGATGTATCATGAGCATGTCTTCTTCATGTAATCAACCTTAGTCCTCAAGATATGAACTCTTTTAAGAGATATAACAAGTTTACCAGAACATGCCTCTGTAAAGTCTCTCTCAAGATAGACATCACCAAAAATTACATAACTTCTTCTAGACTTATCCTTTATGCTTCTAAAATTAACTACATATGCCTATTGGCACTAAGTTATTATTGCCATTAGTGAAAATAGTTATCTACATCAGTATAGCCACTAAGCATTCTAGTGTTAACCAAGCTTCGCAATTTACACTGAGCATCTACAGTGTATACTGAGCATTTAGTGGTTACCTTGTAGGGTCATCACTTACCAAGTATTCATGAAGCTACCAAGTGAATGAGCAATCCAGCAGTGTCTACCAAGTTTACAGTGTTCACCAAGCTTCACAACATTTATCAAGTGATGAAAGTACAATATTTATAGAGTAACAAAAGTATAGTGCTTACCGAGTGAAATCAAGGTAAACAAAGGATCCAGTTTTTACCGAGTGACACTATATCTACCGAGTCTCCAATGGTTACTGAGTTCCAAGCTACGTTGTGTGGTTAGTATGGACCAAGCCTCTACTTCTACCAAGTGCATGACGATGCCAAGTAATACAGTGGATGCCGAGTATCGGAAGGTCACCAAGTTAACTTGAAGAACCCAATTTTTCTACTGTTTAGCTGACTCAGTACTATTTTGTTCACTTGTGTTTTAGCTGACCTTGCAATTGTAATTATTGAAATGGTATATATGTAATGTATTATATCATTTATAATAGATGCATTAGAGTGTCATGAGAGACATATAATGTTTTGAGAAGTGTAAATGTGAATCAACAGAAGAGCAGAGTAGTTAGCAAGGTTTACAAGGAGTAGTAAAGATTCATCAGTCACAAGAGGTGATCTATCTTTCAAGGATCTAATCAATAATCAAGTTGTAAGTAGATCCACTATTTCATCCTAACAGGTGAATCAGTTTTGTAAATCCTTTAATAGGGTAGACTTAATAGTCCTTTATATAAATCTCCTAACAGAGTGCATACTTTAGTGTATGTTTGTAAATCCTCTAACAAGGTGGACCTAGCAGTCCTTTGTGCTCCTAATAGGGCAGATCACCGAAAGTGGTCAATGTAAGCCTTAACAAGCCAACTTCATACTACAGTAATGAAGTTTTGTGGGTATCATCCCCACCCCAGTTTTACTTTCTATTTGGAAGGTTTCTGGGTCACCAAATCAATGTGTACATGTCTTATGAATGTTTGATTTCTCATATATGCAGTAGATTAGGTGAATGAATGATGAATAGTATATATGGTTAAAGTGCTGAATTGTTTTAAAGTTTTGATGTTACTGATTCACCCCTCCCCTCTCAGTAACCTATCATATCTGAATATTTCCAACAATACCATGTAGGATTTGAGAAAATAAGCCAATCAAATCCATGAAGCCCAAGAAAACCTAGATGTAGAAAACCTACCACAAAGAAGAAAAAGACAAGACGAGGCAAGGGTTTGATTTGAAAATAGAAAAAAATTATTAAGAAAAAGAAAATATTATTCAATGGATTCAATGAATTACAAAGAGATGAATCATTATAAAGGAGATCAAAACCTAAAAAGAGTAACCTAAAGCCTAAAAAAGATAGGTTGCACATTATAATTAATATAAAATATTAATTATATGCACCTACAAGATAGCTTAAGAAAACTAAAGTAATAGGAAACTTATTTAATTAAATCAAAGTGATTTAATTAATAAGTGAAAACAACTAATTACTCTAACACCCCCCTTAAGCAAAGCTCAACAGGTAAGCTAACCTAGCACAACTATGAAAGTAGAAAAATGGGTCCTGGCAACAAGGCTTGATCAGGTACCCAATCAAAACAAAATCTCTATGAAATGGAGAAATAGAGAAAACCACATGGAAAAAACTCTACTCCAAAAAGAGATAGCAAAGAATGTTCTAGAAGATAGGAACAAAGAGAGATCATGAAGAGAACCATTAAAGCATGAAGTAGCCACAAAACTTTGTCGTAAAGAAACTGCCAATTTGTAGAACCTCCATGAAAATAGAAGGCACGAACTAAGAGTGTCTATATGGTAGATGATGAATCTCACCAAAATTCATAGATAGCAAACCACTGCAATCACCTAGTATATATGATCAGGTACAAAATACATAGCTCACACTAATGAACCATTGAACCAAGGAAGTATTAGAACAACAGAATAACCCCCCTTAATGTAGATGGGGTGAGGTGATAGGAAACTAAAAAGGTGGGCCAAAAATCTCCTACAACACAAGAACTAGACACATTGAGAGTCAGCTACATACACCTATAAAGGCATGCGTCATCAACACTGCATGAGGCAAAAGAGGAAGAGGGCACAAAACTAGCAAACAACTATCACCCCCATGGCACTTTATAAAATAGTGTGAGTACAACAAATCATGATAATGAAAAGGATCTCGAAACACAAGAATTGGCATTTTATCTCAGTGTGTTTGCATAAAGATGCTTACAAATGATATCGCCAATGATTAGAAAAAGCATACGATTGGTACAAAAGAAAGTACAAGCCAAAACAAAGCATCATAAGCAACAAAATCGATCTCCAAACCTAAAACAACTAAGATATCCACCAAAATGTAAAAATGCATAAGACTAAATAAAATGTTCCCAGAGTAGAATCCGGAACAACAATCAACATCACTAGAAAGAGTACAGAAACAAATTTCCAATGATATAAAGAAGTCAAAAATTAGACATCAAATGCTCAAGATATGCCTCCTGAAGTGCAAAATACAATATCTCAAGTTGACTACCAAAATAGGCAACCAAACTACATCAAAACTCAAAAACACTTGTAAAAATGTCCTTCTTGGAACCAACTTTCTGACACATTTTTTTGGATTGAAAAAATACATCTGTATGCTCAAGTTACGAAGGAAAAACCAACAAGGCCCCTGAAATGCATGAAAATTTGTTTTTTTAATAAAAAGGAATAAAAAATAATAATAATAATAAAAATACATTGCCACCCATGGGTAGAGCAGAGGTGGGTGGCAGAGCTGCTACTGAGTAGGGCCATGGCAGTGCCACAGTGGTAGCTGCTAGTAGTGATCGTAGTGGTGACTACAGCGGTAACTGCCAATGGTCCCACTATGGTTAGTAAATTGCCGTGGTGTTTTAACAACTTTTTTAATATAAAAAAATTGTGATTTTTTTCAATTTTTTGCCTCGATCTATGTGCCAAGGGCCATATGGCCTTGCCCAACAAGAAAATTTTGCCTCCCAAATCAATATTGTCCAAATTGGACAAACTTTAAATGAGAATGGGGGTTTTGATGCCTTCTGAATCCATCTGTGATGTCCATTTGGCCTCAAACTACTTCAAAAATTGGTGACCCCCTATTTTTTTAGAAAAATCTTGAAAAAACACTAGATCTGATCCACCAAACCCTTGTTCATCCTTTTTCTCCAAATATCAAACAAGCTATAGCAGATCTGGCTCTGATACCACGTAAAATTTTATCAAATAAGCCAATCAAATCTAGGAAGCCCAAGAAAACTTGCATGCAGAAAACCTGTCACAGAGAAGAAAATGACAAGAAGAGGCAAGGGTTTGATTTGAAAACAGAAAAATTGTATTTAGATGAAGAAAATATTATTCAATAGATTCAATAAGTTACAAATAGATCAATTCTTATAAAGGAGATCGAAACCTGAAAATGGTAACCTAAAGCCTAAAAAAGATAGGTTGCACATTATAATTAATATAAAATATTAATTATATGCACCTACAAAATAGCTTAAGAAAACTAGAGTAATAGAAAACCTATTTAATTAAATCAAAGTGATTTAATTAATAAGTGAAAACCACTAATTACTCTAACATACCAGATACTTAGAAGTATCTCCCATAACTTTGGGTGGTTATCATGCTTAACTAGTCATTCATACCAAATTAATCACATCAATCATGCTATGTTGACATCAATGACAAACTCATTCATGAATGTAACATATCGTCATAGTGGTACTCCCTCATAGGAATATGATCAACATTCATGTTTCCAAACAGTCTTCCAACAATCTCTCCAATCTTCCAACACTTTCATCTTTATTTGATCAAACTAACCTCATAGACTTTCTATTTTGTTTCTTTTCATATTATCACCTCCCCAATATATCTTTTCTAATTTCTTCCACATTTCATAGATAGTAGAGAAATCTTTGACTTCAACAAATTTAGAATAGTTGAGAGGGGAAACAATAGTAATCATTGTTGCATTGTGATTCTTCATGTCCACTATTTAATCCATAGTTAATGGCTTAGGTGGTATCACATATAGGTTCAAAAAGAGGTAAAAACTTGTATCTCCAATGGTTCCTAGATGTAGCTTCATCAGTTCCATCCATGTTGAAAATTTCTTTTAGTTAAGCTTAGGAATCTCTCTTATGTAAGACATCTTGATCATTATCTTAGGTCTTTGAAAGCTTTTCAACAAGCACCAAGATGTTTGATACCAATTTTTTGAAATCAAATGAGTAACTTAGAGAGGAGGGTCAAATTAGTTACCACAAAAAAAATTCTATGTCCCTTAGATGTCAATAAAAACTTTCTACTTAGTAAACCAAATCCTCTCTCTACTTGGTTAGAACTGGATATTCACTTTAAGTTGATTAAAAAAGCAATATTAAGATATTAATGTGTATTAACCTTTAGTAACATAGTTAAAGAAATATAGAGCATTAACAAAATAACATGAACAATGAGACACGAAGATTTAATGTTGAAACCCAGTTTGGGAAGACCACCATGCAACTAGTTACAACTTTTTACTCTTTTGAAGTGAGCCTTGTTAGGAGTTGAACCTAATAAAGGTTACAAAATACATGGTTAATTGTGACCCGATTAGGAGTGGCATTGTTAGAGGTCTTTAGATACTTCAGTCTAGAAATGCCACATTGTTAGAGGATTTACAAAATGACTATTAAGACAACTCTATTAAGAGATTTATTCACTAATACAATTGTTAGAGAGTAACAATGATTGACTTGATTAATGAAAGAAATGATTTTGCATATTCACATCGATATTATTTATTATCCTCTTGATCCCTCCTAATCAAATATTCTTTACATCTCCTTGTATGTTCTATAATTGATCCCAGATATCCTTCTTGTTTCACATATTTACATTTTTCTTTGATTACTTCATTCAATGTAAAACTTGACCTTTCAAATATATGAAACTTAATGTCAATTAAACTTGAATACCTTTTGTTAGGATTAAACAATAGACACAAATAACAAGTGCTATCAAATACGTAGTTTTTTTTTTTTCAATTGTCCTCTACAAGAAAGTATCATGGTTGAGTGTGAGTCTCATAGTTGAGTGGGAGTGATGATAGATGAGGTTTGACAAGTTTAATGGGAAAAACTTTCAGTTATGGAAGATGCAAATCGAAGACTCTTTATCACAAAGATTTATGGATGTCTTTGGAAGGAAAAACTAAGAACTAGGGAACTATGACAAATGAGGATTGAGAAATTTTTGACAAAAAGGCACTTGGAAGCATTCAATTATGCCTAGCACCATCAGTAACATTTAGCATTACAAAAGAAAATATGATAGATCATTAAGTATTTACAATATGAAAATAGCAAAAGTTGGATCTACTGCAAATCATTTAAATGAGTTTAATAATATTACTAGTCAATTATCTTCTATGGGTATTGATTTTGATGAAGAAATTAGGGCTCTTTAATTTTGTGTTCTTTGCTTGAAATTTGGAATGGCTTGGTAATGGTTGTGAGTAATTTTGTTTCTGGATATAATACCCTAAAATATAATGATGTGATTGGTGTTATTTTGAGTGAGGAAACTCATAGAAAAACCTTAGGTGGATCTACATCAAGAAGTGCTTTGAATATACAAAGTAGAGGTAGAATGACTGAGAGAGGAAATAATTCTAGAAGTTTTGAGAAATCAAGAGGAAAATCAAAGGTGAAGAGGTCTCAATCTAGAGGACTAAGAGATTTATAGTACTATGGGAAACTAGGTCATGAGAAGAAATATTGTTTGACTCAAAAAAAAGAATGGAGATAAATCAAAAGGGAACAAGGAGGAAAATGTGGTAAGTAAGAAATCTTAAGAGGATTCTTTACTTCTATCTTTAGAAAGTGTTGATGATTCATGGGTTTTACATTCTGGTGCTTCATTTCATGTTACACCTTATAGAGGTGATTTTATTGATTATGTCCAAGGGGATTTTGGGCTTGTTTATTTGGGAGATAATGAACTTTGTTATATTGTTGGAAGAGGAAAAGGTAAGATTAATTTTCTGAATGGGAATTATTGGCTACTACATGATGTATGACATGTTCTAAGGCTAAATAGGAATTCAATTTCAGCAAGGTAACTCAGTGATCCAGGTTGTATAGTTACTTTTAATAATAAAAGTTATAATGTTTCAAAAGGTTCCCTTGTAGTAGAAAAAAGTGTTAAAGTAGGCACCTTATATCTTTTTAAAAGCCACATTGTTCCTTCTACATTAATTTTTTTAGAGAAAAATGAATGTTTAGGAACAATAGTTATAGTTGAGAAGGGACAACAAATAGCTATTACAGATTTTGATACAACGTTGTGGCACAATAGACTTGGGAACATGAATGAGAAAAGAATAAAAGTACTTCATTCAAAGCAAGCTTCACTAAGTCTAAAATGTGTTAATATGGATTTCTATGAAATTTGCATGTATGGGAAAAAAAAAGTGAATTTTGTGAAGAGTGAGAAGAAAAAGAAAAGTGAGAGTTTAGAGCTTGTTTATAAAAATGTACAAGGATTGGCTCAGGTATCTTCCCTTCATGTCTCTCATTGTGATGTTACATTTATTGATGATGCAACTAGAAAAGTATGGGTTTATTTGATTAGATAAAAAATTTATGTATTTCAAAGTTTTAAGAAATGGAAATGCTTGGTTGAAAATGAGATTGGTAAGAAATTAAAATGTCTCAGATATGATAATAGTGACATTGTAGTCATGAATTTGAATATTATTTCTCCACTAATGGTATTCATAGAAAAAAATATGTTCCAAAGACTCCATAGGAAAATGGAGTGGATGAACATATAAATAGGACAATGATGGAGCATGCAAGGAGAATGAGGTTACATGTTGGGTTGCCCTTAAACATGTGGGTGGAGGTTATCAATAATATTGTATATTTGATTAATATAGGTTCCTCTACTCCTTTGAGCTATGGTATTGCAGAGGAAGCATGGACTGGTAAGAAGGTGAGTTATTATTTTCTCAAAACCTTCAGTTGTGAAGCATTTTCTCATCTAGATTCTGACAAAAGAACCAAGTTAAAAGCTAAGTCTAAAAAATGTTTATTTGTTAGATATTGCATTGATGAATTTAGTTATAGGCTTTGAGATTTTAAAAATCATAAAATTGTAAGTAGGGATGTCATATTCAATGAGAAAGTACTATACAAAGATCTGTTGCAACAACATGAGAAGAAAGAAGATGATTATGTAGTTTTAGATGATACTCCAAAATATAATGTTTCAAAAAATCCTCATGATGTACAAAAACAACAAAAATAAAAAATACCACACACCCCATTGAATTTTAGATAGTCAACAAGGCTAAGCAGACATTCAAAAAGATTTTTTTCCTTCTTTATATTCTATTTTACTTACTGATGCTGGTGAACTTGAATGTTATGATGAAGCTATGAGGTGGATACTAAGATTCAGTGGGAGTCTACAATGAAACAGAAAATGGACTCTTTGTTGAAAAACAAGACATGGGAATATGCAAGTTTCCTATAGGTAAAATGGCTTTCCAGAATAAGTGAGTTTACAAGTTGAAAGAAGATAATGGAGGTAACAAAACATTTAAATCTAGGTTAGTGGTAAAAGTATTTGCAAAAAAAAGGCATTGATTTTGATGAGTTATTTTCTCTTGTTGTTAAAATGACTTATATTTCCATTGTTTTAAGTATTGTAGCCACTAAAGATTTGCATTTATAGCAGCTTGATGTTAAAACAACATTTTTTCATGGTAATTTGGATGAGGAGATCTAAATGGGATAGCCATAGGGATTTGAGGTCAAAGGTAAGACGAACATAGTGTGTAGATTGAAGAAAAGTTTATATGACTTGAAGCAAGCACCTCAACAATGGTATCTAAAATTTGATAGTCTTATGCATCAGCATAGATATAGTAGGCATTGTTTAGATCATTATATTTATTCTAATAGGTTGGATGATGACAACCACATAATTTTATTTTTATATGTTGATGATATGCTTGTAGGTGAGTCTAACATGGATCCAATTAAGTGGCTGAAACACCAGTGAGCACATACATTTTCTATGAAATATTTAGGGGTAGAAAAAAAAATCCTTGGTATGAAGATTAGTATAGATAGAAAAAATAGGAAATTGAATTTCTCTCAGGATGATTATATTGAGAAGGTGTTGCAATGTTTCTCTATGGAGAATGCTAAAGCTGTCAACACAACTTTACCTGGTCATTTGAAGTTGACTAAGGAGATGTGTCCTAAGACACAAGAAGAGGAAAAAAAGATGTCCAAGGTACCTTATGGTTCAGCTATATGAAGCTTAATGTGTACAAGTCTAGATAGTGCACATGTAGTGGGAGTTGTTGGCAGGTATATGAGTCATCTAGGGCTTGAGCATTGCAATGAAACTAAATAGATTCTCAAATATTTGAGAGGTATATCCAATAAGTGTTTACACTTTGGGGGCTCTGCTACTTATTTAGAGGGATATGTTGACTTGGATTTGGCAGGGAATATTGATACCAAATAGACTATTACAACTTATGTATTTACTATTGGTGGGGTAGGAGTAAGTTGGGTTTCTAGGTTATAGAAGATTAATGTTTTATCCACTACAGAGGCAGCCAAGGAGATGATATGCCTTTAATTCTTTTTAGAAGAATTGGGAGACCCTTAGAAGGATAATTATTTGTTTATAGATAGTTAGAGTGTCATTCATCTTGCAAATAATACAGCTCTACATTCAAATACAAAACACATTTAGTTGCAATACCATTTCATTCAGTCAGTTTTGGATGATGGACAATTAAAGCTAGAAAAGATACATATAGATGACTCCATAGAAAAATGGAGTGGCTGAATGCATGAACAAGACTATAATGGAGTGTGCAAGGAGCATATAGTTACATGTTAGGTATCCCTTAAACATGTGGGTAGAGGCTATCAATAATGTTGTATATCTGATTAGTAGAGGTGCTTATACTCCTTTGGATTGTGTTATTCTAGAGGAAGCATGGACTAGTAAGAAGGTGAGTTATTATTTTGTTAGAACCTTCAGTTGTGAAGAATTTTCTCATATAGATTTTGAAAATAGAACCAATTCGAAAGCTAAGTCAAAGAAATGTGTATTTGTTGGATATGAGATTGGTGAATTTGGTTATAGGCTTTGGAATTTTAAAAATTAGAAAATTATAAAATGTAGGGATGTCATATTCAATGAGACAATTTTGTACAAAGATATGTTGTAGCAACATAAGAGGAAAGAAGATAATTATGTAGTTCTAGATGGTACTCCAAAAGATGATGTTCCAACTATTCCACAAGATGTGCAACAACTGCACCAACAAATATCACACACACCAGTGAATGTTAGACAATTAAAAAGGATAAGTAGACCTCCAAAAAGATTTTCTCCTTCTTTGTACTCTATTTTACTAATAGATGCTAGTAAACCTGAATGTTATGATGAAGTTGTGCTGGTGGATACTAAGATTCAATGGGAGTTTGCAATGAAAGATGAAATAGACTCTTTTCTAAGAATTAGACTTGGGATTTATGTAAATTACCTATAGCTAAAAGGGCTTTATAGAATAAGTTTGTTTATAGGTTGAAAGAAGAGGATGGAGGTAATAAAACATTTAAATCCAAGTTATTTGTAAAAGTATTTACACAAATAAAAGGCATTGATTTTGATGAGATATTCTCTCTTGTTGTTAAGATGACTTCTATTTGCACTATTTTAAGTATTGTGGCTACTAAAGATTTACATAAACACATTAATGATTGGTTTTTAAACTCAAATAATGACTTGTGACTATCTAAAAATAAATTTTGATTATTGTGTAAATAAATTTCCATGGACCTAGATAAAACAATGTAACTACATAGCCACTTATGAATGGAGTACTCTGCTACTACTAATGAAACCAAGAAAAGGAGATGAATTGTTCTATAGTTTTGATTGTGATATTGTCAAAAAAAATACTAAACAATGTATTTTAGTGATAGAAATGACAAAAAATGTGAACAACAGGTGGAGAGAGCGCTTTTTAAGGCCTACCATGATGGTTTCATAGAAATGTAGCCTTACATAGGAGTGTTAGAAAAAATGGTCGATTGTCTCTCGAGCCACATGCCCACCTACCCTATCAAGATAGTTAAGTTAGTAAGTGATTTTGAAATATAAAAGAGAGGGAAAGTTATTGGTGCAAGATAGAAAGGAAATAAGCCTCATTCATTTGACATACAAAGAGAATATCAAAAAAATCAAGTAGATGAGAAAATAATAATCAAAGCAAAGTTTAAAGAGTAGAAGGAACAACAAAGGATCTGAGTTGCACTGACACATGGTTAGTTTATTAATTGTAAGTTCCTTTTTGTTTTTCCTATGAAGTAGTGATTACTCTAAGCATTATTTTATGAAATCTTGAAGTGCTACAAGTTTATATTTCAAGTAGAAGTTGTAGGTTAAAGTATTCTTTCTTTGGTTGTGGCCCTATGTTCCTAGATTTGTATTCAGTTTGAATCAATTTATGAATAGAAAGCAAGGAAGCATGCATACTTGTTGATCTAGTTTTTTTGGCTCTTTTTTGTCTCCTTTATATTTATAATGCATGTTGCATTAAGTATTTAAGAAGATTAGAGTTGCAAGCTCTCTATTTTCATTCTTGTGCTTTAATGGTAGAAGAGGGCAGATTGCAAATCTATAGCTAACTCACTTAGTTCACTATTTAACAAAGCTCTCTTTATGAAAACTCGGTCATCTTTACCTATGTTTTGTCTATGAAGTTATAACCAAGTCCATCAAGCTCCTCTATCATGCTTATTGAGATCACTCAGTCTTTTCCTTGTTGAGTCAACCAAGTTCACTTGGTTCTTTTGTCAACTAAGTTCACTCGATCATAGTGTTGGCTATATGTTAAGTCTTTTAAGATCCACCTTCCTTTGGTGACTAAGTTCACTTGGTTTCCATTGTTACCAAGTCACTTGGCATCAACTATTGCCGAGAAAACTCCACTTGACTCCTTAACATGCCAAGTTCACTTGGCACCCACTACTTCTCACTCACTATTAACTGGTCTCCAAGTGAAATTTTAAATTTTTGAAGTTGTGTTTCTCACATGGTAGCAGAGCTTTGAGGCCCCACATCCATAATGAATTAGGAAATTTTTATTTTTTTTATGGGTATTTGACATGGTATGAGATGAAAGAAAGATATGGTAGCTGTCATGTCCCGCCCCGACCATCATAGCACTATTGACATTTTGTTTCTTTTGGACTTTGATAGTTAGACTCTAGATGACACATTATTACCCACTATGGACATTGATATTTTAATCCTTAGACTATTTGATTTCATGTTATGTTATTGGGACATTGATACCTATATCATTAGGCTATATGATGATTCCTTATGATGTTACTAGGACACTAATATTCTAAGTAGTTTTTATGATGCTATTCAGATATGCTTACTTACCTTCTTGATGATCCATATGTCATGATTAAAGCTTATGTTATACTCAAGTGAATGCTTGATTTTTGAATTGTGGTCTCCATATGGTGCTAGATTATCATGTCTTAGCATATTTAGAGTAACATTAAGAATTCACGTATCATTTGAATAAACTAGAATTGTATACTTATATTATATTTGATGCATTGCTTAAGGTAGATTAATTCCATAATTTTTTGTAAGAATAAATGATCATAATGTTTTACTATCTAGATTAGAGAATTGCTACAAATGTGAAGTGTGTAATGTGATATGAATGGAAATACATATTTCATATTAGTTATGTTATTCATTGATGATAGAATCTATGTGATTTATATTTACATTATCATTTTATCACCTTATTCTTGGACTACTGATATTTGCAATAAGTGTGCAGGAAAGAAGCCCATGGATTTATGGAGAACCTTGTTAGGTGTTTGGAAAAACCAAGGTTAACCCTAAGGAGGGTATAACCTTTTTACCCTTGTATTTTATTTGTAAAACCAATTTGTGTGTATTATTGTGATTCTATAAAAGTAAATTTGTTTTTCTTGATGGCTTGCCAAGTGTGTTGTGTGTATTGTGGTGTCACTTGACACATGTTCTCCTTTGTAGCATGCTTAGTGGGATGGTAGGTGGTTGAGTGAACCAAGGAGTGGTTTGGTAGGATTTCTTTTCCCTAGGTGTATTTATGGGTCCAAGAGGGATTCTTTCCATGCTAGGTCGAATGCACACCTTTTGTGAATTTCTAGGAGGTTTACACCATCCCTAGGGGTAGTTTGAGGTCTTGTTTTAAAGCCCATATGATATACCTAGGGGGTAGGGGAATTTTTAAGTATTATAAGCTTCCCTAGGCATTGAAAGGAGCACCCAAAAATTGTGGATTCCCAAGTTGGCCGAATTTGGAAACTTAAGCATCAAAAGAAAACATTCTTTAGAGAGAGTTGGTTGGAGAGTTCTTGGGGGGAGAATTTTTGGAAAAAGAATTTAAGTGGGGTAAAATTTTGGAAAAGGTAAAAACAAGGGGAAGAAGATAGCTTAGGAGGAGGATTGCTGGTAAAAAGAGAGGGAGCTCAAATTTGCTTGGAAACCAGGTTGGTAACCTTATGTACCCTTGCTATGAAAGCTTGTTGTCAAGTAGATTATTTTTATTGTGTTATGCATGTGAGTTTTCTGTAATGTAGTTGTAATATGGTGTGTTTTAATGTTGTTTTGTGTAAGGTTGAGGGATCATGTGTTCATTTTTGGTGTATGTGTGTATTGTGATTTAATTTGTGTTGCGAATTCATATGTTCTTGTTGCAGTTTTCTGTTTTGGGTGTGACAAGGTGAGTCTCATCTCTTGGGAGGGAAAGAGACCCTTCTGAGGGTAAGGGGTGCATAGGGAATGTGTTGGGTGAGAGTCTCTCCTAGAGTAGGAGAGGGATGCCATATGGGTGTTATGGGCCCCATAAGCCACCTTGCTGGAGTTATAAGTATTGTAAAGATGCCATGTGAGGGCATGTATGTGGTATTGGGTTTCCTTGTGAAGGCATGTGTATAAAATTTATAGCCTAATGAAGGCATAGTTGTAGGTGGAGTCTCCCCAGCATTCATTTTCCACCCTTACCCTTTGAGATGGATCTACATGTGATCCTAAGTGGTCTACCTTGGTTGGGAATTTTTTTGGTTTATTTGTCAACTATAAAATGTGTGAATAGTTTTGTAATGTGAGCATTGTGTTGTAAATGGTTGTTAGTAATGTATGTCCACCTAGTCAAGGTTCTCCTTGCTCAAGGGTGGCCTTTAAAAGGCCTAAGGTTGGGAGGAGAGTACCATGGGCTTGTTTGTGTGCGTGTACTGCAGGTTGTGATCTATGGATTGAAGACTTGAAGAGAGGAAGGATGTTGTCTTATTTTCATGTGCAACAAAAACATACTTCCAAGTGAATTATTATTGTATTAGGGAGAGTCACCCTTGGGTAACTCCCAATCTTGTTTTTTATGACAGCTTGTAAGCTGGAAAATTGTATAAGTGGACTGTATAAGTGGACTGTACTTGTTGATATGTTGCTACATTCAGTGATTAAAGAAATTTATATATCATGCACTATCCTATAGTATATAGAAATGAGTAAAGTTGTTATGTTTTTGTTTCTAAAATGATTCTAAGAGAAAATGTGTGTCTCCATTTGAAATTGTTACATTTGGTTATAAAGACATTTTGTTAGAATTTCAAATAATGATCTGGTTGGAAGGAACTAAAGTGGTTAGTGAAGTTAGTTAAATGTATTGTAGGAATGTACATCAATATTGTAGATCAAGGAAAATAAATATAACAAATAAAATAAAATAAAAATGCTTTCATTGAAAAAGAAAAATATATTTATATTTGCTGGTTCCTTTGACTGTAATATTGGTGCACTACAGTAGCAGCCACCATTCTTTAATGGACATAATTATGATACATAGGAAAAGAAAATGAGAACCATTATGGTTTCTAATGATGTGTGGGAATTTGTGATTAATGGATTCAATGTTGTAACTAACCCAACATAGTATGCTACCCTCACAAATTCTCTAAAGACTCAGTTGAAAGAGTTAAGAAGAAAGGATGCAAAAGTATTAAGTCTAATTGAGATAGTAATGACAAAGACTATTTTTCCCAAGATTGCAACAAAAAATTACTCAAATGAAGCATGGGATATCCTTGAAACAAACTTGAAGGGAAATGGTAAGCTCAAAGTAGTGAAGCTACAAATGTTCAGAATGGAGTATGAGAACCTTCAAATGAAGAACAATGAACCTATTGAAGAATTTAGCTCATGAATCTACACTTTGATAAACCAACTCAAATAAAATGGAGAAGAGTATGAAGAGAAAATGATAGTGGAGAAAAAAATTGAGGATTTTACCTCATAAATATGACAATCTTGTGGTGACCATTGAGGAAGAAAAAGACCTCACCGCATTGAGCATGGATGAGTTGATGGGAAATTTTCAAACCCATGAGCACTAGATCAACATATCAACAACAACTTCCCAAGAGAAATCTTTCAAGGCTCAAGAGAATACAAGAGTTAGGGGGAGAGGAAGAAATGGCTCTGATAGAGACTCAAGAAGTAGAGGTCATGGAAGAAATGGCCAAAGGAATGCTAGTGTAAAAAGCTGAAGATGAGAAAATAATCAAGAGAGAGAAAACAACTCTCACAACATCTCTAGAGGAGGTAAGAAGAATTATAACTCAAATAAGAGCAATGTAGAATGCTAGTACTATCAAAAATTTTGGCATTATGCAAGAGAATTCTTGAAGAAGCAGGGTGATTAGTCAAGAAAAAATGCAAATGTGGTTGATGTGAACATGGGAAATACAAAGAATTCCACAACCTTCACCATATGTAATATTAGTGAAGAAGGCATCCCTAAGGTATGGTACTTGGACAATGGTTGTAGCAACCACATGAGTGGTCATGAAAGTTTATTTTGTTTCATTGAAAAAAGTTTCAACTTTGAAATTAAGATGGGAAATAATGGAACCATTCCCATAGTGGGCAAAGGATCTATCATGGTCCGCACTAATCAAGGTGAAAAGAAGGAGATATAAAATGTATATTTTTCCCTGGGTATGAAGCACAATTTGATTGGTGTTGGAAAAATCATTCAAAATGGTTACAAAGTGTTGATGGAAAATGATAAGTGTTTCATTCATGAGAAGCATGTTAGTAAGAGAAAACTTGTAGCAGTCCAAATGACAAAGAACCAGATGTTTCCCTTTAAGATAGAGACATATTTCTCCTCTCAAGTCAGTGATGCACCTCCTAAGTATGCATGCAATAGTACATCAGCAATTATATCTTAGGAGCTTGACTGAAGACCCCTCCAAGCTATGGCATCTTAGATATGGATATCTTGGTTTTATTGGTTTAAATTGTTTGTCCGAGAAAAGAATACTATATGGTTTGCCAAGAATTGTAGATTCATATGAAAAGTGTGAGGCTTTTATTTTTGGTAAGCAACATAGGCTTCCCTCTAATTCTGATAATTCTAGAAGGGCAAGGCCCCCATTATAATTGGTGCATTCAAATTTAGTTGGCCCTATGCTAACCACTTCTATTGGGAGGAGTACTTATTTTATGACATTAATAGATGACTTGAGTCATAGCACATGGGCATATTTCTTGAAAAAAAAATCTAAATCATTTAATAAATTTGTTGAATTTAAAGCTTTGGCTGAAAAGGAGTGTGGAGACTATGTAAAATTCCTTAGGTCAAATAGAGGAGGGAAGTATACCTCTAATTTATTTGTAAATTTGTATAGGAAGAATGAAATCAAGAAGGAGCTTACAACTAGTTATACTCCACAACAAAATGGAGTGGTTGAGTGGAAAAATAGGACCATTTTTTAGATTGCAAGGAGTATGATGAAAGAAATAGGACTCTTAGTTGAATATTGGGTGAGTTTATAGCAAAAATAGAGTATTTGATAAATAAGTGTCCTACAAAGTTAGTTTGTGACAAGATTCCTTTTGACACGTTATCAAGAAATAGATGAACAGTTGAGCATTTGAGAGTGTTCAAATGTGTAGTATATGCACATGTGCTAAAGGAACAAAAGAAAAAACTAGATGATAAAGGTGCAAAGTTTATCTTCACTGGTTACAACTTTGTCATCATAGGATTATAGATTGTATGATCCAATCACTAAGGAGATCATAATTTCAAGAGATGTGGAGTTTCTTGAAAATGAGTCATGGGATGGCTTGATAGATAAATCTTCAAGAAATTCAAGTAAAGTGTTGACCATTGATGAAGAAGAAGACATTGGTGATAAACAAGATGATGGAGAAACACAATTAGTTAATTGGGAACAAAGGAAAAAAGGAAAGAAACCACAAACATGTCAAGTTTTAGCTCCTAGCAGTTCAAGACAACCCTAAGCTTGCATGCAAAATAATAGTAGCAATAGTACTAAAATTCAAATCACATTCTTGCCTCCCTATTTTTAAGAAAGACTAAGAGTCTAAGTGTAATATACTAAGTAGAAAGGTATGATGAAGAATTTTATTAGAGTTTCCATTTTGCATTATTTTCTCATAGTGATCTAATCTACTTTGAAGAAGCTATGAAGAAGGAGACATGGTGTAATGCCATGGATGAGGAAATAGATGCTATTGAAAGAAAAGAGACATGGGAGTTAACTAATTTTCCTCCCAAGAAGTAAGTTATTGGAGTGAAATAGTTTTACAAGACCAAGTGCAAAGCTAAAGGAAAAATAGATAGGCATAAGGCATGTTTATTCATCAAGGGGTACAAGCAACATTATGTTAGAGATTATGATGAGACATATGTCCCAATTGCAAGAATGGAAAATGTGCATGTTGTTATAGTAACTATAGCCTAACACAAATAGAAGCTAAATAAAATGGATGTGAAGTCCACCTTCTTGAATGGTGTATTGAAAGAATAAGTGCATGTGGAGAAACCACCGAGTTATGAAGTCCCCGATGAAGAATACAAGGTGTATAGATTGAAGATAGCTCTATATGGGCTCAAGCATGTTCCAAGGGCATGGTATAATAGGATAGACTCATATCTTATGAACAATGGCTTTAGAAAAAGTGATGGTGAGACCACTCTCTACATCAAGGCATCAAATGGAAAGGTATTGATTATTATCTTATATGTAGATGACTTAATTTTCACTGGAAATAATAATTTCCTAATAGGTGAGTTCAAAAAGGCCATGAAGAATGAATTCAAAATGATAGACCTAGGTCTCTTGAAGTATTTTCTAGGCCTAGAAGTAAAAAAATGCATGATAGCAGTTTTATCTCTCAATAAAAGTATGCAAATCAGATCTTGGAGAGATTCAAAATGCAGAATAGTAATCTAGCTCCAACATCAATAGAAGTAGGTATGAAGTTGAGAAAGGAAGATTACAGTGTAAATCCAACATTATACAAGAGTATGGTTGGAAGCTTAATTTATTTGATAACAACTCAACCCAACATGATGTATGTAGTAAGTTTGATTTCTAGATTTATGTAAACACCAAAAGATTCCCATTTCCAAGTGGGAAAGAGGATTCTAAGATATATGAATTGTACCAAGGTATTTGGGATTTTGTATACTACAAATAATGATTTCAAGTTGAAATTGGTCATATTGATAGTGATTGGATTGGAAGCCTAGATGATAGGAAGGGCACTTCTAGATACATTTTCCATATGGGATAAGGTGCAATTTCATCTGCATCCAAGAAGAAACCTATTGTTTCTCAATCTATAGTAGAGTTTTAATACATAGCACTGAATACAAAAACATGTCAAGCTATTTAGTTAAAGAGAATCTTGACAGATTTAAAGGAAAGGCAAGAGGATGGAACCACAATATTTTGTGACAACATTTACTCAATTGCATTATCTAAGAATCTAGTCTTCTATGGTTGAAGAAAGAACATAGAAATAAAATATCACTTCATTAGAGAGATGGTGGAGAATGAAGACATCAAAAGGGAATTTTGTAAGTTTGAGCAGCAACTCGCAAATATTTTCACTAAGGCTTTGAGCAAAGAAAATTTTGTGCACCTAAGAAAGAGTCTTGGTGTAGTTTATTTGGATCAAGAGTGATCCTTGTTCATATGTCTTAGGACAAAAAGGGAGTGTTAGAAAAAAATGATCAGTTTCCTCTTGAGCTACACACCCACCTATGCTGTCTGGACAATTAAGTCAGTAGGTGAGTTTGAAATCCAAAAGAGAGGCAAAGTTTTTTATTCAAGATGAAAAGAAAAGAAGCCTCATTCATTCAATATGTAGAGAGACAATTAGAAGATCAGAGCAAAGGAGAAAAGAATAATTAGAGTAGTGTTTAGAGAGTAGAAGGAATAGAAGAGGATTAGAGTTGCAACAACACATGATCAATTTGTTCTTTGTAAGTTTGTTTTTGTTTGTCTTGTGAAGGAATGATTTCTCTAGGCATTATTGCATGCATTCTTGAAGTGCCAAAAGTTTATATTTCAAGTAGAAGTTTTAGGTTAAAGTATTTTGTCTTTGGTTAGAGCCATATGCTTCTAGATTTGTATTCAGTTTGAATCAATTTATGAATAGAAAGCAAGAAAGTAAGCATACTAGTCAATCTAGTTGTTTTGGTTCTTTGTTGTGTCACTTATATTTATTGTCCATATTACATTAATTATTTGAGAATATTTGAGTTACAAGCTCTCTCTTTTTATTCTTTTTT
The DNA here is from genome assembly GCA_028749045.1 of Cupressus sempervirens. NCBI lineage: Eukaryota > Viridiplantae > Streptophyta > Pinopsida > Cupressales > Cupressaceae > Cupressus > Cupressus sempervirens. Next base: position 853,301,251 of record CM053787.1, read on the forward strand.
TTTAATGGTGGAAAATATCAAATTGCAAGTCTATAGCTAACTCACTTGATTCACTCTTTAAAAAAGCTCTCTTTCTAGAAACTCGGTCACCTTTACCTATGTTGTTCCTATTGAGTTATAACCAAGTCCACCAAGCTCCTTTTTTCTACTTACTTAGCTCACTTGGTCTCTTCCTTGTTCACTCAACCAAGTTCACTTGGTTCCTTCATTGACCGAGTTCACTCGGTCATAGTGTTGGTCATGTGTTGAGTCTGTCAAGGTCCACGTTCCTTTAGTCATCGAGTCCTCTTAAGTCCCATTATTTCCAAGTCACTCAACATCCATTACTACCATAAAAACTATTCTCATCTCCTCAATGTGTCATTCTCATTAGAAACCCACTAATTGTCACTCAATATCAACTAGTTCTTGAGCATAATTTCAAATTTGTGAATTTGTGTTTCTCACAAAAAAGAGTAGAAAATAATTTTGCACTATTATCATATTCATTTTTCTCCAATCTTCTAATACATTTTTTCTTTGGTGGATAAGATTTGATATGACATAACTCATTTCATTGAAATTATGTACATGATATGGTAACCAAATGCTCCAATAGTTGATAGGATAAATTGATAGGAAATGAGAATCCCTCCTTCAATTCAAGGCATGCCTATACCTCAATTACTCTCATCCATACACCATCGATCTAAAATTGTGGGAAAATGGAGTAGATTGCTTTCTTTTGGATTGCATTACTTGTAGTAAGACCTCCCACCACAATGTACTCTATTTTGAGATATTTATTTTATATCACAGAGCTTGTGCACCCTCACTTCCCTTGAAATCATAGACCTCTCTATCTCAATTAATGAGTATTATTCCTAATTACTTAGGTAAACCCTCTCATCTCATAGAACTACGATTATCTGGTAATAGTTTGACTGGTGACATTCCATTGTCCCTTGGAAACATATTTTCTCTAATTGAGATTTCTCTTTCTTACAATAAACTCATAGGGAGAATTCCCTCTTCTCTTTAATATCCCTTCTTTGAATGACTAAGATCTTTCTAGCAATTTTTTTAGTGGTTACTCTTGAGTCCTTAGGTGATCGACCTTCACTTCTTTCCTTAGATCTTGTGAAAATTACTATTGTAGGCACTAAAAATTAATCTCCTATATTAAATGATTATTTAACTATCAAAAATAAAATCATAGAAAAAATAAAAATAACACAATTACAACTTTCAACAATAAAATATAGAAAGAAATAAACAACACAATAAACACAATATTTTTGGAAAAATTATCTCTGAAGAAACCCCTAAGGGAAAGCCAATTCTAGATATGAGGAATTATATTATCTTTCAATAAATCAAGAGATACAAAGTTCTTCACCTCTTACTTCTAACACCATAATAGCCTCCCAATTTCTCCCACTAATATTCCCCACTCCTAACCCCAACACTATGCCTTATCCCTTGCTAACACTACAACAATATTGTCTATCACTATAAATTATTTCTCAAACTTATGTTCAACAAATATGTCATTGATACCTTTTTATAGTACTCCTATTGGAAACCAAATGGGTGAGATTGATTGTCAATCAATGGTCGAGAGTAAAAATAGCTTAACAACCCTTACCAAGTTGGTTTTAAGTTTCTTCTAAATGGAGAGTATATTAAATAAACAATTGGTCTGACTCTAACTAATTAGTTAGGAAAACTACTATTTAGTAAATAATAGCATTTATTCAAATAGTTTTCCAAAGCTAACAAACTAACACTCCCTCTTAGTGGGGAAGTTGTTTTGCATGACACCCAACTTATCACTACTGTGATGGCTTAGTAAAAATGTCTACTACTTGCTCCTCTATAGGTATATATTATAGCTAAACAATCATTCATTATACACAATCTCTAATAAAGTGATGTCTAATGTCTATATGTTTAGACCTATCACGAAATTTTATATTCTTGGACAACTTGATGCAACTCTAATTTTCACAATGTATCATGCAGTATTTTCAACCTTTAGACCAAGCAAGGCTATTAACAACTTTTGAAGAAATATAGCTTCACATGTCAGCATGCTCTCTAGTGTGTATTCTACTTCTATTGAACTTAGAGGCACAAACTTTTACTTTCTACCGAACCAAGATACAACTCTTGATCCCAAACTAAAACAACACGCTAAAGTCCTCTTTTCTATTGTACTTCCTACCCAATCTATGTCAATATATCCTATCAATCTAATGGCTTTATGTTGAACATGTATGATCCCATACACAACTATACCATATAAGTAACACAACACATGCTTAGCAACTATCAAATGTATTCTCTTAGGTTTAACTATGAACTAACTAAGAGAGTTTATTGTGAATTCTATATCTAGCCTAATGTTGACCAAATACATAAATGAAAAAATCAAATTGCTTATATAAAGTGGGATCTATATCCTTTTCCCTTGATGTATGTACCTTCCTCTAATTTGTGATCATAGGTGTAGACATGGATGTACAATCCTCCATCCTAAGTCACTTAAAGATTTCAATATAATATTTCTCTTGACCAAGGAAAATCTCTCCATCTATCTGCCACACCTTCATGACTGGAAAGTAGTTCATAAGTTCAAAATCCTTCATCTCAAATTCTTATGCAACATTCCTTTTTAAATCCTTTATGAGCCCTAGTGAACCTCTAAAAATAAAGTCATCCACATAAAGAATAAGAATGAGAAGCTCACCCCCAACCACCAAGTAGTAGAGATTAACATCTACTTCACTCTTCACAAAGCCCATTTCCTAGAAGTATGTATTAATGCACTCATACCATGCTCTACCAGCCTTCTTGAGTCCATTCAAGGTTCTTTTTAATCAACACATATGGGTCTCCTTTTTGTGTGCTACAAAGCATTCTAGTTGCTCTATTTATACCTCCTCCTTCAACTCATTATTATGGAATGTTATCTTGACATCCATTGGATTAATTTTCCATCCCATATGTGTCACAAATGAGATAACAACATGTATAGAAGTATACCTAGCTACTAGAGAAAATGTCTCCTCATAGTATATTCCCTCCTTCTAAGAGAACCCATTTTTTCATGAACCTCACCTTGTATTTCCCAATGCTACCATATCCACTGTGCTTTATGTTATCGATCTAGCATGAACCAACTAATACTCTATTTTTTGGTCTAGGCACTAGCTCCTATACATCATTTTGCAATAGTAAGAAATATTCCTCAACAATAGCATCTCACCATACTTAATTCTCTCCAACCTCTTAATATATGGAAGGCTTAGTATTTACTAATTGATTAACTAATGTTGCATAGTCTTTAAAATTGGTTGGTTGTCTCTATTGCCCAGTACTCTTCCTATGAGCTCCCAACAAACTCCTTAGTATCTCTTTGTGTATCTTAAACCTCATGGTTCTCACTACCAACTATAGAGGATGAAATATCAACCACTAGGTCTTCTTAATACATTTCTTGTTGCACCATTTTCTCCATAGTTAGTCAATCTTCACCACATGATCCTACACTTGTACTAGTAATTGTACTTGAGCTTTTTTGCACTTGAGATTGTGATTTAGGAGCATCTTTGGTGTGAAGCCAATATTGTATTACCCAAAAATATTTTATTTTTAGTATTGTTTATTTTAATAAGGACTAGTAGATAGGGTGGTTACTATTTATGGGAGCTTACTATTTTTAGTATATTTTTCATACAAGCTCAAAATATTCTCATTTTCTACATGAAGGTTCATTTTAAAATTATAAGCCTACCATAAAAATCTCACTGCTCCAGCTTAAGTGTCAAAGAAGTTATTGCCAATTTTTAGTGGAAAATTTATGAGAAAAATCTTTAAGCTCACTATTGGAGGTATTAGAGTGCCTAGATGAGGTCCAAAAAATTGATGGAACTTGTGTGATTTTCAGCTATAAATCATAAGCTAATAGTTCTAAAAAGTTGTTATAATAGACAATCAGAGCAATGGTTTAAGAGTTATGGCCGTCCAAAGTTGGGCTACTCAAAATTTCTAAAATTATTTGTCAAAGATGTATTTGGGTAACTCTATATCTATTGTTAAGGTATATCAGCCCTAGATATTAATTTGAGCAATTAGAACCTTCTTTGATGACAAAAAATTGCCTATTCAAGAAAGTCCTAGACGTTATCTAGAATAACTGTAAGTGGTAGTTCACATCTTAGTCTTGCAGATTACTATAATGAAGGTACCCATGTTAGTTAGCATATTGTACTTGTAAATTATATAATTTTTCATTTGTGATGATCATAAGATGTCCATATTTTATTCTTGAATTTGTTGTTTCTTTATTTATGTTATGGGTTTATCGTATTAAGGAGAGAACCCTTCATAAAGTGGTACTAGAGCTAGAGTTGTTTAGTGCATCAATAGATCATTGACTATGGGGTAGTTCCCACCAAGACTATGTTTAGGCTGAGTTTATAGAAAGGTCACCAATTGTGAGGTAGTTTTCACTAGTATTTCAACCGAAGTACAATAATGCCTCCATGGAGAGAATGTGGTGGAAGAGCTATAGGTGTTACACCTGAGGGTTTTAGAGCCCTCCAAATAAAAATGAAAGCTTTTGAAGAAAAAATATGTTGAGAAATAAATCATCTCATAAGGTATGGAAGCAAGGATGAGGATGAAGTATAATAAAATGTTAAAGTAGAGGCAATTCTAAACCTAGAGGAAGAGAGGCTTTTTAAGGCCATCTCAAAGATTGGAAAAACACCTAAGTTTGAAGTTTCCACATTTTTCGGAAATCTTAACCCAAATGAGTTGATCAATTTGATCAATGAATTGGAGGAGTATTTTGAGTATGAAGATATGGGAGGATCTTGATAGGATCAAGTTTGTGTAGATATAACTGAGGGGACATGTAAAGATTTGGTAGTAGGAGATTTAATCGAAGTGAAATAGAAAATTAAAGGACAAAATCTCTAGATGGGATTATATGATAGCTAAACTAAAGTGATAATTCATTCCTATGGATTATGAGCTTGATCTATTGAATAAAATGCAAGGCTTAAAGCAAGTGGGAAAATATACTCCAAAGTATACCAAAGAGTTTTACTAAGTTCTCATCAGAACTGGCCATGAAATAGTTGATAAGGAGAAAGTGGTATGTTATCTTAATGGGTTAAGGCCAAGTATTTAGGAAAAGTTGAGTTTAGTTTGAATGAATAGTATTGAGGAGGCATACTAGTTTTTCTTAAGAGTTGAGGAAAAATTGAGCACAAAGTTTGACAACAAGAATAGTAGAAGAGGTCATGATTGAAGATCCGGTAGATGATCTTATGGAGGACATAATGATGATTAGAAGAACAAGGATGAGACTAAGAGTAGTAGTCAAAACTAGAGGGGAAACAATTCCAATCATCTTCATGATTAGAACAATAGAGATCAGAGAGGAAGAGGCAGAGGACAAGGATCTAGAAGGGGACACTTTCGTGGGAAATGTTTCCACTATGAAAAAGAAGGGCACAGAGCATCTAAATCTTCCCAACACCAAAGAAAGATGGATCAAAGAATAGAAGGCCAGGCCAGAGTTGCACATGTTGATAAAGATTCTAGATCCTCATATTTTGAAAATTTTTAATGAGGAGAAGTCCTACTTAACATAAGAGTCCTACTAAGTGGTGAGAATGAACTTGATCAAAGAAGGAGCTTGTTTGGAACAAGGTGCATATGTGAAGATAAGTATCACAATGTCATCATTGATGGTCGATGTATTAACAATCTAGTGACATAAATGATGGTCATAAAGTTGAAGCTAGTGAGATAGAAACTCCCTCATCCATACCATATTGCTTGGGTGCAAGATGACCACAAGGTCATGGTCAATAAGAAGTGCTTAGTGAAGTTCAATATTGGAGGCTATTAGGATGAGGTATTATGTGATATCATACCTATGGACATATGTAATATGTTTCAAGGTAGGTTGTGGAAATTTGATAAGTATGTTGTACACGATGGGTGAGAAAATACCTACACTTTGACCAAGGATAGTGTGAAACATAAGTTAAAGTCATTGAAGGAAAAGGAAGAAACGGTATGTAGTACTGCCAAAATATGTTTTGTTGATGGAAAAAAGTTCCTCAAAGGTATGAAGCATGACCATATGTAATATGCTATAATTCCAAAAGATAGTAAAGAAGAAGTAGAGGAGGTACTTGCAAAAGTTACAAATATGTTGGGAGAGTTTTTTATTATTGTAGCAAATAATTTACTTGAAGAATCTCCCACAATGAGGAAGATTAGACACCAAATGGATTTGGTTCTAGGAGCTATTTTTCCAAACAAGGAAGCACATAGAATGACACTAGAAAATAAGTTCATGAGTTGTTGTAGAAGGGGTTGATTCAAGAGAGTTTTAATATATGTATTGTATGAGTAGTATTAACACCACAGAAGAATTGAGAATAGAGGATGTGCATAGGTTCTTGCCCTATCAAGAAGATTAGAATCAAGTATATATTTCCATTACCAATTATGGATGATATTATGGATTGTTTGAGTGGGGCTATGTATTTCACAAAGATAAATCTAAAGAGTTGGTACCATCAGATTCATATCAAACAAGATGATGAGTGGAAGATTGCTTTCAAGACAAAAGAATAATTTTATGAGTGGTGAATCATGCCTTTTGGGCTAACCAATGCACTAAGCACTTTCATGAATGAGGTACTAAATGAGTTTTAGGGTAAGTATGTCATTATTTATCTAGATGAGATTTTGATCTTTAGTAAGACATTGGAGGATCATTTGATTCATATGTGCAAGGTGTTTGATAAGTTGAGGGAAGAAAAGTTGCTAATAAACTTGAAGAAGTGTAGTTTTGTAAAGAAGGAGTTGGTGTACTTAGGATTAATAGTCTTAGTAGAAGGCCTAAAAATGGACCCAGTGAAAGTGAAGGCTATCCTTGAATGGTCTACTCCAAAGAGTGTGATGGAGGTATGATAGTTTCATAGATTGCTAGTATTTATAGAAAGTTCATAAGAGGTTTTAGAAGTATTTGTGAACCCTTGACTGAAACAATGAGAGGGGACATGAAAGAATTTAAGTGGACTATAGGAGTAGATAAGAGTTTTAATTTGTTGAAAAAAAAAAGTTACTAAGTAGCTTATTTTAGTACTTACTAATTTGAACAAGGTGGTTCAAGTAGATTATGATGCTATTGGTATTGCAATAGGAGTTGTTTTGAGCCAAGGAGGTAGACCCATTACTTATTTTACTAAGAATTTGAATGATGCAAAATGAAAATATTTTGTTTGTGATCAAGAATTTTATGCTATAGTTCAAGCATTGAAGAAGTCAAGATACTATATTCTTCCTAAGGAGATTGTTTTGTATACTAATCATCAAGCTTTGCAATATTTAAATAGCTAAGGAAAATTGAACCAAAGGCATTAAAAGTGGGTTGATCTTTTGTAGAGTTATAAATTTGTTTTGAAATATAGGTGTATGAAGTCTAAAAGGGTTGCTTATGCCCTTAGTAGAAGACAAATTTTTCTCTTAAAAAATACAAATATAGATAGTTGGGTTCAAGGAACTCATTACTTTGTATCCAGATGATCCTAATTTTGATGAAGCATGGAAGGCTTGTACAAAATCTATTACACTTGATCGGACAATGTAGTTGGATTTCATGATCCAAGACATAATGTTGTTCAAATAAAGCTAGTTGTGCACTCCTAGAAGTTCAATAGGAGTGAATCTCATCAAAGAGAAGCATAGTGGAGTGTTGGCTAGACATTTTGGTAGAGACAAGTTCATCGCTTTGGTTTCTGAGAATCATTACTAGACATAGTTGCAACAAGATGTGAAGAAGTTTGTAAAGAGTTGCAAAGTATGTCAAATGGAAAAAGGAATGAAGAAGAATACAAGGTTGTATCAGTCATTATCTATACCAAAGAAGTTGTGGGAGGATGTCAACATGAATTTTGTTCTTGGATTATGAAGGACACAACAAGGGCATGATTCTATTTTTGTGGTGGTTGATAGGTTTGTAAAGATGACACATTTCATTCCCTACAAGAAGATTAGTGATGTTGATCATATAGTAGAGTTATTTTTCAAAGAAGTAGTGAGACTACATGGTTTGCAAAAGAGTATAGTTTCTAATTGAGATACCAAATTTTTAGGATAATTCTAGCATACATTGTGGAAGAAATTGAAGACAAATTTGAAGTTCAGTTCATTTTATCATCCAGAGACTGATGGACAAATAGAAGTTGTGAATCATAGTTGGGGAAATTTGTTGAGATGTTTGGTTGGATACAATCCAAAAGGATGGGATATGATTTTACCAAAGGTAGAATTTGCATATAATAATTCTATCAATAGGAGTACTAGTAAAACACCATTCCATATTGTATATGGGAGTAGTCCCAGAAATGCTTTTGAGTTGAGGTAGTTGGATAAAGGAGAGATAAATAGTGATGAAACAAAAGATTTTGTTGAACATTTGAAAAGTATCCATGAGGATGTGAGGAAGTACATTATAAAGATGAATACATAGTATAAAGATAAGGTAGATGTGAAAATTAGGTATAAGAAATTTTAGAATGGAGATGAAGTCATTGATCATTTGTGAAAGGAGCATTTTAGAGTGCATACATATAATAAGCTAAAGATGAAGAAGTTTGTATTGACATTACAATCATGTTTGTTATTAGTGACACACACTTATTCAGATTGTAAGTATCTACTAAGCATATTGTATGCTTGGTAGAGTTAACCAAGCATTCTAGACTATATTGGGTTCTATAGTTGCTACCAAATTTGAGAGACAATATTCAGTTTTCTCCAAGAAATTTTTGCCATGATGGTGATAAACAATATAAACCCAGCTTCATAAGGTTTGATGAGTTCCTCAGTGAAAACTAAGTTGTGCAGTGCTTACCAAGCTCATAGTTACAACAATGTGAATCCAATGTTAATTGAGCCACTCAGTGTTAACCAAGTGACTCAATTTATACAGAGCTCATAGTGATAGCATTTACCAAGCCATCCAACATGTGTCAAGTGATTTAGTTTATGTGTTAAGTTTCACAATATTCATTGAGTCACTAGTGCAGACCAAGTTTAGACTACTTGGAAGTGATCATTATGGACCAAGCTTCTACATCTACTGAATGTATGATGGGGTCGAGCATTGACTATGGATGATGAGTATTAGAACCTCACTAAGCTAGTCTTAAGAACTTGAGTACCTATAGTTTGGGCTGACTTTGTGTATTTTGTGTAAACTTATATTGTAGAAAACTTTGTTTTTATTTTAAAATTTGATTGGTATATATGTAAAGCATTGTATCACATCTAACAAGAAGTGAAAAATGTAATATAGCTAGTAGAGAAGAGAAGAAGAGCGAATTACAAAGGCTACAACAATATAGGGAGTAGAAAGGATTTATCCATCACACCAAGGTGATCATTACACTCAAAGTAATCTCATTCATTAACCAAGTTGCAGATCAGAGATCAACCATTGTGCTTCATCGTAATAGGTGGATTAGTTAAATCCTTTCACAAGATAGACTTAATAGTCTTTTGTAAATCTCCTTACCGAGTGCATACTTCATTATATGTTTGTAAATCTTTTTTCAAGGAAAACCTAGCAATCCTTATTGCTCCTAATAGGGAAGATCATTAGAAGTGATTATTGTAAGCCTTAATAGGTCAACTTTATATTGTAGTACTAAAGGTTGTGGGTATGATTGCCACCCAAATTTTACTTTCTATTTGGAAGGTTTTTGGGTCACCAAATTGTGTGTCAAAAGTGTTATGAATGCTTTAATGATTTCAGTTATTCATGCATGCAATTAGATTAGAATACACATGAAGGATTAATTAGTAAATAAGGATTAAGTTTTATTAGTTATGGATTCATCCCTCCCCTCACAGTAACATAGCCTATCACAAATATTTCAAATAGTTTGGACCATGCATGATAGTGAAAAGGCATGATTTTGGAAATGCTTATGAAGTGGAGTTGCCCACTAAATTGAATATTTCACCAGTATTTCATAATTCATATTACACAGAGTATTATGAAGGAGGTGATGGAAATGAAGTTACAAAAGTGCAATGGAGTATTCAAATAGATAGTTTAACAACATTGGAGATTGAGGAGATAATGGACAATTGTGTTGGCATAAGTACAAGGAACAAAACTTATGAGGAATATTTGGTCAAATGGAAAGGGAGGCTAGCAAAGGATTTATCATGGCTAGCAAGGGAGGAGGTTAACCATCTTTCTTTTTCTCTAAAAACCTAAGACATGATAAAGTCACTTCTTAAATTACCTTGGGTGTCTGATGTAAGAGCATCCTTGGTGTGAGGGCAATCTTGCATCACCCAAAAATATTTTATTTTCAGCCTTCTCTATTTTAACAAGTACTAGTAGACATGGTGGTTACTATTTCTAGGAGCTTACTATTTCTAGCAAGTTTTTTATATGAGCTTGAAATATTCTCATTTTATAAATGAAGGTTTATTCTACAATGATAAGCCTACCATAAAAATCACATTGCTCTAGCTTAAGTATCAGAGAAGTTATCACAAATTTTTGGTGGAAAAATTTAGGAGAAAAATCTTCAATCTCACTATTGGAGGCCTTAGAGTACCTGAATGAGGTCCAAAAACTTAATAGAAGGGTTCTTGTACCATTTTGAGCCTATAGATCATGAGCTTGAATTTCAAAAATGTGGTTATAATAGCCAATCAGAGAAATGGTTCAAGAATTTTGGCCTTTCAAAGTTATCCTACTCGAGATTTCTAAAATAATTTGTCAAAGATATTTTTGGCTGACTCTATGTGTTTTTAGGGTCTTTCAACCCTAGGTATTATGTTTGAGCATTTGGAACCTTCTCAGGTGACATAAAGTTGCCTATTTAAGAAAGGTTCAAACATTGTCTAAAAAAACTCTAGGTGGTAGTTCTCAACTTAGTCTTGTAGATTACTATAATGAAGGCACTCATGTGGGTTAGCATATTGTACTTGTGAATTTTTTAATTCTACATTTGTGGCAATAATAAGAATTCCATATTTTGTTCTTCCATTTGTTTTTGTTTCTTTATTTCTATTATGGGTTTATGGCATTAAGGGGAGCACCCTTCATCAGATTGTCCTAGAGCTTTTGCTAGAAAATATTTGGACCTTCTAAATTCATTTTCCTTCATCAACTTTACATTAAATCTGACAATAATTCTTTTAGTCTGAAGGATAAAAATTCCATATGCCTTTGAGGTTTCACTATACCCAACAAGGTACCCTCTCTCTCCAATCTAATCTAACTTTGTATATGTATCATCTAGAATATGATAATATGTCCAACTCCCAAATATTTTAAAATGACTAACATTAGGAGTCTTACATGTGAAATATTCCTTTTGTGTCATCCTCCCTAGTACCTTTTGTGGAAACCTATTCTAAATGTGTATTGTTTTACTAGACATGTACCATAGCCTTTTCTACCTATAATATAGAATGATTCTCTCTCTTATCTACTCCATTATGTTGTTGATTATAAGGAACAATCAACTCTCTCTTGATTCCCTCTCTTCTACAAAGCTCATGGAAGTAATTTCCTTTGTACTCATCTCTATTGTCTAATCAAAGAATATTTATGTTCCTTCATGTCATGTTCTCTACAAGAGCCTTGAACTATTGGAATTGACTGAAAACCTCATCCTTGGTCTTTAGGAACTATATATAGGTCTTTCTAGAGAAATCATTAATAAAATTAATATAGTACTCATATCCTCTGAGAGATTTGGTTAGCATTGGTGCACATACATCTAAACATAGTAGATCAAGAACACCATTAGATCTAGTGTGACTCTTTCAAAAATATTCTCTTACAAAATTCCCCAAAACATATCCCTTACATACATCATCATTCTCTATGCTCACCTCTAGAATTCTCATAAATATCTCATGAAGCAATTTAAGTGCTCTATGATGAATATGGCCCATCCTCCTCTACCATAGTTCTCTAATATCTCTAGGATTGCTGCTACTTATGAGTGCCTTAAGATTAGCAAACTATAACCTATAAAGGTGACCACTCCTAGCTCAAATAGTTATGGGTGACTTGCAATCCTTATGCTTGATCAACAAATGTATCCCTCTAAAGAGTAAATCATGCTCCTTATCCTAAAGAATAGATACCAAAATCAAATTCATTCCTAAGGTTGGACATGAAACACATCATGAAGTGGAATTATCTTTCAATTCTCCCTCTTAAATTGAATAGTTCCTTTCCCAACTGAGTTGAGTTTGGACAATTTTCTCATAGAAATCTTGATATTCATGTTCTCCTTGTAACTAGAGAAGTACTTTCTAGCTCCTATCATATGAGATGATGTCCCACTATATATATATATCAAACACATGATAAGGTTGAGCTTACCATACAAGCTATGAGTGCAAATTAACCATCCATTCTACTAGAGAGCTCTTCTCCACTTGTTGAAGTTTCCACCTACTTCTTTCTCTTTTTCCTTTCTAGGAAATCACTAACATAGTGATCATAGTCATGAGAACCAAAGCATTTGATCTTATAAAAGTCTTTCTTTTTCTCACTTTGTGAATTTGACCCTTTTCTACACCCCTTCTTTTCCTTCCCTTTCCTCACTAGGGCAACACTTTCCTATTACACCTCACTTTTTTGACTCTTGTTGGCCCTTTGATAAGACTTAGGCTAAACTCCTCTTAAGTAAAATCACTACAAAGTTGATCCCAACTCCATTAGGTATCACATTTTCTCACAACTTGAACAAAGACACCATACTTCTTAGTAAATCTAATTAGAGTTATCCTTACTAGCTCATCATGACTAGGGCTATCTCCAACAATTGTTAACGCATCCTTGACAAGTAAAATCCATGTGAGGTAACTTTAGAATTCTTCTCTCTAGTTCATTTGGGTATTCCTCAGATCCTCTCTCATAATAATCTTTCTATTGGTGGTAGGATTTCGGTACATATTCAAATGGAATCCCACATCTTCTTCATTGTATCTATCTCTAAGATATGTGGAACAATATTTTCCTTGACACTATTAAGGATTATTATCCTTACCTTTGCATTTCTCTTCTTCTATGCTACAAGTCGTGTTGTATCTATAGGTATAGTTACAACATGGGTAACATAATCCTTGATACCATTCTCTTCCAATAGGAAAGAAAGTCTAGCCTTTGAAACTATTGTAATGTGTATATGGGAAACAAGATACTAAGAAGGGTCAGTGAATTAGGATCTTAAACTTTGGACTTCAAATAAATTTCATAAATCCACACCTAATTCATCTCATATAATAGATCTATTATTAAATCTATAATTCTGAAAAATAAATGAATAGATCACATCTATAAAGATTTCAAGAAATAAAAAACTATACTTTGGTAACCCAAAAACGCTTTAAGATGAAGGTATAACTAGGGTGGGGATGAAACCCACAAATCTTTAGTGTTGCAAAAATAAAGTTAACTTGTTAGGGGTATAATTTTTTATGATAAGATATGACCTACCCTATAAGGGGTTTTCACCTTTAAAATTTTTAAGAGACTATTAGCACCAACCTTGTTAAAGGATTTTACACTCACAATAAAGTAATTACTCTTTTAGGAGGTTTACATAGCTATGTTAAAACCACTCTATTAAGATATTTACCTTGTCTCAATTAACAATAACTAATCTAGTATCTAACTATTATTTTTTTCTATAAGTTTATCTTGGATCTCCTTTTTTTATATCCCTAATAAGATCTCCTAATCTAACAATTATATTTAGTCCTTCATTTCTTTAATTTCTCTCTGTCTAATTTGTCTTTGAAAATTTTTCTTCACTTCTTCTACCATAAACACACATATAAGGATACTTCTCCTTATCTCTATACATGATTCTAGGGTTAGAATCCTCCTTAAATAGATCTTATGTGAAGGTTCTAGATCTTGATCTATGATTTAAAATTCACCATCTTGTTCTATTACAATCCAATTTTTTGATTTATTTAATTGTACACCTTAGGATTATTACCTTTTGAAATGACATCTGATCATCCTCTTAGCTAGCTCCACAAATATTAAATGTCATATAAAAGTGAGCCAAAATGGTTTACATATGTGTTTGTGCCATTAGAAACTTATATGTAAAAATTGAACTACTTGGCACTTCAACATTCTAACACTTTGGCATGTATACTTCTTCATTCTATGAATCAACTTCTATATACTTTCTTTCTTGTAAATCAATAACTTGTCAATGTACACAATCTCAACTAAATTTCTCAGCATGTACATCTTCTTAGTTGCTAATGAATACTTAGAAATTACCATCCTTCTAAGTACAAGTGTTGTATGCTAAACCTTAATTGGATAACTTGGTTAAACTGATGTCCTTGTAATCTTGCATAGTAAGTGACTAAGTATTTGGATAGTAGTTGATAACATAGGTTTAGAGATCAACAATCTCCCCCTTTGACATTAGTGGCCAGAAACACTTTATCATGAACAAGAAAAACCATTTCTTTCAAAAAATGAGTACACCCCTAAGACCATAGTTTAACGTTGTAAGATCTGATAGTTGATGTCTAATCTGCACATTTCTTCTCCTTGTCTTATTTCCTTATATCCCCTTTTAATTCTTTCATATCCCCTTTTTATTTCATATCTCTCTATCTTTTGCCACTGATGGAACTTGGGGTTGCTTGGGATAATTAATATTTATCAAAGAATTTTTGATTACTCTCCATGGTATTGGCATAGCCTTAATTCCATTTCTCCTTAACTTGATCTAGAATTTAAAATTGAATCTCTACCTTGAAAACTTGATCAATGAATGCTACTATATGTGAAAATTGTTTATCTTTCTTCAAAATGTCTTTGGAAATAAAGATAGCCTTATGAATAATATCTATATGTGGAAATAGCTATAGTTGAATCAATGTCAACTTATGGCCAATCTTTGTATCTTTAGCTATGATCTTGGCTTACCACTTTTGACTGAATGTCGAGTTAGTATATGAAGCTAAGCTTGAAATTTCATTCTTTCCCAATATCATTATGTTTTCTCTTATGTATACATGTAATATCTCTAATGAAGGTGTAGTATCTATTGTAAATAAATCAATATCAAACAACCTCAAATATAATGAATTAATGGTTTGCAAAATTGTTTCTATCTATGTGACTAATGCAGAAATCTCAACTTGTCTATGTACAAGTTACTATGAGCCTTTCTCTAGCACTTTATATTCCATTCTTCTTTTAGACCATTTTACTAATTTTTCATTAGTATCTATATCTTTTGTTTGAATCTCATCAAGTATATATACTAGCTGATCCAAAATTGTATGTTGATTATTTAAATTCATGATCCCAAATGCATCTAAAAGTATCTTTGACAATGTGTAATACCTACATTCTCTTCTTTTGTCTTCTTAGTTGTTTTTTCTTTTTCCTTATGGCCCAACAAGACTTGTAGCTCTTGTATCTTCTCTAATATAAGATTGTTTAAATCATACATATGTAATGAAATTAGTTCATCAAGACTCACTAATTTTGAGATTGTGAGGGTGTATCATTCGGTAGTGATAATTGCAGTAGTTTCCCCTTTTCACTTCATCTCAATTTTGGCTGGTTCACTTTTATAGAAATTTCCATAGGTGTCATAGTTTTTTGTTCTATAGCCCTTGCACTTAGTAATTAAATAAAAGCTTGAGTAGCCTCTTGCTCTCTCTAATTTACTTCTTCTTCTACTGATTTAGTGCATAAGTCTTCTTCATAATTTGCCTCCTTTTTCGAAATACGCATACAAGTTAATAGTGTATATATAATTAAAGCCTTATCAAGTTTCTCAACACTTGTATCCTCCATGACTGATGTCACATTAATATCACAAGTCTTCTTATTTTCAAACTTTGGATATTGCATTATCTATAACAAAATTTGGTTAGTACAAAGCTTTCTTGAATCTTTTTATTCAGCATTGAATTTCCTCTTTTGTCAGTATATTTAGATTAGGTGGAGGAGTGTCATTGTCATCTTCTATTGTGAGAGTCTCTTTATGTTCACACTAACTAACTAGTTGTTGAATCTCTATGGTCAGCTTGGCCATTTCTCATTTGTATTCATCTTTTTTGGTTAACAAATTGTCTTCCTTGATATATTTGTTTTATACCTTGACTCTTTACTTTCCCAAAGGCTTATGAAAAACACAAAGTTAACAATAGAATGGGTCAGTGTAGTAATCATCAAAGACCCCTGAATTAAGAGGTACAAATCCCCTATGAGTACAAGATATGCAATGAATTTGTCTTTTAGGTTATTAGGGTATGATCTTAACCAAAGAGTAGAAGAGGAAAAAACCAAGTTTCTCAACACTTTAAACAAGCTAGGAAAAGAAGGGGGATCATCTCTCAATATGCAATCTACTCAAACTAACAATGTAGAGAAATGGAAAAATCAAGGAGGTAACTATGAAAGTGGGAAGAAAGGAAGGATGGTGAAATAAGGACTTCTTGGATTATAGAGTTAGCAAATGTTTTAACAATACCTAGATTGTCTATTCCTTAGCTATTCACACACTAATTTACAACTTCCTTATGTAGAGAACTAAACTAAATACATAGATTAAAATGAATTGAAGACATGCTTATGCTAAACAAAATAAAGCATACAATCTATTGAATAAAGAAAATAAAGCCAAGTTCATTCCCATTCAGTCAACTTTCAGCATTCACATATACATCCCATAAACTCCATTTAAACTAAATGTATAACACAACTTA
The DNA here is from genome assembly GCA_028749045.1 of Cupressus sempervirens. Classification (NCBI taxonomy): domain Eukaryota; kingdom Viridiplantae; phylum Streptophyta; class Pinopsida; order Cupressales; family Cupressaceae; genus Cupressus; species Cupressus sempervirens. Next base: position 853,318,069 of record CM053787.1, read on the forward strand.
AAATGAACTTAGAGTCTCATGTAGTAGTCCCAGCTATAGGGTTTTGTCTAAAGTAAATTTTTCCAATCTTATTTACATATTAGATGATTACATTTATAAGCCTTCTCAAAATGGATGGTTAGATTAGATGATTTCTCAAAAGACCATCTCTAAATAGAATAATCTAAAAATAAGAAAAGCTTGAACCATTGTCTATTACAGAGATTTAAAAAAATGTCAAGAATGGTGATAAAATAAGGAAGAGGGAAAGAATGAAAAATATTAGGAGAAACATTAGAAACATCATGCCTTCTTAGGAGTAACTAATTTAGCCCTATATGCTTCCATATCTTTGATTACTTTAGCTAGTTATTCAACACCTAGAATGAGGATGTTGTCAGCTCTAATCATCTAGTAATTGTGCATTTCTATAAGTTCATGGATTTTGGCCACACTCAATTGGAAATTCTCCATTTCCCTCTTTATGAAAACATCAATTGTTGATAGTTCCTAGATCTTGGCCATGTTGAAGTTAAGCAGGTCAATGAGTTTGTCAAAAAATGCCAAGAACTTGCACTTCATTCTTTCCATGTCCACCAACTTTCCATTCTAGTAGACATAAAGGATAATGTATGTATGATCTTCAAGTATTGAAAAAACTTGTCAATGATCTTTTCCACCAATTCATGCACATCCTTGATTTCACTTTTAGATCTCACATAGTTTTCTATGAAAAAATCCAAAGATTGTTTCCAATGGAATAGTGACTCTTGGCCAGTCTTTAAAATTCCATGAGCAATGGCACATTGGTCTTCATATCTATCATTTCTTGCAGAAGGGTCAATTTGTCTATCATCTTGTCTGCTACCTTCTATATGGTTGATTAATGATGTGAGGTAGTCTCTCTAAGCTTGTGAGCATCTAGTACCAAGCTCCCTAAATTCTCAACCAGTGGGGGACCTTGGGCCTTTATTTGATCTACCCATGCTTGGCCTACTTGCTTGACCTATCTTTCTTGTTGGAGCTTTAGTAGAAAGTTCTTATTTTCTTCTTCATTTGGGTCAAATTGACTGGAAGAAGTATTACCAAGTTCATGGTTTATGTACTCTACCAACTCTCTATTGGAGGCTTTCAATATCTCCCTCTTTGCTCTTAGATCCTCCAACTTGTCCTCAATCTTTTCATTGGTTGAATTCCAGCTGTTCATCATGGAATTATGAAATAGAATTCCAAGATCAAATATTTTTAATTGGAAATAATCTTTTGAGAGCTTAGGAAATCTTCCTTCCTTTCAAGCCTCTGCAATTTTAACTAGCATATGGCCAATTACTAAATCTATAGACAATGCAACAATTATCTTCTTCTTCTTAGTCTTCTTTGACATATGAGAGAAGGTGACTTGCATGATCAAGTCCTTTGGTGAGATTGCATCCTTGTATCTCCTCTTCTTCTTATCAATAGTCTCTTCATGCCAAGAATTTATAGAGAACACATTAATAGTATATTGTAGTGCAGATGGATTGAACAACTTCCTTAGAATCAATGGAGTGGGCTTGCTCTAGGGAGAAATAGGGAAGGAAGCTACCTTAGTCACCAAAAGGGTTAATGTATCCCCTTGTTAAGATGATTCCTAATCCTCACCATCCAAATTGATGACTTGAATAGGGGAGGATGGTTTAGCCACTAATCTCTCTTTTTCTTTCCCTATGTCCTTGTTCATGTCTCTCCTATTTTCCAAATGTTTAGAAGAGGGCTAGCTCAACAGGTGGGAGTAACAGGCACATTCTTTTCTGGAAGCTGGTCTCCTCCTTGTCCAATGGATTATGATGGCCCAATAGATGTTATTGTAGTATCCACTATGGTCATAGTTACAACTAACTAAGAAGCCCTAGTTGATACTCCATCTGTTGAACTCATAGTTATAGTCCTTTTCTTTCTTTCTCAAGTCCACTCTAATCACTTGCTTGTTATTTTAATTATCCCTCACATGAGAACCTCCATAGTATCAATGACTATCTTATAATTTGGGCTAGATAGGATAGGTTTTCCATTGATCTTCTCATAAGACATGGGTTGCATGTAGGCTCCATCATTTGCAATATCAAAAGCATCCATAGAATCATTATATAGCTTTATTTCCTCATTAGTTAGCCATGAAAAAAAATTATCTTGAGTTTGATACTGATTGCGACACCCAAACCATTTTTTTTCAGTATCTAGGATATGCCTATAGGTATATCCCAACTTCAAACGATCCTTTACAAAATTTAATGGATCATATTGAGGCCGAAGAACCTCATAGTTTGTTAGCTTGACCTTTCATTCAAAACTCTTCACCAAGTCCCTAGCATTTGACCTAGAGATACATGAATATGGGCTTACCATAATAGAGAATGAAATCCTAGAAATCTTCTTTACATTTGAACACAAGGTGTTCACCTCCCAAAGTTTTTGACATAGCTTGACTAAAACTACCTTGTCCTCTAGATATCTAGGAAATCTCTTGGGGAATAGATCATATGCTCCTATTCACAAATAGGAGAAGCTTAGGAAATTAATGAATGAGAAACCAAACTTGACTATGGCCAAAATTGCCTCTAGTGAGAATCTCATTTCATGGAAATCTTGCAACTCATGATTCAATCTACTCATAAAGGTATCACTGACATCAACATAGTTGTCATAGTTCCTTTACATTTGTAGATGAGGATAAAAATCATAGATCTTGGTGTGCTCAACATAGTTTGAAATACTAGGGAGACAAGGCCATAAATGGAATTTTTCCAATGTATAAATCAAATAGGATGACATATAGAACTGTTTGAATCCTCTAGTAGAATTCAACTAGGAAGTGAGCTCATGACAGAAGATCTATGCAAAATCGACCTTCATATCCTCAACACAAATTTCTTGTACTAGGAATAATTGATGCTTGACAAAGATCAAAATCTCCTCTTTTCCCTTTAGTTTAAGGAGGAGTGTGAGCATATCCATGATCTGTCACTTTAGATTGGTGCCAAATAGAGTTTTCAAAAAATTTCTCTTCTTCGAGTGGGTAGTCTAGAACTAGGTCATTTACATATCCTCCCACCTAAGGGTTTTTTCCTTATTAAAAATGGATGTGGAGGACCCAAAATCAATGTCACAATACTACTGATTTAAAAGGATGCTAACCTTGTTAATTGACAAGAGAATGGATTGATTTGGAAACATAATCTTCATCATTTCTCAATTATATCACTCTATGCACTCCTTTACTAGTTTAGGTGCATGAACTATAATTAGAAAGTTCGATGCCTCTACAAATCCACTCTCTTTGAGTTTCAGAGTGATTGGGTGAATGGATTAGGTATTTAACATTGTATGTAGACCACCCAAGCCATAGAAATTTAGGGATATATTTGTGTAATATTTTAGCTCACTGTCAAAGCCAATTGATCTTTCATAACTAGTACCTCTGATTGCCATTATCTATGATTGCATAGGATATAGCTTTCAATAAATAGCCATGAAACAAAATTGTAGAAGCCAATTGGTAACAAATCTGGTGAAATATCATTAAGGAATTATATTTTTGGTACCACACACACAAGATTAAGTTTGGACAATGATTATAATGATTGAATTTGCATTAATTCCATGAATAATGACTATTTAAACTTTTTGTTAATTTGCAATTAAAATATTAAGTTCCAAAAAGCATTCCTCGTTTACCTAATGTAAAGTGATATTACTAAAAGTTATTGAACAACATAAAAAAATAGCTTTATAGGAAGTGCTTCACTTTGCTTCAGAATCCAGAATGAAGATGTCTTTAAAAATATTAGGATATGTAGGAGAGAAAGAAACACTTAGCTTTTCATCAATTTTGGTTTCCCTTCATTCAAAATTGCAACATAGTGTGTAATCATTTTGCTAGATTGCACACTTCATTCTTTCATTTTCCACTGAATGCTTTAATATTTTTTTTCCTTCATAATGGGTTCACATGTTTAACACTTACTTTCTTGGAAGAATCTTTTGGGCATCTCTGAAGAATATTCAACTTTTAGAAAAAGTTCAATTTGTATTGTCAAAGCTTCTAGAAAAGTAGCTCATTTTTTTACCTTTAGGTGTAAAACTCCTTTCTTAACAACATTTTCTAGACTAAGGCACAATAAACAACATTCAACTTCAACTTGATGACCCTAAAGAATGATTGTGAGAATGTCTTACTAGTTATGAGCCATTAAATCTTACTAGTTATGAGCCATTAAATCATTATGCTCACACTATATGATTATTTTGAACTAAGATTTGACTCATGTTCATAAGGCTTCAAAAACTTAATAAAATGGCTACATTTCCATGAATATGCAACAACAAACCATAAACTCATATTCCTTAGCAATATTTTATCTTGTTTTCACAAATCTAAATGAGAAACAACCTAGCCTCTATCCATTACATCGTAATGACTTGGGCATTGGAAAAAAGCATATTCATAGCTCCCTTTAATCACTTTTTATGACTCTAGCTTTTAGATTTGTAGTTGCTATAGTTTTCTTGATGGGATAATTAGGTCGAGAGCTTGAAGTCCATGAGATATGAAATGTCAGGGAAAGATAGTAGAGAATAAAATTCATAATGCTCACATCTTGTTAGGAGGATGAAATATCACACCCCAACCATACCTAGATCACCTAAAACTCATGCACATCAAAAAGCAAGAAACCCACGTATAAAAATCAGGTAAATGTATTGCAAAGGAAGACCTATAAAATGAAGATAGCAAAGTATTTTGGGAAAGATGAGAAGTAACGTAAAACAAACTTAGACACCTCTAACTCACTTTAACCAATGACCTTAATATTTAAAAGGGGAAGACTAAAACTTGGAAACATGTACCACCCATGACATTAGTGTCAAAAAAAGGGGAATGTGAGTAAAAAGGAGAAATGCAAATGGAGAAGATAGCTTTGAGGTAGAATAGGTAGACAACAATAGTAAACACATATTTACTCATTAGGAGTTATACAAAATTTAGATACAATGGAACACTCAACTCATGGGGAGTTATGGAATTTTATAGAGGTATGACTATTGAGTCATTAGTTTTACAAAATTTGAAATTTTGTATGAGAGCTAAGTAATTTATATATATTGTCTAAGTTATGGTCATAATAAGAGATTGTATAAGAATGACAACATTTTTTTGTCACTCATGTCAAAGGGCGAGATTATTAATTTATGATTAGTTTTGACAAGATAGTGACAAAATACTTAGCCATTATTCTATTAGTATTACAGTGCAAGCCAAGTGATCAAAGAAAGCTAACCAATCAGTGTGAGCTGAGTGATCAAAACATGCGAGAATAAGTTACTAGACAATACATGCTAAGGAATACACATAGTTAGTGTTGAGCACTAGTATATGCCATGTAGATAGTTAGTGTCCAATTACTTATGAGTCCAATAAACAAAGTATGCCAAGTCATTCAAGAGTCGAGTTACAACATTGAAGATATAGTGGATGTTGAGCATCAAAGGCTTCAAGTGTTGAGTAAATAGTTTTGGACATAGTTGTTTGAAATGGCACAAACTCCTATGTAAACCATTTTTTGGGAAAACTAAAGGATTTATTATGATTTTAGAAGATTTATATAGGGGTGTGTTGTGAATCCCTATGTAGTACATGAAACCAATCAAATTGAAGGATGTTCTAAGTGAAAAAATAGATGAATCACAATCATTTATTCTAACCTAACCATATTAAACTTTTATTTACTTAAGGAGGAAAAACCTAAAATAGTTTGTGAGTTTTGTAACATGCGTAAGAGGAAAATGCTAAGTGCAGAGAGCATTGATAGTGGCTATGGAGGTTTTGATCATGTTATGAATAGTAGAATCAGTTTGAGAGAATAGAGGAAAGCAGAGAAAGGATAGATGAGACATATTTGATTAGAAGGATCAAGTACACACCAAGAAAGAGAAGATCTAACATCTAGAAACAAGGTGCTAATCCAAGGATCATTGCTGAAACATTTCAACAAGTGAATGAGTTAAAATATCCTAATAGAGTATTCTTAATAGAATTTTGTAAAACCTTTAACAAGGTGCTTACTTTATTGTAAGTTAAAGTCTTTTAACCAAGCACAATTTTAGTAGGGTGTTGAAATACTTTAATAGGGTGAGACTTAACAGTCTTTGTAAGTCTTTAATAGGGAAATCCCTTCATAAGGTAGATCATAGTTTATGATCAAACTTATTGTAACCTTAATTGGCTATACTTTATAGCAGGAGTAGTTAAGATTTGTGGGTTTCATCCCCACCCTATTTTTACCTTCTCATTCAAGGGTTTCTTGGCAACCAAATATATTATGTCATATGTGTTATTTTTTTCATGCTATCGATGAAAATGCATAGTTAGCTATTTTAGTTTATATGTAAATTATGAGATGGATATGTGGTAAATGTTTTATGGTTAAAGTTTAGAAGTACTGACTCACCCCCTCTCTTAGAGTTTAATTTCCTATTTTTATTTCTAATAGGATCTACAACAGAAAGTGCTTTGAATGCAGAAAGAAGAAGCATAATGACTAAGAAAGGAAACAATTAGGAAATCATGAGAAGTCAAAAGGAAAGTCAAAGGGAAAGAGGTACCAATCAAGAGGAGCAAAAGATTTTTGGTATTGTGGAAAACTAGGGCATAAAAAGAGGATGATTTTCTTCTTTCTTTAGAAAATGTTGATGATTCATGGGCTTTAGATTTTGGTGCTTCATTTCATGCTACACCCTATAGAGGTTATTCTATTGATTATGTCCAAGGGAATGTTGGGTTTGTTTATTTAGGGGATAATGAACCTTGTCAAATTGTTGGAAAGGGAAAAGAGAAGATTAGGTTGCATAATGGGAATCATTGTCTACTACATGGGATTAGGCATGTTCCAAGGCTAAATAGGAATTTGATTTTAGTAGCATAACTTGGTGAAGAAGGTTGTGTAGTTTGATAAAAATTGGAAGGTTTCAAAAGGCTCCCTTGTAGTATAAAAAAGCATGAAAGTAGGCACCTTATATTTTTGTAGAGGTCATATTTTTCTTTCTACTTTAATTGTTTCAAGGAAAAATGAAGGTTCATTAACAATTGTTGTAGTTAAGAAAGTATAACAAATAGTTGCTATAGATTTTGATATAGTGCTATGCAACATCACACTTGGGTACATGACTGAAAAAGGTATGAAATTACTTCATTCAAAGAAAGTTTTACCAAGTCTAAAATGTGTCAATGTGGAAATTTGTGAAAGTTCTTTGTATGGAAAATAAAAGAGAGTGAGTTTTGTGAAGACTAGGAAGGAAAAAAAATTGAGAAATTAGAGATTGTGCATACTTATATATGGAGACCAACTTAGGTATCTTCCCTTGGTGTCTCTCATTATTATGTTACATTTATTGATGATGCAATTAGAAAAGCATGGGTTTATTTCCTTAGACAAGAATCTAATGTTTTATAAACTTTTATGAAATGGAAATGCTTGGTTGAAAATGAGACTGGTAAAAGATTAAAATATCTCAGATCTAATAATGGTGGTGAGTATTGCATTGAAGAATCCCAATATTTTTGCTAGACTAATGGTATTCATATATAGAAAACTATTCCAAAGACTCCATACAAAAATGGAGTAGATGAACACATCAGCATGACAATCATGGAGCATGCAAGGAGCATGTGGTGGCATGTTGAGCTACCCTTAAACATGTGTGAAGAGACTGTCAATACTATTGTATATTTGATTGATAGAGGTCCCTCTACTCATTTGGGCTATGGTATTCTAGAGAAACCATGGACCAGTAAGAAGGTGAGTTATTATTTTCTTAAAACCTTTGGCTGCGAAGGATTTACACAAATAGAGTCTGAAGATAGAACCAATTTTGAAGCTAAGTCAAAGAAATGTGTATTTGTTGGATAAGGCATAGATGAATTTGGTTATAGGAATTGGGATTTTGAAAATTGTAAATTTTTAAGAAGTAGGGATGTCATATTCAATGAGAAGGTGTTGTACAAATATCTATTGTAGCAACATGAGAAGAATGAAAATGATTATGTAGTGTTGGATTATACTCCAAAAGATGATCTTGCATTAGTTCCTCATGGTCTACAAAAAAAAATACCACACACCCTAGTGAATGTTAGATAGTAAAAAAGGCTAAGTAGATCCCCACAAAGATATTATCCTTCATTCTATAGTATTTTAATTAATGATTCTGGTGAACTTGAATGTTATAATGAAGCTATGTAGGTAGATACAAAGGCTTAGTGGTAGTCTGCAATGAAACAAGGAATGGACTCTTTGGTGAAAAATTAGACATGGGATTTATGTAAGTTATCTGCAGGTAAAAGGGCTTTGTAGAATAAATGGGTTTATAGGTTGAAAGAAAAAAATGAAGATAACAAAAGATTTAAAGCCAGGTTAGTTGTAAAAAGATTAACACAGAAAAATGACATTGGTTTTGCTGAGATATTTTCTCCTATTGTTAAAATGACTTCTGGTTGCATTGTTTTAAGTATTGTGGCTATTGAAGATTTACATTTGGAGCATCTTGATATTAAAACTTCCTTTCTTTATGGTGATTTTGAATGTGTGTGTGTGTGTGTGCGCGCGCGTGCGCGGGCACACCAAGATGGTGTACAATTTAGTGGACAATACAAAAACAAATAAAAATTTCAATAGCCTAATTAGGTTATTTGAAATTTCAAAAAGTGGCTATGCTTGGTTACCAAGCCTAGAAAAAATACATCAGAAAAAAAAATCCGATTAGGTTATGGAAAACTCAATAAAGTTTTGAAGAAACAAAAATAGGCCCCACTCCAGAGGTTATACCTTTCACATCTAGACTTTGATTGACTTTTTTTGAAATGCATTGGAAATATATTGAAGAGATATAAAAAATTGTTCAACTAAAATAATAACGAGAAATCAATATTTAATTTTCCATCCATTTTAATAAATCATGGTCTAAAATAATTAGTCATTATTTTCCAAACATGGAGTGAATAGGTAGGTAAGAGTATTATAATAGATTTTTATCTTTCTATCATCTCTTTCATTTCCTCTATTCCTTCCTCACACATAAAATAACACACTCATTCATTCACTAGATCCTAATATCTCTCTTACTAACTCTTAGCTTCTATCATTCACACACCAACACCAAAACTTGACTCTCTCTCTCTCTCTCTCTCTCTCTCTCTCTCTCTCTCTCTCTCTCTCTCTCTCTCTCTCTCTCTCTCTCTCTCTCTCTCTCTCTCCCCCTCCCTCCTTCCCTCTCCCCCTTCCTCCCTCTATCTCTCCATAGTTCTCACTCTCTCCATTCTATCCACTATCTCTCTTACATTTTTTCTTATCGTATCCTCTCTCTCTCTCTCTCTCTCTCTCTCTCTCTCACACACACCTCTCTCACTCTCTCTCTCTCTCTAACCCCTAATCCCTAACCCACCTTCTCTGTCTCACTATCTCCATCCTATCCCACTTTCTCTCTAACATTATTTCTTACATATCCCCTCTCTCCCTCCCTATCCCCTATCTCTCTCTTTCTCTCTCTCTAACCCCTAATCCCTAACCTGCCTCTCTCTCTCTCTCTCTCTCTCTCTCTCTCTCTCTCTCTCTCTCTCTCTCTCTTTCTCTCTCTCTCTCTCTCTCTCTCTCTCTCTCATTCCTAACCCACTCTCTCCATATTTCTCACTCTCTCTATCCATGTACAATCCCCTCTCACTCTCTCTCCCCATCCTCTCCCTCTTTCTCTCTCTCTCACAGACCTCTGATCCTTAAAATGGGAACTTCACCTAGAGAGATAGATAGTAGAGAGAGTAGGGGATATGAAGAGGTAGAGGGGATAAGATAAGAGACTGAGATAGAGATGGAGAGAGTGAGCGAGAGAGAGAATAGGTGAATGCGAGAGAAATATATATATATATATATATATATATATATAGAGAGAGAGAGAGAGAGAGAGAGAGAGAGAGAAGTCCACCAAGATAACTAAGATAGGGGGTGAATTAGTTATCCAAAAATTAAAACATTTATCTTATTTAAACAAACTTAACCATTTAACCAAATAAAAAAAAACCACAATAAGATACATATAGACAATTACACCAGATATGTTGACCAGGGAATGTTAGAAATAGGGATTAAGCACATGGTGTCTACAACATAATTTTATGTGACACACCTTTGTAGGTTTATCCTCACATCATTGCACTAACTCCTGTGCTTAATGGAGGATAACTCAATCCTCGTGGATATGTGATTAGTTGTGAGGCTTATCATATTGCTAACTCCTATACATTCTAGATGCATCTTATAGGCCTTTATATACAGACAACTCTAGTGTACTTACCATATTAATTACAAAGAATTCAATATCATATTGTTAGTCTGATCATACTCTGTTGGTCTTTTGTGCTAGTTATTATGCTTCTTGGTCTTGGGTGAATTTTTCCCTGAAGAAAATTCTTACATGGTATCAAAGCTATAGCAAATTCTTACATGGTATTAGAGCCATACCAAATACTTACATGGTATCAGAGCGATGGAGGTGTCATTTCATAGCCACTAAAGACTGATCTTGCTTCACCTCTCTAGGGACACCTTGACTTAGATCCAGACAATTTGTAGATATTAGGACCATTTAGAGCCAAAGTTGACCTCACCATTGCATTGAGAGAATCAATTCAATGAAAATTGACTATAAATTTGCATGTGTTAGTCCATAGTCAAAATTGAGGCAATTTTTTTTTGCAAATAGGTACCCAAAGGCTCAATTTGCAAATTTGTTATGATCATTTCAGATCTCTAAATTTAATTTTTAGATTTTCATATTTTAATATATCAGTCTTTGCAATTTCTCCGTATTATTATTTGGATCTTCATATTTTGTTTCGAAATTTTTCGGCCATCAAGTGTGTAGAGGAGAACTTTTTTGTCAGACAAGATTGGAGCTTGCTGGTGCAAACCAGATATTGGCATCATATTGATAAGGTCAAAAACCCCCCAAATTGACTTTTCTTTCACCAAAATTGGACATCTAAGGTGAAATTTAGAGTCATTTGATTTTTGGAGGTGTGACCGCAGTGATTCAAAAAAATTAATTACAGAGGTGATTTTCAAACAGTGTTATCTCCCTCTTATGGACTCCTTTTTTCAAGAATTTTTTTTTGTTTTGGGGTAGAAGTTTGTGATCTACACATTAGTGTAGGATATTTGAGCTCTCTATTCCTGAACTTTTGTACAAATCACAAATCCCAATATTTTCAACTTCAAATGCTTAGTACAGGCTCATTTGGACACATAATTAGGTTCTATTTTTTTTTAGATTGAATAATTTTTAGTCTACTTTCTAGATCTACAATTAGATTATCAGATTTTGTCAATAGAAATATCACTTTTAGAAATAGGTTCAATTTTGCATTCTATTACTTCAAAATTCTTTTATATTTGAGATACATTGTAAAGTTCCAATTTTGAACTCCAAAAGGAGGTTGTAAACAAAAAATCAAAAGTCCACTAAGGTAAAATTTGACAAAGTGGTCCATTGTAATCTCACTAAGTATAAAGTGCCAAATCATACATTGGGGGGTTGATTGATTATTTTTTCATTTTGGGGGTGCATACATTCATTGATCTCATGGAATTTTGTTCCCCATGTCAGGTTGGTCTGAGACCAAGGTTGACAAAGATGAACTATTAGAAATGGAGTGTCTCACTCATTGATCATACAAGGAGAGAACATCCAAAAGTATTTCCTTATTTATGTTCCAACCAATTGATATCTTCCATTGGTCAAATAATTGATCTACCACCTATTAACAAACTTTTGGATATCATTTATTTGAGTATCAATTTTGATTCCTATAAAGTCATTGATAAGTTATGGTATTTTTATGACATTTGGATGTGTCTTTGGGAAGCATTTTGAGATCCACAAGTCTCTCTATTTCTAGAGGATATTCTATCCTTAGTTGCTTTAGTTATGGTACCTCCAACTCTAAATGATATCCCACATCCTAATACTCTTGTTGCTTCTACTAATCCAGTTCCAGCCATAGATGCTTCAAATTTAGTACAACATGAAATTCCATGTCTTCCTACTTCAACTTCATGGGATGAGTTCCTTCTAGACATTGTCAAGCTATTCATGGAGGCTCACATTGAGGATGTGGGAGACATCATAGATGACATCAATCTTCTCTTTGTTGAGAAGACTTCTTCACTCATTGCAAGGGCACACCCTAACCCTCAACCACTTGATTGTTTTGACATTCTTGTGGCTTCTTTATATAAGATGGAGAAGGACTCTTTCACTTATGAGTAGTAATATTAGTCTTTGGAGATTTTCTCATATTTTCCCTAGACATCATAATTTTTTGAGGATTCTTCCTCTTAGTTGGGGAGCATTCTCTACTACACCTATGGCACCATTTCTTCCTATAGGGAGGACTATCATTTAGCTTTCATGGTACAACTTCTTTAGTCATCAAGGAGTTTCTAACATGAATGTGTGTCCATCATTGAGGGGAGGTGACATTGCTTCTATTCATCCATCTTCCTATAAGGATGCTTCATCATCTTTGGAGTTTGATTCAGTTTCATCCATGGACATGTTCCCTTGCTTGCCACCATATTTTGGGCATTCACCAGATTGGTTTGTGGCATCTTTTTTCATTAAGTACTTGTCAAAATTTGAGTAGACTTCAAAGGAAGCATCCACCACATAGTTCATTTGGATCCCTCTTCCATCTTCCTATCCATAATGGGAAGCATACTTGAACCTATACTTGGTGTATCTTCTTCCTAAAGGGAGAAACACTTTTTGTCAGCATCAGATTTTCTTCTATCTTTAGACACTTATCATTTGGAGATCATTCTCTAAGGGGGGGATTTCATCAAGGGATTCTCTATTGTGTATGCATGATGTATGTCATAATAGGGGGGTCTTGATTACTCCATCCATTCATGTATCTTTCTTTAGTGTAAATATCTCTCTTTCTAGGGGAGGGTTTTTCCCATGAGGTTTTTCCTCTTTCTCTATTTTTAGAGAGATTTCATTGCATTTGTACATGGGTACCTAACATGGCCTAATATCTAGGACCCATTATGAATTTCATCTTATCTTTTGTGAGCTTAAGTGCATTCCCCTAAGTTGCACTTAAATGGGGTGTTAGTGTAAATAATTATTATTTACACTTTACTTAAGTTTACTTAGGATAAATGTGTTATTTTATTATTTCCTTGGTTAGACACCTAGGAGTTTGCATACTCATTTGAGTTATGATGTTAACAACACATGAATAAGAAACTCCAATTTAGCACATGGTGTCTACAACATAAGTTTATGTGACACACATTTGTAGGCTTATCCTCACATCATCACACTAACTCCTGTGCTTAATGGAAGACAACCCATTCTTGGTGGACATGTGCTTAGTTGTGAGGCTTATCATATTGCTAACTCCTAGACATTCAAGATGCATATTAGAGGCTTTTATATATAGGCACCTCTAGTGTACTTATCATATCAATTACAAAGAATTCAATATCATATTGTTCTTTTGATCATACTATGTTGGTCTTTTGTGCTAGTTATTGTTCTTGTTGGTCTTGGGTGAATTTTTTCCTAAGGAAAATTCTTACATTGTATTAGAGCCATACATAGTAATTACACTTATTGCAAGAAGTCCTTTGCATAAATACCATGCCTTTACACAAATTACTGCTGGGTAGGCTAAGACCATAATTCACTTTTCCAAGTTAGAGTAAACATCTAGGATGTCGGCCCTATTTGGACAAGTAATTCTTTTGTAAACAAAATAATTCTTTCCTTCATTTTTTATTTCCAACATCATCAACACATGATTATCTTTGTTCTTTATAGTTTGTACAAACTTTCAAGGTTATACACATCATCACCAACATGTATAGTATCTCCTTATAACTTCTCTTCTCATAATACAAAAGTTGCAACATGTTATAAATAAAAAAATACACTACTAAAAACCAAATTTTATACTTAGACAATTTTCTAGTTTCATAGACACTAAGGATCTTTATTTTCAAAGTTTCCTCTCAAAAAGTACATCATATGTTGTCATAAATGACAACAATTACATATCACTAGTAGCCAATTGTCAACAATCTCCCCCTTGGCATTGATGGAAACAAAATAGAGAAAATTGGCTAAGTGACAAAAATAAAACTAAATAACACCTTACATCTATTACCACTTGTTCAACTTTACATATATGCTCCCCCTTACATTATATTTTACACTTTTACAATCTCCACATGTATATCTCCCAACAATCTCATGTATACAATTTTTACATGAATCTCTCCCCCTCTAACATTAATGAAAAAGGTCAAAATGTCAAGATTTTGTCAAAAAAATATCCAAACATTATTGCCCTTCTTTATGTTGAAATAATCTTCATACAATCATCAAAAATAGTCTTTAAACTCTACATACATTTTGTCCATGTCTCTTTGGTAGACTCAACTGATGTGAGAATTGCACATAATGCATATGATGTAATATCCACTAAATTGATATCTAAATACAAAAAATTTGTAAATGTGTCCTTGGACTTGACACATTCCTCTAACTACGTCTCAATAAAAGATAACTTCAGAGCAATGGATTCTCTGAAATCAGATGTTCTTTTCAAAATATGCTCTTTCCAAAGTTCTAGTTTCCTGATATTTCTATGAACACTGGGAACTTGACTCTCCAAATCATCTACCTTACAAGATGGATGCCATATTTGGCTAGATAAAGCCTCTAGTTCCTTCATCTTTGTCTTTATCTGACTATCCAAATCTTCGGTCAATTTGTATGATAAAGTACACTTAACATACAAAGCTTTCCCTTCTTAGTGACATTTCTTGAGTTCTTTTATGCATGTATCAAGATTGACTAATTTGTTCTTGATATTTTGGTATATGGTGCTAAAAAAGTTAGCATCATGGGAAATTTGAGCCTTCACCTCTACAATAGTTGACAAGTTTGTGAACTCTTCATCAAATAACTTTAGCACTACTTGTGCTCTCTATTTGAGATTTGACTCAGTATGCTAAACTACTAAAGTTCTATGTAGTCTATCTGTCACTTCCATTAATTTCCTCTATAAGCTTTTTACTAATTTATTCTTCTATATAAGTTTAGATAAGGATTAAATCAGATCAGTTTGATCATCATCGTTAGTAGCTAAACTAGCAAGAGAGAGTGGAGTAGATGAACTAGATGGTTTAGTCTCATCCTCCCACTATTTCTTTGTTGCTTATTTAGTTCTTCTCACTTCTTCTTCTTTCTTTTCCTTTTCCTCTCTTTCTTTCTTTTCTCCCAATCTTTTCTTTTCTTCTTCCTCAATTTTCCTTTACCTCTCTTCTTCTACAATTCTTCTATATTCTTCATCTTCCTTTCTTTTCTTGTCTTCCTCAAGCCATTTCTACTTGGCTTCCTCTATCTTTTTCCTTTCAACTACTAGTAGCCTCTTCTCTTCATCAATTTGTTTCAACTTATCCACAATATCTTTAGTATCTAATACATTTGGTTCAAAACCACCAAATGGATTGGTATCATCAATGTTAATTCTAACATTGGTTTGATCAATCTTCATAGTGTCACCCCTTACTAACACTTCTAAGGTTCTAGGAACTAGAGGAGATGTTTCCTATGACTTTGACAACATCTCACTAATAGTTGCTACTATCCCCTTTCTCACATCATCCTTCTAAATAACCATGAATAAGAATGGCCTCAAATTATTCCCCAAGTATGCTGCAAGGTTATTCCACAATCCTTTTATTTCGTCTTCATCATTAGTCTTCTAAATGGTCCTTAGCATAGACTTCTAAAGTTCAATTTCTTCTTCTCTTGGAGTCTTCTTCTCTATGAGTCTCTCATAGACTTTTTGGTTCACTACTCCTTTGATATCCTTCGTACTAAGATCATTTGCAATGATATGTCTCACAATAGATATATCAATTTGATCCTTCTCAAAATTATTATATAGATCATAAAAAAATTTCATCTGAACAAAGTTTCACTCATTTTCAATAGTTGTGTTAATCTTCTCAATCTTCAGCTTCTAGGGTTGTTGATCTTTTCCTACATCTAGCTTAGGTAAAGTTGCCTTTTCTACTTGCTTGGTTTCCTCTTCCTCAAACTCTTCATCACTGGGTAAAAGTACAAAGTTGTGTCACCTTTCAGGCTAACTTATCAGAATGACTAAAATTGAGTATTTCTATTTAAAAATCAATTTTGTTCAAATGTGATCTAGATAAATTCTTTCTAGCTAAGATAAATATGGTATCACACTTTTTCAATTGGAAATGTTTGTTAAATGTATGCTTTATACAAATTACTAAAGAAATATAATTATTTTATAAAATTGATGTTTTAATAACTCTTAGTATTTTTTATGATAGATTTTTAATGACTTATAAACACCATTTTATAGATCTCAAAGTCAAGAATATTTTCATATAGAAATCATAGTGTTTTAATTAGGTATAGTATATTATATTTAAGAAATTCTATAAGCATATATTTTAACACTCAAAAATATGTCAATTATGAGAGAAAAAAATATTAAATCATATCAAAAAAATTGTAAAACTTATATGATGTTATAGAGGAGAGAATCCACTTCTAGAATGTATAATTTTTGTTCTGGTTAGAATATATTTGTTTTGAAAAATGTGGTGGGAGATGAAAAGTATCAATTTCAAGTGAGTTGAACTTTGAATTATTATAAAAGTAAAAATATAAGCCTAAAGCCCATTTTTATATTTGAATGTTCTAGTTATATATATTATCTATAACATAGTCTAAGATGAAAGGGAAATAAGTTTATTTCCATATAGTTTAGTGGTGGGAACTAGACCCCTAATTTTCAACATTTTTCAGCAACTAAAAAATTTTCTATAAAAATTATGAAAATATATCAATTCTTATTCCAAATAATATTTAAAAATTATAATCTTAAACTTGATCAATTTCTATGGATTTCATTAGTTTACTTCATTTTTAATTTCTAAATAATAGTAACAGTTTTATATCATTGAAGGTGAATAGTTATACTTTTGTTATCCTTTTCCTTTTCAAAAGGGTGATACAGGTTTGTGCTTTGACTCCCCTTGACTCAATTTTCAACAATATTTTCTGCCTCTTACTAGGTCCTATGACCATCTATTTGACTCTCTTTATCTTTGTAGATACTACTTCAACCAATCTCTAATTTTGTCTTCTGCTCACTCAACTAAACATTAGACACTATTGCATATGGAATGCTTTGTCCCAAAGATGTCTCAACAATAGATACTATCAAGGGTTGTATGTTCAATACACCTTGCTTCATTATTTGTCTCATGGCCTTAGATTCACCCTCTATCATTCCACCCTCTGATAGCGCCTTCTTCATTACTGATTCAACCTTCTTATGTGATGCCTCCTCTATGGTTGCTTGATGAGCATGTTATGTAATCTCATCATACGTGTCAAATATATATTTTTCTTTGTCTTTCTATAAATTTAACAATAAATCAATGTAAACAACTGCAACATCATCATTCAACTCATAGCTCAAGGGATCTTAAAATGTCTCCTGAGGTTCCACTGCTTGAATGTAAGTGTGATTTGTATCAACTAGAATACATATGTCCTCCTTAAGATCTATCCACAATTGCAAGTGTAATCCTAAATCTTTGTTTCATCTCATTTTGAAAAGTCTTCATAATAAGGTTTCCACTATCCAATATCTTGTCTATAGGGTGCCTTTTACATACCTCTATAGTCTTCTCCATAGTACATCTATCACTACTCATTATAAATGTTACTAATAAGGAGGGAAATCTCTTAAGCATATGAAAGAATATATGATTTATCAATGATTGGAACCTAAACACATAATTCTTTGTTCTCTTAATCTTTCCAAGGTTTTCCAAGAGTTTCATCCTTAGTATTTCACACAAATTAACTTTCTCTCTCTCAACACATATCTTATGTGTTGCATATATGAATCCTATTGAAAGTTCATCAATCTTAGAACTTGCACAAACTGAATAAATAATAATTCTACTAAGAAATCTCACATCATCTTTCTTGATGGAATTTATTACCATAGCTTTCCCATTGTATACTACCTTAGTGTAACTTTCCACTTTCTTCTTAACCATCTTCTCACCTATGGGTACATTGCCTTGTTTGCTAAGACCAGTTACTTCATTAATAAGGTTAGCAAAAATGTCTACTATATTATCTTACATCAACAACTTACCATCATTTATCCTACTCAAAATGATTTTAGTATATTCATATGTATCTATCTCATGGTATAAATGATACTTAAACAAGTCAAATTCCTTTAAATGTTCAAATGTGTGTTTCATAGTCATGTCATGGTTGTAGACTAGTTCCATATCCTTATTCATATATTCACTACCAATTGACTCAAAGTTGCAATTCAAATAATTTTCTACATCTTCAAGGTAAAATATGTTGTTTAGAGTGATAGAAAATGTAGAGTTAAGGTTTCTTTCAATAGGTTTTATGGAAACTATCTTAAACTTAGGTCTATCCTCATTTTCAACACTGTGTACTAACAAGATATCCATGATCTTTATCAATATGAACTTTTACCAAGAAAATTAGCAATAATAATAATAAATATCTCTTTCCAAAAATAGGGTTTTCTTCAAAATCACTCTAACAAGTTTCTTTTGAATTCTCTTTGCCTCAAATGTGTTCACAATAAATTAAAATCAATTCTATACTCCATTTATCCCTCAACTTCAAATTGCATTAATTGCGCACTTCACAACTATGAAAAACTTGTCGATTATGTTTTGTGATCACATAACTACTTAAAATCATCTATCAAATCTTCAAATGTCACCTAAGGTTTACTATAGCCTCCTTCTATCATGATAATCATCCTTAAGACTTTGCATCATGAAATTCTTTGTAGAAACTTATTTTCATCTTATGTAATAGAATTAGCCTTTACTGTAATACCAGTAACTTTGGATTTGTTCATAACATTGTTAGATGAGTCCCAAATCATAAGTAAGCTTAGGCACCATCTAAACATAACTTGATGTACATTTTCCCAACTTCGCTACCTCTAATTCAATTTCTAAATGAAGTTCTCAAATTTTGATGTTGCGAACAAGCATAATTCAACTTAATTGAATCAAACTCAATGACTAACTTTGATCTTTCTATCTCATCATCACTTAAATTTTCCTATGAGATATTTGTTCCTTTAATGAATGCTTCATTAAGTTATTATCAAAGTTCACTCACAATGTTTCTTTGTTCTTCATTGTCTTTGCTAGGTCTAGAGTTCCTATCCTAGTACATTCTACCATTCCTTCTATTCTTGAAGTTTCTTCCATTGTTTCTTCTATTTCTAAAGTTTCTATCGATTCTATAGTACTTTTTTGTACGCCCATAGTTAATGCATAACTAACGTATAGGTTCTTTGCTTCTAGGATTCTATTGATCATTAGGTGCATGACATTTCTAAGTAATGTGTCCTACGTTGTTACACTTAAAACACACTATCTAGCTTTTGTCTTCATAATATTTTCTTTCTCTTGATGTCCTTTCACTAGATCTTTTATCTATAGGGTTAGTATTTCTAGACATTCTACTATTTCTCCTATCATTATCATACTTAGGTTTCCTATAGTCAATTGCATGATGACCCATACCATGACAATTATGATAGTAAAATTCCTTAACATGATTAAATGACCTATTAGTACAATCTCTTTCTATATGACCTATTTCATTACATAAAAAGTACTTACCTCTAAATTCATACATGGTTTCCTTAGGAGTTTCCACTTGCTTTGGTTCATCCAAGATTTCAACTTCCTTATTTTTCTCAACTTCTTTAGGTTTCTGAGAAGATTGACTAGATTCAATCTTATCATCAAATTTTTCTTTTTCTTTTAGATTTGATCTAATCTCAGGTTTCTTCACAAACATGTTAATTAGATAACCAACACTAGTCTTGACATAAGTAGGTCTTTGTATTGACATTGAATCATCAATCTTTTCACTACTAGAATAAAGTTTATCAATATATTGTTTGCACTATGTCAATTCATCTTTCACAATAGTATTATGCTTATGGAGTTCTTCATGATATTCTTTCAATGTTTCAAACTTAGATGTTTTCTTTGCTAGACTTGCTCTCAAATCTGCATTTTCATTCTTCAAATTAGATTCGACTTTGCTAGGATCATTTCTCAAAGTCAACTTCAGATTTTTAATCTTCAACTCATGCTTCAAGATCTTGTACTCTATCTTCAACTTAAAATATTCATCATCATTAGTTCTAGATTTAGTAGATTCAGGCTTCAATTTTAGATGATCAATCTTTTCCTTCAATTGGCCAATGTATACTTTGGAGTCTTCATATCTATCCTTTAGCTTATCTCTTTCTTCAATAAGGAGATTAATTTTTTGAAGAGCTTCTTCAAGGTTCTTCATCAACTATTCCATATCCATAAGGATCTTACTTATGCTATTAAGCCTCTTCAGAGTAATTGTGTTCTAATACCAATTATTAGAAAAAGTGATTACTAAGGGGGGGTAGTTGAATCAGTAACCTAAAAACTTTAGTCACCAACTAGATATTATTACTTACTTTAAACCATGGATAAAAAGAAATAAATTAATGTTGAATAGTAATAATAGAAATACACAAAGATGACTCATAACACCATATTATGTTAACTATGGCCGAGGGAAAACCCCTGTGGTGATGATACCCGCTAGATAATATACTGATATATAAGTTCCTTGTTAGAGGATGGACCCTTTTAGGAGTCAATGAGAAAATTTTGTATAAGAAATCCTTGTTAGGAGACTTTGAATCCATGTTAGGAGAACTCAACCCTATTAAGAATTGTAGTATAATGTATGCAAGAAGAGGCCATTGCCAAAACATGCAATTTCAACTACAAGAAGAGCTCACTACTCATAAAAGTAATTTACTATTATTTTCCTTCCTTATCTAATATATGATCTTTAGCTCAATCTCAGATCACCAGATATTAGATATAAAAACTTCATATATATCACTTTACAAAACTTCACTCAGTTTACAATCTTACAAGATATCACTTACAAAAATAATTTCCCTCCTTATCGCAAGAAGTCCTTTGCATAAATACCATTCCTTTGCACAAAATACTGCTAGGTCAGCTAAGATTACAATTCACTTTTCCAAGTTAAAGTAAACATCTAGGATGTCAGCCCTAATTGGACAAGTAATTGTTTTGTAAACCAAACAATTCTTTACTTCAATTCTGCTATCTCGCATCATGAAAACATGATTATCTCTGTTCTATATAGTGCATACAAAATTTTGAGGTTATAAACATCATCCCCAACATGTATACTATATCCATGTAACTTTTTTTGTCATAATATGATGGCTGCAACATGTTATAAACAAAACAATACATTGTTGTAAACCAAATTATATACTTAGATAACTTTTTGATTACCAAACACTAAGTATCATTATTTCCAAGGTTTCCTATCAATAAGTACATCATGTTTTGCCATAAATGACAACAATTACATATCACTATTAGCCAATTGTGAATAAGGATACCCTTGATTAGGGGTAAAACCCTAGTGGGAATGATGCCCACAAGATGATGTACTAATATAAATGTTCCTTGATAGAGGATGGACCCTATTAAGAGTCTATTACAACATTTAGTACATAGAGTCCCTATTAGGAGACTTTGAATCATTGTTAGGATATTCCAATCATATTAGGAGTTGTACTACAATTGGTAGTATTAGAATTTTTAGTGATATCATAGATAGCACACCAGAGGGATGTTGTATGCAAGATGAGCTCACTACTCGAATATGCAATTTCAACTACAAGAAGAGCTCACTTCTTAAATATGTAATTTACTATTATGTTCTTCTTTCCTTTGTTATATCAATAGAACTAATCACTACCAAACCTTTTCAACTAGGTCATGAACCTTGGATCCAAATATCAAACCTTGGATCTCTCAGCAAAACCTTGGCAATGAAGTTTCCTTCACTTTCACTCTGCTATGCTCAACTTCACATTCTAGACTTGTACTACTTACAAAATTACCTTTTCATGTCATCTCATATCCACATCATAAAGGAAAATGTCCTTCCTTTATAATGAGTCCTCAAAAAAATTCCCTAAGTCAGTTATTAGACCTTCTCAATTAATCATTATAGGAAACTTAGTGATAACATTAATCTTCTTTGTTGCAACTCAAATAAATTCTTTTAAACATAATATTATGATGAATGAACTTAGCCACATCATCACCAACATATCTTCTTCACATCCTCAACCTTGATTCTTAGAATATCAACTCTGCTAAGAGATATAACAAGTTTACCAAAACATGCCTCTATAAACTCTATCTTAGAATAGACATCACCAAAACATACCTAAATTCTTTCAAACTTATAATTTATGCTTTTGACATTAACTACATATACCAAATACTTAGATGTCTATGCTTTAACCTCAAATAGTTAGAATACTCAACTAGTCATCCATACCAACTTGATCTTTTCATTGTTCTTCTATCAGATACCATAGAAGACTTTTATGTTGACATCAATGAAAAACTTAGTCATGAATGTAACATACCATCATCATAACATATCTACAATACTCCCTCATAGGAATATCATCAGCATTCATGCTTCCAACAATCTGTCAATATTCTCCTCCTTTGGCATTAATATTAACATATATGAAAAACATCTAGTTCCAAGAATACCAACAAAAGACTGTTCATCTTGCTTTTCAAATCCTCTTCATCACTCATTCTCCCTCATTGATATACCTCAATTTTATTTCTATCAAACTATCTTTCCATGCTATACTTCTTATGAACATACTATAGTCATGCAAAACTTCTCTCAGCTATCATGTTGTACATGTTTGTTTTCATGCCAAACTTTTCCCCCATTGACATCAATGATAAATGTTTTAGCAACCAACTTTACTGCATCAAACTCTGCAATAAATTATTCTTACTTAGCTCAAGTGTCCAAAGACACTATTCAAAACAACATCCAACAAGAGTCCTAGATGACTTTATCCATCTTAGATACTCCCCCATATAGAAAGCATCAACATTTAGTCCAAATAAAAATGGTTCTCTATTACATTGGACTAATGCACTCTTTCATCTTCTACTCTAATGTAGGAAGAGGCATAACCCCAAGCATACCTCAAAAATACTCAAAACTCTCTTTAAGAAGAGGCTTAGTGACTATATCTATAATCTACTCTTTAGTGCACACATAATCCAATCTAATTTCCTTCACTACAACTTTTTCTCTCAACATGTGATAATAGAAATGTGCTTAGGCCTTAAATGAAACACTATATTCTTAGACATATTTATTGTGCTTGTTTTTTCACAATGTATAACAATAGGTTTACTTATTTCTATCCTTATATCCTTTAGCATCTATTTCATCTAATCAACTTGATTACAATTTTTTACTACTGTAATATATTCTACTTTTGCTATACTTTGTGATGTACAATCCTTCTTTTTTCTTAGCCAAGAAACCAATTTTCCTACAAAAAAAAAGGCTCAACCGCTAGTGCTCTTCCTGTCATCCATATTTCCTACCCAATCAGCATCAATATAAGAACTTAGAGTAAAACCATTTGATCCATCATACCACAATTCAAAATTAGATGTTCCTTTGAAATATATAAATATCCTTTTGAGTACTACATAATGTGCTTCTTTGGGATCAACTTGGAATCTTGCAACAATTCCAACTACATTTGTTATATTCAACCTTGTGTGAGTCATATATTACAACCCTCCAATTATAGATCTATACTTTTTCTACTCAACAATAGGTGTCTCATCGTTTGTAGATAACTTGTGCCTAGTTACCATAGGTATTCCAATGGCTTTGCATGTTTCCAAACCAATCCTTCAAGTACTTAGTCTAAGAAATAAAGATTTCTTCTTTATTTTGTACAATCTATAATCCTAGAAAATATTTCACTTCTCCTATCATACTCATTTCAAATTCTTTCTTCATCTCTTTAGAAAATTTGTCACTTTCATCATCATTTCCTCCAAATATGATATCATTAACAAATGTTACCAAAATAATTAAATCATCATCAATTTGTTACCGATATAGATTACTATCTGCCATACCTTTTCTATATACATGCTTTATCGAATGGTTGTCCAACCTTGTATACTACATTCTGGGTGCTTGCTTCAAGCCATATAATGATTTCCTCAATTTACATACTATGTCCTTGTCATCTGTCAAAGGATAACCTTCAGGCTTCTCAATGTACATTTCTTCAAGTTCTCCATTTAGAAATGTTGACTTGACATCCATCTGATACATTTTGAATTTCTTCTATGTTATACAGACAAAGAATTGTTGGATACAATTAACTAATTGTGTATTGTCTCTAATGTTACACAAATTTAATATCAATATTAATCAGTATATGTAATGCTCACTTGGGTGGTGAAGACAGTTTTCTATGTCTATTGAGCATTCTCGTGGTTGCCTAGTTCAGAAGGTAGTGTCTACCAAGCTCACTCAGTTGTCAAAGGAAAGTATGCAAAAGATGAGCGTTAACTGAGCTCACTCAGTTAATGAAGGAAAGTTGGATGGAACTAGTGCTAACTGAGCTCACTTGGTTGTCAAAGGATTTTTCCAAGTTAGGAGTGTTAATTGAACTCGGTTGGTTAACATATGAAATTAGTTTTGAGTTAGTTTCTACCAAGCTAGGTCAGCTAGTGAAGGATTTTCTTATTTTTGCATATTAACCTTTATTTATTTATCTATTGATTCTAGATAACTAGGGTGATGAATATTAATTATTCTAAGTTTTATTTGAGCCAACTTGACAATATGAAGGATATAAGTATATGGTCAAGTTGTAGTTTCAAAGTGTGGATGTGCAAGTATGAAGATGTTATTGAAGATTTAATAATGAGAAGAGGAAGTGAATTTTAAGGATAAGTAGAATATTCTTGTGGAGAAGAAAAGCTATATTCGATGAGGAAGGATCAAGTACAAGCTAGAATAGATATCTATAATAAAAAATTTAGTTGCATTCAAATTAGGTAATCTCATTGTTACTCTCTAACCATTGTATCAATGATCTAAATCTCTTAACAGAGTTGGCTTAATAGCTACTTTCAAATCCTCTAACAAGGTTGTAGTTCCATTGAATTGTCTCAAGAACTCTAACAAGGCCACCTCTAATAGGGTGATTATATCCTTTAATAGGGTCACACCTAAAACTATTTTTTGTAACCTTTAATAGGGTTGTCTCCTAATAGGGCTCACTTCAAAAGAGTGAAAATGGTAACTAATTGCAATTGGTGGTTTTTCTCAAATTGGGTTTCTACATTAAACCATGGTGTAAAATATGTTAATGCTATTTCATTTTGTGTGTTTGAAACTAAGTTAAAGTAATGATAATCATAGATAACATCTAAAGTTTATATGTTAAGGATTTACCTGGCACATTCAATAATTACTAAATTACAACATTTTATGTGTTTTTACTAAGCATCAACTATATTCAATTTTTAGTTTGTATTTTTATACTAACATATAAGGGATCTAAGATTTATTTTAGTAGTAACTAATTCTCCCTTCCCCTCTCATTTACTCCTCTTACACTTCCAAAAATTGGTATCATAGCTTTTAGTGCTTGCAGAAGGTTTCAAGGAGCAAAGCCAAAAATCAAGATGTCTTACAAAAGAGAGATCCCTAAGTTGAACATAGACAACTTTGTAGCATGGTAAAGGCTTATGCAGTTACACTTGGCTAACATTAATGACTAAGGATGCAAATATCTTGATACTGAATACAAGACTCCCACTGAAACATTATTTGTTGAAGATATTGGTAAATAGAAGAATCATAACATAATGATGACTGATATTGCATCCGCCCTTAGTTATGCGAAATTTGATGAAGTCAAAGACTACAAGATAGCTTATGAGATGTGGATCAAACTAATAGACATATATGGAGGAGATGGAAATGTTAGAAGGGCCAAGGGTGAAAATCTTAGAGGTCATTTTGATTAGATGAAAATGAGAGAAGATGAGAACATTGCAAAATATTTGGAAAGGATCAAAGCAAGTGTAAGTTCAATAAAAGAATCTAGAGGAGACATTGAAGAGAAAATAGTTGTAAGAAAGGTATTTAGAACTCTTCTTCCTATTTATGCAATTAAAGTGTCTACTATTCAAGAGATGAGATGTGACCCAAACAATAAAATATCTTTGGATGCGCTAGTTGGAAGATTGATAACTTTTGAGTTAGATAACTTTGATAACTATGTTCCTAGTACAAAGCTTATTGAATCTGCTTTTAAAGCTAAACTCTCACTCAAAGAAAAGGGTAAGAAATCAAAGTCTAGTCAATTAGGAAGTGCAAAATCAAAAGAAAGTTCAGATAGTGATCTTGAAGTTGTTGAAGCCCTACTTGTAAAAATGTATTCCAAAGACAGAGGAAAGTACAAAGGAAAAGTTCCTCTAATATGCTCTTCTTGTGAAGAAGTTGGTCACATTGCTACTAGGTGTCCAAATAAGGAAATCAAAGATGAAAAGAAAAGAAATAAGAACAAAGGAAAGAAAGATTCAAAGAACTACAAGAACTACAAGGACAAAGGTAATAAATCTTATTTTATAGCTAAAGATTCTGATAATAGTGAGGATGAAATGGTATATATTGTTATGGAAGATTAATTTGATGATGAAGGAGATAAGATGGTACTTATCTCTCATATTAGAAAAAATGATATATGGATTATTGATAGTGGCTATTGACATTATATGACTAGAGACAAAACAAAGTTTGAGGACATGGAACATTATGATGCAGGTAGTGTGAGATTTGTAAACAATGAAACTTGTAACATAAAAGAAAAAGGATGTATTCCATTGACTAAAGAACTTATATGTGACAATGCTTATTGGGTTGAAGGACTATAGAATAATCTACTGAGTGTGGCACAACTAAATGACATTGGATTCAAGGTAGAATTCATGAATGGATAGGCAAAACTACTAGATGGAAAAGGAAATCTGGTTGAATCTAGTAAGAAAACAAAAGGTAATCTATTTTATCTTGACCTTAGTGATTGTTCATGTTTTATTGCTCAAGTAGAAGAAAGTTGGTTATTGCACAAAAGGCTATGTCATATAAATTTTGATAATCTAGTTAAGATAAGAAAACATAAAAGAGTAAGTGGCATTCCAAGTTTGAAGAAGCATGATATTGGTCGATGAAAGAATTGCCAAATTGGTAAGATGGGAAAAACTAGCTTCAAAAGAAAAAACTATAAGTTAGAAGAAGTCTTGGAAATTGTTCATACAAACCTATGTGGATCTATTGGTATAGAGAGTTACAGTGGAGAAAATTTTTTCATTGTTTTTGTTGATGACTATTCTAGAATGATGACTATAATTTATCTAAAAGAAAAATCATAAGCTTTTCAAAAGTTCAAGTGGTATCTAGCAAGAGTAGAAAAAGAAACCAAAAAAAGGATGAAATTCTTAAGATCAACAATGAATTTAATAATTTTTGCATTGAAAGAGGAATTAAAAGACAAGTATCAGCCCTTGGTACATGACAATAGAATGGTATAGCTAAATGAAGAAATAGATCTATTATGGATTGTGCAAGAACCTTGATGATTGAAAATAATGTTTCTCTCAAATATTGGAAGCAAGCTATCAGCACTACACTTCATACCTTGAATAGAGTACTGTTAAAGAAAGATTCAAACAAAACTCCTTATTAAATAT
The DNA here is from genome assembly GCA_028749045.1 of Cupressus sempervirens. Lineage (NCBI taxonomy): Eukaryota > Viridiplantae > Streptophyta > Pinopsida > Cupressales > Cupressaceae > Cupressus > Cupressus sempervirens. The sequence continues at coordinate 853,345,947 of CM053787.1, forward strand.
GGTATGGAAAGAAACCTAATGTTAGTTACTTGAAAGTATTTGGCAACAAATGTTATATCTTAAAAGAGTCTAGAAAAGGAAAATTTGATGTAAAAGGTGATGAAGGCATATTTCTAGGATACTCCTATAGAAGTAAAGCATACCAATGTTTGAACTTGTCTACTCATAAAATAATAGAAAGTGCATACGTAAGAATTGATGAGTTTGTAAAATGGAGTGAAGAAGGAAGCACTAAGGAGCTAGAGGATTACAAAAGATTTTTTAACTATGAACCTGATACCCTATCAAATATATATGAAAGAAAGGAAGCTTCATCTTCCAAGTCCCCAAAATCCTTGATAGTTACTAAGTCATAGACAATGCAACACAAATTACAGTTTGAAGGACCCGAGTCACAATTAGAGGCTACCAAGCTAGTTCAAACCAAGCCTAATAGACTTGAGTCATAGATAGAAGAACCCAAGCTTGAAACTAAAATTCATAATGAAGATAGTGGAACTCATTCAAAGCCCAAAGATCTTGTGTTAGCAAGATATGTCATAAGGCATCATGCACCTGATCAGATCATTAGAGACAAATCTGATGGAACAATGAGAAGAAGAAAATTAAAAGGTACATGTTTACTTGCTAAATTTGAACCTAGAAATGTTAAAGATACTTTAGAAAATAAAAGTTGGATTGAAGAAATGAATGAAGAAATCAAATAGATATAAAAGAACAAAACTTGGACTCTTGTTCCTAGGCCCAAGGATAAGAATGTAATTGGTACAAAGTGGGTATTCAGAAATAAGTTAAATGAAGATAGAAAAGTTTCAAGAAATAAGGCAAGACATGTATGCAATATTATTCTCAAGAAAGTATTGATTATGGTGAGACTTTTTCTCTTGTAGCAAGACTAGAAGGTATTAGAACTTTACTAGCATATGCAACACATAGAGGATTTAAAGTATATCAAATGGATGTAAAATCTACATTGAACAACTAGAAGGTTTTGTAGATCCTAGCAAAAGAGACATGGTTTGCAAGTTACACAAAGCATTATATGGTCTCAAGCAAGCTCCTAGAGCTTGGTATGAAAGACTTCATAATTACTTGGTATAGATGGGCTTTCAAAGAACAAATGATAATAGTAATATGTATATAAAGGAAGGACTAGATAAGAAGATTATGTTGGTAGATATTTTTTTTTATGATACTCTATTTATAGGAAATGATGTGCAAATATTTTTCAAAAGAAATGAGTAAATAATTTGAGATGTCCATGTTTGGTGATATAAAATTCTTTGTTGGATTGCAAATATAGTAGAACAAAAATGGTATCTACATCACTCAATGTAAGTATATCTAAGAGATATTGAAGAAGTTTGGAATGGAACATTCAAGATCAGTTGGAACCCCTATGTCTACTAGACATAAGCTCTCCAATAATGATGATTCCAAGAAGTAAATTAGACCACATATAGATCAATGATTGGAAAATTGTAGTTTGTAGTAGATAAATTAACTAATATTGCTCTAGTAGTTGGAATAGTGGCAAGATTCTCAACAAATCCTAAAGAAAATCAGATGATGCCAATCAAGAGAATCATGAGATATCTAAAAGGTACTGAAGACTATGACTTATGTTATAAACTTGGAGGCAATTTGGACTTGAAAGTATTTATTGATGTTGATTGGGTAGGAATTATTAATGACAAAAAAAGAACTAGTGGTGGAGCATTCTTTCTTGGTAAAAGGCTAGTGTCTTGGACAAGTAAGAAGAAAAATTGTACATCTCAATCCACAATAGAGGAAAAATATGTGACACCAATAGTTAATTGTTCTAACATTGTTTGGTTTAAACAATTGTTGGAAGTAATGATGATAGAAATCAAGGATCCAATAGTCATATCTTGTGATAACACTAGTGCAATCAATATATCAAAAATTATAGTGATGCATACCAAACCAAAGCACATTGCAATAAAATATCACTTCTTAAGAGAATTGGTGCAAGAAAAAGAAGTCAGATTGGAATATGTCAATACAAAGGAATAATTTGTAGACATATTCATCAAGCCGTTACCTAAGGATGCATTTCTATATCTAAGAGGTAAGGCAGGGGTCATCCCCTATTTGAAGTTTACTAAATTAATTTTAGTGATGCATCAACAAGAGCTATGTTGAAGATCAACTAGTTGGTGCAGAATTGATAAGGGCATATTGTAGATGAATTAGTACTTAAGGTACATTGATATTAACAGAGTTTTTGTCTTTGGTGTGTGTTGTCAAAGAGGGAAAATTTTACTATCATATCTTTGAGAAATTTTGGAACAAGAAGAAACAAAAATAAAATAAGGAACTAAAAGAGAGAGAAGTTTGTTGTAAGAGGGTGAAAGATCTATTAATGAACTTGGAAAAAAAATTTGTAGATAGTGGAAGAATCCATTGAAAGGAAGAGCTCATACTGACAGAGGGAGTTCTCAAGAAAAATTTCAAAATTTCATCATGCTATAACATGTTGTGTTTCCATCAATGCCAAAGAGGGAGATTTTTGGATATAATTGATTAATTTTGTATTGTCTTTGATGTTACAAAAATGTCATATCACTATCAGTCAGTATATGCCAAGCTGACTCAGGCAGTGAAGATAATTTTTTTTATCTACGAAGCATTCTTGTGGTTGCCTAGTTCAGAAGGTAGTGTCTACTATGCTCATCAGGCATCAAAGGAAAGTATGCTAAAGATGAGTGTTAATTGAGCTCACTTGGTTAATGAAGGAAAGTTGGATGGAACAAGTTCTAACTAAGCTCACTCAGTTGCCAAAGGATTTTTGTAAGTTTACACTGTTAAACAAGCTTCCATTGGTTAACATAGGAAACCATTTTTGAGTTAGTTTCTATTGAGCTAGGATGGATAACAAAGGATTTTCTTATTTTGGCATATTAAGCTTAATTGAATTATCTATTGATTTCAGCCAACTAAGGTGATGAATATTAATTATTTTAAGTTGTATTTGAGCCGAATTGACAATATGAAGGATATAAGTATAAGGTCAAGTTGTAGTTTCAAAGTGTGGATGTGCAAGTATGAAGATGTTATTGAATAGTTAGTAATGAGAAGAGAAAGATAATTTTAAGGATAAGAAGAATAACCTTGTGGAGCCAAAAAGCTATATTCGATCAAGAAGGATCAAGTACAACCTAGAATAGAGATCTGCAATCAACAATTCAATTGCATTCAAATTAGGTCATCTCATTGTTACTCTCTTAATAGAGTTATCTTAATAGTTATTTGAAAATATTCTAACAAGGTGGTAGTTCCATTGAATTTTCTCAAGACCTCTAACTAGGCCACTCCTAATGAGGTGATTAAATCCTTTAACAGGGTCATAGCATTTACAACCAAATACATTGAAATTTTTAACATTAGGTGAATGAAGATACCACAATTCAAAAGGCATTACATTTGTACCTTTCTTAACTTGAACTCTATTTAGTTTGTATACTATAGTACTTATATCTTCTCTCTAGTACTTAAGTGCAACATTTTTCTCCATCATTAAGGTTCTAGCATAGTCAATCACTAACCTATTCCTCCTTTCAACAATACCATTCTGTGGTGGAGTTCTTGGTGCTAATGTTTGCCTTTTGATACCTCTATAATTGCAAAATACTTTAAATTCTCTTGATGTGAACTCACCTCCTCTGTTTAACCTTAGGCATTTTAGGTTCTTTCCTATTTCCTTCTCAACTCTAGCCAAATACCACATGAACATTTGAAATGCATCGAACTTTTTCTTTAAGAACATAGTAGTCATCATCCTAGAATAATCATCTACAAATAGAATTATGTATCTATCTCCTAGGTAGCTTTGTACTTCTATTGGTCCACATAAGTCTGTATGAACTAGCTCTAGTACTTCATTGGAAGTGTATGTTTTACTTTTGAGACTAGACTTATTCATCTTCCCTAGTTGACATTGTTTGCACATTGTGTTTTTAGGTTTCTTCAACTTGGGCAACCCTTTGACTTTGTTCTTCTTGCTAATGCTGATCATATTATCAAAATTAACATGACACAACCTTTTATGCCACAACCACACATCATCAAGTCTAACAAAAAGACATGTTGCATCTTCCATATCAAGATAAAGTAGATTACTCCTATTTTTTTCATCCTTTCCTATCAGATTTCCATTAGTATTAGAGATCTTGGCAGTTTTGTTTCCAAATTCCACTTTGCAACCTACATTTCCTAACTGAGATACACTCAACAAGTTGTAGTTCAATCCTTCAACATAGTATACATTATCACATAAAATTTTCTTTGTAAGTTTTATAGAGCCTTTTTTTCTAATTTGATATGAGGCATAATTACCAAATCTAACACTATTTCCATCATATTGAGTAAAGGTAATGAATTTACTTTTATCTCCTGTCATGTGATGTAAGCATCCACTGTCTATGATCTATTTGTCATTCTTGTTCACACAGATAACCAATGTTGTTTCTTCATCTTCATCTTTGTCTGATTCATCCTTCATGGCTACATAGACTACTTCATCATCACTCTTATCAGAATCTTCTTCAACAATATAGCATCTCTTATCTTTCTCCTTGTAGTCTTTGATATCATCTTCTTTCTTGTTCATGTACTTGTTTCCTTCTTTGTAGTTCTTCTTTTGTATACATCTTATAGAAATATGACCTACTTCATTGCAATTGAAACATATTATAGGGAGCTTAACTTTGAATTTTTCTTTACCTCTATGGAATCTCCTAGCCTATAGTGCTTCTAATTGTTTCACATCTTTCTCATCTATTCTGCTATCAATAGATGCATGTTTTCCTTTTCTTCTCCTTTTGGTTGATGTGTCCTCCTCAGTGTCTTTCATTGTCACCTTGGCCTTGAAATAAAATTTGATGTTCTTAGGTCTATATTTGTCAAAATTGGATAGCTCAAATGCAGTAAGTCTTCCAACTATTCCTTCAAAGGTTAGTCTGTTCTCTTGTACACACCTTAGCTCTTGGATGGCTGAAACTCTTATAGCATAGATAGGGAATAGAGTTCTTAAGTATTTTTTGATAGTTGTTTCTTCTTCCAATTGACCACCTAGACTTGCTATTGTACTCACCATTTCTTTCATTCTTATAGCATACTTGGCAGCATTTTCACCTTCCTCCATCTTCATGTCATCAAACTTTCCTCTTAGGCTTTCTCTTTTTTTGCTCTAAACATTTTGATCTCCTCCATAGATATCTGATAAAGCTTTCCACATCTTGAATGCAGTTTCATAGTTTTTGACATCATCATATTCAACATAGTTAAGTGTAGAGGCAATCTCCAACATCGCTTGATTTTGCTCCTTCTTTTCATTCAAATCATTTATAGTAAGAGGTTTTTTTGGCGTTACATGTTTTGTTCCAATTGAAGTTTGTGCATAGTCACCTATAGATCCAAGGTGCAATTTCATCAGATTCTGCAATGTAGTAAAGTTATCTTTGTTGAGCTTGAGAACTTCTCTCTTGGACATCTTGATCTTCTTGCTTCTAGTCCCTTGAAACTAAATCAGTAGATGGCTTTGATACCAATTGTTAGAATTGCTTTAGAATAAATAAGAGGGGGGTTGAATCAGTTATTCAAGGTCCAAATGTCCTATTCAAACTTTTGTCTAAGTATTGTGAACCCTTTCAACCATTCATTCATCCAAACTTTAACTTATCTAATTAACAAGTTACTATAAATCAGCATGCAAGCATAACACATAAGAAATCAATACATAACATAGTGATTAATGTGGAAACCTAATTTGGGAAAAACCACCAGTAATAGTCTACTCAATTTTCACTCTTCTAAAGTGATGCCCTATTAAAAGCTTAGAACACACTGTTAAATGTGACCTTGTTAGAGGATTTATCCACCCTGTTAGAAGTGGGCTTGGTTAAAGGACTTTAGAACATTCACTTGGAATGCCACCTTGTTAAAGGATTTACAAATGGCTATTAAACCTACCTAAGTCCATAGGATTTTTCCATATCTAATATAATTGCTAGAGAGTATTAGAAAATCTTGACTTGATTAGAACATACAACTTATCTTGCAGATCTCAGATCGCTTCTTAGCTCATAGCCTTGCTTGCCCTTCAATCTCTGCAACTCTTGATAGCTTTCCCTCCTTTCAAGCTTTGTCCTCTTAAGTCTATATACTCAATCTACCAGTGCAATCATCTCTTCATGACCACTTGTAGAAGCAGAGCCTCTATGCTCTTCCTTCTCCTAGATGTCATCTCCTTAACACCCTTTCAACTACTTCATAGATTTGGCTCTTCAGTAGCAAAAATATCAATAGCTCTTTGCTTCTTGGTCTATGACTTCTTAAATAGAGTTCTTGGAGTTCCTTTTCTCACTCAATTCATCCTTTCTTCAATTTTGATTCACATGTATTAGGTAGGATTCATTGTATCTAACGCATATTCTATTTCCTCTAGAAACTTCTTGAATAATCCTTTAGAATTCACCCAAAAATGATTTACATAGGATTCTGTGCCAACAACTCATCATCCTTATCCTCCAACTCATTTCCAAAATTGAATGTAACCACTAAGTCAGCTTAGATTTGACAAATCTTTGTCATTTGAAATAATGCAGTAGCTCGACACTATTGAAATATTGGTGCCCAACACACACTGTGTTACACAGCATCAACTAAGTTTTTCCTGATGCTCAACACCTAAATATTATTTGGCACATGAATATTTTTTTTTTTACTCGACTCCTACAAAGAATTTTCTCAGCTTCAACTAACTCGCTTGGCACCCACTAAAGATTTTAGTCTAAGCTTTGCAGTCAATCTTGTTACAGCTTCTTCCTCCAATGTTTCTAAGTGTGACCAACATCTATGTCTTTGAATATGTCATCAATAGATTACTTAACCATTGTCTTAACTAATTCTTTCACTTCATTTAAACATCATAACTCAACCTTTCCCTTAGCTACTCTTGTTACATCTTGTTGATCAAATCCTGTTCATCAATCAACTAAGTGTTAGCACTTGGATCATATAGGAAAATATTATTCCTGCAGATAGTAGGTTTGACATCAATGAAAAAAAATTGATTGAAAACATTCTTTTACAACAATCTCTCTCTTTGATCTACAACAACAATGAGCTTTTCAATCAGATTTTCAATAGTAGTCAGTTTAATAATCCATAATAAAATAAATACTCACCATAAAATTACAAAAATATGTTGATATCTGAATGAACAAATCATTTGAAAAGAGATTGTTAAGAGGGGGATTGTTGAAGAAGACTATGTGTTTCAATAATTGCTTTGTCACTCATGCAAGACCTACTATTTGATGGTAAGACAATTGCTGATAAGATTCAAGTACTATCACTTAGTTGATTGATGAAGAGGATTTGATCAACAAGCCATAACAAAAGTACTTAGAAGAAAGGTTGAGTTATGATTATGTAATGAAGTACAAGGATACGTTAAGACAATCATGACATGAGGCATTGATGATCTACTTAAGGTTACAAAATGGTTGGCTACACTTAGAAATATTAGAAGAATAAGTTTAACAAAGTTTGTCTACCAAGGTTGACCAAGTGGATAGTAGGTGCCAAGAAAAGTTAGTTCAAGCTGAGCAGAAAGTCAGTTGAAGCTGAGTGCAAGCAAATTCTAATGGATGCCAAGCAAGATATTTGATGCCAAGTAAATTCTAGTTGATGTCTAGCATCAATAAAATTTAGTTGATGCTGAGTGATTTTGTAGTTGATGCTAAGTGACACAGTATGTGTTGAGCATCAAAAGGTGGATAATGTCGAGCTACTGCATTATGATAAAGATCAAAAATTTTCCAAATCTAAGTTAACAAGTTTATTTTATTTGAACTTGTGAACTAGGAGGAAGATAAGATTGATGAGCTAGTGGAATAGAATTTAATGTAAACCATATTTATGAAAATTCAAATGGGTTCTAGGAGAAGTTTCTAGAATAAATAAGATATGGGGTAGATACATTGTATCCTACCTAATCCATCAAAAACCCTAATTTGGATGATGGATAATGAGTGAGAAAAATGTTCTAATTTCCTTTATATAGGAATGACTATTCATGAAGAAAATAGGTTAGAGTGGTTGCTGTTATGTGTAAGAACCTAAAGAGAAGAAGGAATTAATGGTTTTTCTTCATGAAGTGACCTAACAGAGGAGTTTTCAATGACATAGTAAGAAAGAAGGCTTAAACATATGAATGCTTGAAGGGTGAATAAGCTATCATAGCTACAAAGTATAAAAGCCAAGTAGAATTGAGGGAAAAATAGAGATCTATAATCTGCAAGTGAAGTTGTAAGTTGTATCAAATCAATGCTCTACTATTACTCTCTAACAATTATATCAATTTAGGGTAAATCATTCAGATTAAGGTTGACCTAATAGTCATTGGAAAATCCTTTAATAGGGTGGAATTCCAAGTGAATGCCCTAAAGTCCTCTAACAAGGCTAATTTTTAACAAGGTGATTGAAATGCCTAAGTCAAATCACATTTAATAGTGTGTATTGTAACCTTTAACATGGTTGGCCTTTCATAGTGCATCACTTTAGAAGAGTGAAAAGAATTAGCATGTTACTAGTGGTTTTTCCAAATTGGGTTTCCACAAAGGTCATTGTGTCAAGTGTGCTGATGAATGTGTTGTGTTTCATACTTTAGATTTTTGCAAGTTGATTTGATAGTAAATTACAAGTTTTAGTAAATACACAATGAATGCATGCATGGGTATGAATGTTTCTGTGTTCACTAAATTGTTAAAAAGTTTTATTTTGTACATTTGGACCTTGAATAATTGATTCACCTCCCCTCTTTTTTATTCTATAAGTAATTACAACAATTTGTATCAAAGCCATCTACTTAAGAGAACTAGTTTTAAGGTACTAGAACCATAAAGTTCAAATGTCTAAAAGAGAACTACCCAAGCTCAATAGAGATAATTTTCCTACATGAAAAAGTTTGATGAAGCTTCATCTTGGAGGCCTTGGAGATCATGCAAAATCTACCATTATAGTGGAACATATTGATCTAGTAGGAGCTCTAATTACTGAAGATATGAAGAAGAAAAAGGAACACAATCAGGCAATGTTGGAGATTGTCTCTACTCTAAGCTATGCTGAATTTGATGATATCAAAGGCTACAACACTATAAAGAAGATGTGGGATGCCTTGACCACCATCTATGGAGGAGACAAAAATGTTCAAAGAGCCAAACCTAAGAGTGTCAGAGGTAGGTTTGATGATATGAGAATGGACGAAGGTGAAAATAGTGCTCAATATGTTGCTAGGATAAAAGAATTGATTAGTGCAATAAGAGGAGATACTAGTCATATAGATGATGACACTATGTTAAATAAAGTCTTGAGAACATTACTACCTATCCATGATATTAGAGTTTTTGTAATCCAAGAGTTGACATGTATTCCAAGAAATGATCTAACGCTTAAAGGTTTGGTAGGTAGTCTCACTACTTTTGAGCTATCTAACTTTCACAATTACAAACTAGAGAGTCTTGAATATGCTTTTAAAACTAAGTTGTTATTGAAGGATTTTGAGAAGCTAAAGCAAAAGAAGAAGAAAAGAAAGATTAAATATGCATCTAGTGACATTGATATATATGAGGAGGATATTGAACAATTGGAAGCACTATTGGAAAGCAAATTTCACAAAGAAAAAGGAAAGTTTAAAGGTAAGTTACCCATCATTTGTTTTAATTACAATGAAGTTGGTCATATTGTTGTAAGATATACAAAAAAGTAGAACTACAAAGAAGGAAACAAGTACTAAAATAGAAGAGAAGATGACAATAGAGATTACAATGACAATGGAAAGAAGTCATGCTACATTACTAATGAACATGATTCTGATGAACATGATGATGAAGTGGTATATGTTGCAATGAAGGATGAATCTAATGAAGATGAGGCAATTGAACTTGTGACTTGTGTGAATAAGAATGATAGATGAATCATTAACAATGGATGCTCACATGACATGACAAGAGACAAAATTAAGTTCATTACATTAAGTTGTTATGATTGAAATAGTGTAAGATTTGGTAATGATGCACCATGTTTGATAAAAGGAAAAGTTTCTATCAAACTTGCAAACAAGATTTCATGTGACAATTCTTACTATGTTGAAGGATAGAATTATAACTTGTTAACTGTGTCACAACTGAATAATCTTGGATGCAAGGTTGAATTTGAAAATAAAACTGCCAAGATAAATGACAGAAATGGAAAATTGATTGGGAAAGGTGATCAAACTAGAAGTAATATGTTATATCAGAATATAGAGGATGTTACTTGTCTTATTGTAAAACTTGATGATCTAAGGCTTTGGCACAAGAGATTATGTCATGTTAATTTTGATAACTTGGTTAGTATCAGTAACATGAAGAGAGTTAGAGGAGTACATATGTTGAAGAAACCTATTAATATAGTGTGTAAGAAATATTAGCTAGGCAAAATGTCAAAGTCAAGCTTTGAGAGTAAAGCTTATACCTCTAAATAACTACTAGAGATTGTTCATACTAACTAATATGGACTAATTGAGGTGTAAAGCTATAGAGAAGATAAGTATGTAATGTTTTTTGTTGATGGATACTCTAGGATGATGAAAGTCATGTTTTTGAAACAAAAATTTGAATCTTTTCAAATATTTAAGTGGTACCTACCAAGAGTAAAGAAAGAAATAGGTAAGAGTCTAAAATGCTTGAGATAAGACAGAGGAGGATAATTCACTTCAAATGAGTTTGAGATTTTTTGTAATGGTAGAGGAATCAAATGAAAAATATCTACCCCTCAGACCCCTCAACAAAATGGATTTTCTGAAAGGAGAAATAGTTCTATAATGGACTATGCTAGAACAATTATGATGGAGAAGAGTGGTGCTCTAAAATAATGGAGAGAAGTTGTAAGTACTGCTATATATACCTTGAACCATGTGCAAGTCAAGAACGATACCCATTCAACACCTTTTGAAATATGGTATGGACATCCACCTAATGTAAAATACTTTAAGGTATTTGGAAGTAAATGTTACATTCTGAAAGATATTAGGAATGGAAAGTTTGATGCAAAAAGTGAGGAAGGTAAATTCCTTAGATACTCCACAAAAAGAAAAGCTTGTAAGTGTTTAAATACTAACACTAACAAAATTGTGGAAAGTGCAAATGTGAACTTTGATCAATTTATAGAAGTACATGAGGCTAAACCTATGAAAGAACTAGAAGAATATAAATTATTTGTATACTTTTTTCAAGGAATGCTTATTGAAGAAGATGTTGAAAATCAAGTTACAAATCAACAAGAAGTCTCAGTAACTGCCAAGTCACAGCCTATGAATTTTGAGTAGCATTCAGGAACCAAGCTACATTGAGATGCCAAGTTGTAGAATGAAGAAAACACACATTTTGATTCTAAGATTAGTACACATGAAATAGATGCTAAGATACCTGGCAGATAATGGGTGTGCAAACTACTTTTTTTTTGTACACTCTTTATACATTTTTTCCTTGTCTTAAGCCTATCCTAACCCCTATTATGCAATTAATTACTAAAGAATATAATGCATTTAATAAAGTCTTAAGGTTTGAAATATTTCTTGAAGAGTGGATTTTTAATGCATAAATATTGACACATTTTGATTCATTCTACTACAGGACCTAAGGATGTGGGAATATGGAATTGGCCATTTAGTTGGAGGAACAATTTTGAAATTATAGTTTTGCTATATTATCTTAGGCAAGTAGTTAAGAACGGCTAAACAGATCAGTTTTGGCCATATGTTATCTTAGCTAGGTTTTTTGGTAAAATATTATGTGTGGCTAGTGGCCAAAGAAAATCATTATCTATGTTTAGGGAGTAGGCCACCAACCATCCTAGTTCAGTTCAATATGGTTAAACATTTTAGACTATATAAGCAAATGTGAATGTAAAGACACAACAGACATGATATATGAAAATACTATGTAGATATTATCTCTAAAGTTTCAATGTTAAAGAGCACGATGTTTTAGTAGTAGCCAATTTTTAGAATAGCTCTCACCTTGCAAACTAGAGGAAGGCCCCCTCTTGGGAAACTTGGTGAGATTACTATAGTTTTCTTTGTAAGTATTTTAGTATTATCAATTTTGTGTGTTCTTTTTAGATTTGACTATGTGCATTTATAAGAATTTTGCGATATGTATGTTTGCTAATCAAATCTATAAAAAGCTTGTTGATTGATCAAGGATTCAATTGTCTGATGGAGTAATCGGTTGCAACAGTCTTATGAAGATATTATCTGATATATATCATTATTCTATTATTATGTAAATCTATTATAGATTACTATCTATTGCATTCTCTCTACTACACCCATCTATGTATTGAACCTTAGTACTCGTAATACTATTTGTTGCATTCTTTCAACCACAACCATTTGGTTATTGAACCACAATACTCATAATTCTCACAAATTCCTATCGCCACTCATAATACTCTCTGCCACCACTTATCATACTTCCTACTAAACTCTGTATTTAGAACTAGTTTATTGTAAACAACCTCCTACCACCACCAAATCTTCTATCACAATCTAAGAAGATTACAACTCTTAATTGAACCTACTTTTGATAAGATAAAACTATAGCATTCATAAAGACATTGTGTTTAATTGTTCAAAGGTGGAAACTTTAGATTAGAATCCATTTGCAAAAGTAATCTTAGATGTATGGCAATTTAGATAGTTCAATTTATTAGCAAGTAGTAATTGCATTCATAAACCTCCTAATTTATTATCTTTACCCCTTGTCCAAACAATTATTATATCTCTCACAAGTTTACTATTCCTAGATTGACATTTTTAGGGTATTGTTGATTCAATCATATACCATCAAGTTGAACCTCAATTTTACCCAACCTTTTTGGTGCCATTTCTAGGGAGAGATATTAAAGGCATGAAACTATAATAAGTCAAGATAGGAACAGTGAACCCTTGAGAAGTCTTGAGAAAATTTTGACTTTTGTTAGGATAGTACCTTTGGTTTCCACTATAATAAATCATTCAGGTGCATGAATAGGCCTAGAGATAGCCAAGGCATATTTGTTGAGAAGGAATCTGTAGCTAGCTCAAAGAATCAAAAACCACAAAAAGAGAAAAATCCATCAACTATTGAAATCAAACCAAGCGGTGAAGTTAAAATCCAACCATCTTCTCAATTCACCACTCCTACTATACCCTCAAAAATTTCTGAACAATTTGCAAAGTCATATGAAATTAGGTGTAGTAAGCCTTCAAAACCTCAGGAACAACCCTTTAAAACATATTTTACACCTTGGGCAACCAAAGTTTTGAAATAAGTCATGGATGGCAATGTCTAAAACAATAATGCAGGAGGAAATAATGCTAGAAACAATAAGAATGAAATTGTTCAACATAATATGACCTTTGAGTTTTCTCTTTAGCCTCTTATGGATGATGCTCCTACGAAAAACATCCCTCACTCCACACTTCCCATAGTTAGAGTTTCAACCTCTAAAGATCCTAATATGTTCCTATTTGAATTTGATGTCCTTTTTAATAGCTATGATTATCAAAGTGATGCACAGAAACTAAAGCTCTTTCCAGTTACCTTGAAAGATGCTACATTATGATGGTTTATGAGTCTTAGGGACATAAGAACATGGAACCAAATGAAAGATGCTTTTCTATCAAAATATTAGGAGTATTGTAAGACCAAGGAAGTATGGGATGAAATATTTCACATGACTCAATGAAAAGAAGAGTCAATTGAAGATTTCTTGGAATATTATGCCTTTAGCTTACAACGTTCAAGATGTCTCAATTTAACTTCGAAAACTAGCAAGATTCTTTTCTTAGGAGGGATTCATGATGAAAACATGGATGCCTTAAATCTAATTGGAAAAGGTGATATTTCTAAAATGTCCTTTGAAGATATTTGTGATATATGTAGAAATTATTCATGGTCTCATTGATCTATTCATAGAAATTCAAGTAAATTTTACACCATGCGTAATACATTAGGTATCTCTAAGCATGAAAATAGTAATTTACTTGAATATCTTAAAATTGACTTATTAAATCATATAGGCAAACAAATTGATACATTGTATTCTCACAGGAAACATGAGGAGGCTAGAAAGGCCTTGGCAATATATTGTCCAACTTGTTGTAAGAAGCATGGACTAGAAGATTGCCCTTATAATCAAACTCATGTAGCATCACTTGAGGAAGCTAGTAAGACTTCAACACTATGACTTTTTCCTGAAGGGATGATTCCTATCGAATATGCCAAAGAACTAGTTTATTATATGGCTCTACAATGCTAGTTTTTACCTAGAAGGTTCTCTAATGAATACTCTTTTGGATCACCTCAGTAGTTCCCTAACCAAGGTCCATGGTATGGAGGTTATCAACAACCTCAACCTTATCCACAATGGCCCCAAATTTTTCAACCTAGTATGCAACCATGGCATCAAACATGGAGGCCTCAACCTTTGTATCCACCTCCACAATCATCGTATCTACCTTCACAACCTTATACACAACCCTATCTTCCTCAACAATCCTTTCTTCCACCACCAATAATAAGCCCCTATCAAAAACCTCAACAATTTCTTCCTCACATACCTCCATCCGTCTTCAAATCCACCACAACTACCTAAACCCACATACATGCCAACTCAACCAAATCCAAATCCTAATAATAAATGTCCTCAACCAATCTATCATAGTGAAGTGACTAATTTATCCACCTATCCTATTGACACAGTTGAGTTGGATGGTGTATACCTCAGATTTGGGAAAGCTCTTAAAGGACCTACTATCATAGAAGTCCCAAATGAACTTGAAGAGGATTCTTAAAAAGAATCTCCCTTTCAAGACCTACTATCATAGAAGTCCCAAATGAACTTGAAGAGGATTCTTAAAAAGAATCTCCCTTTCTTGATTCATTCATTCATTAGCTAGAGCTTAAAGAACTAGCACATTCTGAGTTTGACATTTTAAATGAATTATACAATGTTAACATCAAAATTCACATTTTGTAGGCTCTCAAGAATGTGCTAGTATACAACAATATGATATGGGAATTATGTACCTGACACTAGAAAAGGAAAG
Organism: Cupressus sempervirens; assembly: GCA_028749045.1. Classification (NCBI taxonomy): domain Eukaryota; kingdom Viridiplantae; phylum Streptophyta; class Pinopsida; order Cupressales; family Cupressaceae; genus Cupressus; species Cupressus sempervirens. The sequence continues at coordinate 853,361,110 of CM053787.1, forward strand.
ATCCAAAAATTGTTCAAGTTATTAGACAACTCACTGAATTAATGTTGAGAAATATCAACATTCCAAAGTATGCAAATCTTGGTAGTCCTATTATCCAGGAAAGTATCAGTACAATTGTTATTCCTAATACAAAATGGTGGATTTAGGTGTGGCTATAAATGTAATGACAAATGAAACAAAAATAAAATTATCCTTAGAAGGACTTAGACCTACTCCTACAATGCTTCAAATGGTTGATCGATCCTTAGTTAGACTAGGAGGGGTTATAAAAGATGTCATTTTTTCCATTGATAGTTGGGATTATCCAATTGATTTCATGACCCTTAATCCCAAAGCTAAGTTGGGGGGATATCCTCTCATTCTAGGAAGACTTTAGTTAGCAGTAGCCAATGCTGACATTAATTGTCGATCAGGTAACATGATTATTTCTAATGGTGAGCAAACCAAAGAGTTGACCTTATATCCTCCTACTCAACCATTATTAGACACTGAGGACCCAACATGGGTTGGTAGTGATTCATACGATTATGTTCCAGTCCTTACCATTGGAAAAGTATAGTATTTTGAAGACCTGACTAATGAGACCATTTTAGTAAACTTTCATCAAAATAGGTATAACTCTAATGATATCCTAGAAACCATGGTTTTTACCTCTCACAAAATTGTTGACTATCCTTTTGGGAATTTTCCTTTAGTTGGCAATCCTCAATCCATTCAACACTTCTTCATGTTACATCAGCCTTTGCAATATCAATGTTTGTATAGTCCATTATTGTCCTCGAAAAAATGAAAAACATCATCAAGATCCCTCTCTAGTGCTCCTATTTCATCAAAACCTATGGAGATCCTACTTGGGTGTACCCTTAATATTAACATAAAATTAGCACCATCTCAGGTTAAAGATCTTATAAGTATGCTTAAAGAACATAAATATGCATTTACATGGGAGTATTAAGACATGTGAGGTATTCATCTTGACACTTGTACCAATCACATTTACATTAAAGAAGGAAGTCACCCAATTTGATAACCACAACAGAGACTCAATCCTACCCTGCATGACATTGTTAAAGAAGAAATCCAAAAATTCTTGAATGTTGGCTTCATTTATCCAATTTTGGATAGTAGGTGGGTATCTCCTTTGGTTTTTGTTCCAAAGAAAAATGGTAAGTGGCATATTTCTATTGATTATCGAGCTTTAAATAAGGCTACTAAGAAGGATCATTTTCCATTACCCTTTATTGATCAAGTCTTGGATACTCTTGCAGTGAAGCAATATTTCTCCTTCTTGGATGGTTTTAGGTGAAAACAATTAGATCTGCATTGCACCAAAAGATTGGGAAAAAACTACTTGTTCCATGGGGAACCTTTGCATACAATGTTCTTCCTTTTGGGTTATGTAATGCCCTTGCAACATTCCAACCCATAGTATTAAGCATCTTTGCTAATCTAGTTAATGATTGTGTAGAAGTTTATATGGATGATTTTATTGTTCATGGAAATACCTTTGATGAAGCTAAGGATAACTTAGAAAAAGTGCTTAAGGGATGTATCGACACTAATTTGTCTTTAAGCCATGAGAAATGTCATATGTTGATGAAAGAGGGAATTGTTTTAGGACATTTAATCTCATCCAAAGGTATACAAGTTGATCCTAAAAAGATCCAAATAATTCAAGACCTTCCCACACCTTTGACAAAAAAAGATGTTCAGATTTTCCTTGGTCATGGTAGATATTACAGGAGATTTATTCAAAACTTTAGTAAGATTTCTTCGCCTTTGTTTTCTTTGTTAGCTAGAGATGTTGTTTTCACTTGGACCCCTAAATGTCAAGAAGCCTTTGAAACCATTAAGACCAAGCTGGTAACTACTCCTATTCTTAGAGGTCATAATTGGGAATTACCATTCCATATTCACATCGATGCTTTCGACTTCTCAATGGGGGCAGTACTTGGAGAAAAGGATGACAACCTCTTCTATTCAATCTACTATGTTAGCAAACATTTCACTAGTGCCAAGGTAAATTATACAATAACTGGAAAAGAATAACTGAAAAAGAATTTTGAGCTATTGTTTATGCTATTAATAAATTTTGGCACTATATTACTTGTTATAAGGTGTTTGTTCATACTAATCACTCAACAATTTGGTTTTTGATGAATAGACCTATAGTTACTGATAGGGTTATTACGTGGATTCTTTTATTACAAGAATTTGATATCGCTATACTTAATAAGCATAGTCAAGAAAATGTGGTTATAGATTTCTTGTCCCGGTTATAGCATTTTGACAATGAAGTTGTTGTCGTTGATGACTCATTCCCAGATGAACACCTCCTTGCAATTTCTACCAAAAGTCCATGGTATGCTAACATTGCCAACAATTTGGTTACGTGCAATTTTCCACCACACTTGCCTTAGTAGACAATATACTTGGATCAATGGTCTCCTATTTCATATTGGCATTGATAACATCATGCACCGATGTATTCATGAGGAAAACATCTTTGATATTCTCTATGCCTGTCATACTGAACCCTGTGGTGGACACTTTTCTACCCAATGAACTACTCAAAAGGTTCTGACCATAGGATATTATTGGCCTATGCTCCACAAGGATTGCAAGCATTATGTTCAACATTGTGACTAGTGTTAGACTATGGTGACTAATCAGGAAAGTACTGTACATACTTCATAAATAGTGGGGTTCAGAATTTTTTTTTTTTTTTTTTGGGCAATAACCGACATGGTAGCTGACATATTATGGCCAACATATGGCCAACATGTTATAACCCTAAAGTGGTTTAATACTTGTATAAAAGGGCTTAGGGTTGGGTATTTTTCAGGTATTATGATACGAAATTGGTTCTTGCAGCGGTATTGAGCTGTAAGGGATTACAGATTGTAATCAGGTTGTAATCACTGGATTGTAATAAGATCGAACTTGTTGTTTGGTGGACATAGCCTAGGGATTGGGTGAACCATGTTAAATCTTGGTGCCTTGTGTTCATTTTTGTGTGATCTATTATTTTTTCTATTATTGGTTATATTTGCATGTAGTTTTTTATTTCTGTCTGTAGTTTATCCTAACAAGTGGTATCAGGGCAAGGTTGTCTTTCAGTTATCCTCTGCAAGAAAGTCTCATAGTTAAGTGGGAGTCTCACAGTTGAGTGGGAGCAATGGTAGATGAGGGTAATCTGAGGGTTGACAGGTTTAATGGGCAGAACTTCCAATTATGGAAGATGCAAATGGAAGACTATCTATATCAGAAGGATTTATGGAAGCCGTTGGAAGGCAAAGCCAAGAATCAGGGAACTATGTTAGAGGTTGAATGGGATCTCTTGGACAGAAAGGCACTCGAAAGCATTCGGTTATGCTTGGCACCATCGGTGGCATTTAATATTACAAAAGAAAAGATGACAAAAGATTTGATGAAAACCCTAGCGACACTGTATGAAAAGCCCTCCACTTCAAATAAGGTATTTCTCATGAAGCGTTTATTTAATATGAAAATGGCAGAAGGTGGATCTATTGCAAATCATTTAAATGATTTTAATACTATTACTAGTCAATTATCTTTTGTGGGTATCAATTTTGATGAAGAAATTAGGGCTCTCTTTATTTTGTGTTCTTTGCCTGAAAGCTGGAATGGCTTGGTAATGGCGGTGAGTAATTCTGTTCCTGGACCTAGTACCCTAAAATATGATGATGTGATTGGTTTTATTTTAAGTGAGGAAACTCATAAGAAATCCTCAGGTGGATCTACATTAGGAAGTGCTTTAAATGCACAAAGTAGGGGCAGAACGACTGAAAGAGGAAGTAACTCTGGAAATCGTGGGAAATCAAGAGGAAAGTCAAAGGGGAAGAGGTCTCAATCGAAAGGACCAAATGATTGTTGGTATTGTGGGAAACCAGGGCACAAAAAGAAAGATTGCTAGAATCGAAAGAAAAATGAAGGAGATAAATCAGATGGAGACAAGGAGGCAAATGTGGTAAGTAACAAGGGAGAAGTTGAACTCCTCTTCAGCTTTGGTTGGTCTTTTAGACTTAACATGAATAAAAGAATAGTAGAGTCCAGGATGGTTTGATCCAGTGGGAGCCCCATTTGGTAGTGGTATTGCTACAGGATCAGTCTCCAAGTGGGAGATTGTTGTTTAGTGTGGAGCCTGATCAGTCCCCAAGTGGGAGATTGTTAGACTATGGTGACTGATCAGGAAAGTATTATACATACTTCATAAATAGTGGGGTTCAAATTTTTTTATTTTTTTTTGGGCAGTAGTCGACATGGTAGCTGACATATTATGGCCAACATATGGCTGACATGTTATAACCCTAAATCGGTTTAATACTTGTATAAAAGGGCTTAGGGTTGGGTATTTTTCAGGTATTGTGATACGAAATTGGTTCTTGTGGCGGTATTGAGCTGTAAGGGATTAAAAATTGTAATCAGCTTGTAATCACTGGATTGTAATAAGATTAGACTTGCTGTTTGGTGGATGTAGCCCAGGGATTGGGTGAACCACATTAAATCTTGGTGCCTTGTGTTCATTTCTGTGTGATCTATTATTTTTTCTATTATTGGTTATATTTTCATGTAGTTTTTTATTTCTGTCTATAGTTTATCCTAACAACTACTGCGAGTGCATGGGTCTTCGTACATGATTAGATGAAATGCCACTTCATCCTCATCTCTCTATCAAACCCTTTGAAAAATGGGGTCTCAATTTTGTTGGACCTATCAACCCACCTTCCAAAAGTAAGGAATATATTCTTGTTTGTATAGATTATGTCATAAAGTGGGTTGAGGTGGTCATGCTTAAGCATGCTAGAGATACCAAAGTTTCCGAATTCCTATGTTTTGAAATCTTCACTCACTTTGGTGTTCCATGTGAGATTACTACTGATCTAGGACCTCAATTCACTTTAGACCTCATTGCTATATTAATCAAAGAATATGAGATTTTCCATAGGAAATTGTCACTTTATCATCCTCAAGTGAATGGAAAAGTTGAGGTAACTAATTAGGAACCAGAGAATATTCTTACTAAAATTGTTGCACTTCATAAGCATGATTGGGCCACATGACTTCCTAAAGCTATGTGGGCCTATCATACTACGTGGAAGACCACCACTAGTCTGACCCCTTATGAATTGGTTAATGGTAAGAAGGTTGTACTACCCATTGAGTTCAAGAATAAGACTCTTCAAACTGCACTTTAACTCAAATTGAATCTCTTTGATGCTCAAAAGGAATGCCTAACACAGCTCCACTCCCTTGATGAGTTACATCAAGAAGCACTCCTTAATACTAAACTTTTTCAAAATCAATGAGCACTATGGTACGACAAAAACATTCATCAGTGTTCTTTCTAGCCTGGAGATTGGGCACTTCTGTACAATTCCTGATTCCAAAATTTTAAAGGTAAGTTTCATACAAGATGGCTCAGACCTTACGAAATTGAGCATTTATATGGTAATGGTGCTATTTAGCTCTACACTGTGGACACTGAACATAAGAAGCTCCTCATTAATGGTCATTGATTGAAGCTATATAAGAAGCCTCTCTAAAAGGATACTTTCTTTCTGGAGATAGCCAAGGACCTCACCATGGTTCCCTTTGGTATCCTTCAACATTGATAGAATATATCTACACCATCATATATATAGATATATATATATATATATATAAAATTAAAAAGAAAAATTGATCGAACAATGAAAATCAATTCTCTAGTGTTTTTGGCAAACAATTTTTTGAAAACTAGGTAATCCAGTGACTTGTACTTGTTAGACTTCCTGGTAGTGAAAACTAGTTCACTAGTGCTTCTAAGTGACACTTGATTGAAAACCAATTTGTCGATGCTCTAGTGTTGTACATAAATAAATTTAATAGAAACAAAAAAAAAAAACATTAGCTTAGGAAAAAAACTTCCATCAATTCATTCTATTGGTTGTGACAAGAGGTCTCTTTGTTCCTATCACCATTCTTTTGGTATCCCTTCCTCGTGATCCTCCTATTGCTCTGAGCCTTTTGGTGGCCTACACTACCATGTGTCTCTTCACTTTGGCAGTTGTTTATTTGCAAATCTTTTCTAGTAGATTTTATTTACTTCTCACGTGCCTGTTGTCTCTCTCCCCAAGGTTGGCAGGACTTTCCTTACTAATATGATCTTCTTGAATTTGTTGATGACTTTAGATCTTCCTTCTTTGATGTCACCACATTAGGAAGTATTCTCTTACCTTATTCTTTATTTTATGTACTTTATTTCTTTGATAATTACTTGGCATGACTGGGATGGATAAATCACTTACATTGGGGGGCTCTATATTAGGTCATCATTTCCATGCAAGTCCTTATTGCATCATCATTTCCACACCATTAATTACATTCTCCTTTCCATTATTAAGCATTTGAGGGTTATATGTTAGGTCACTTCTACATGAGCCCTCTTGTCCTTAAGAATTAATTTTTCTTACCTCACCATTATTACTTTTTTTTAATGATATCACCCTCATTTCTCTATTTCTAAACCTATTTCATACTTCCTATCATTTTTTCCATAGCTTTTTGCTTGTTTCCTACTATGCTAAACTTGTTCAAAATTATATTGCTTATTATAATGGGGGGAAATATCTATGCTTAGAACCAGAATCCTTGGATAACTTAAAAGATAATGAGGAAGCCTTGAATATTTTTTCTCATGCTAGGTGGATGAATTTCTTTGAATGATTGTGTTGATTTGATGTGACCATAGTCACAGAGTTTACTATGGCATTTCAGGGAACCCATGCTACAATTCGAGGACTATAGTTTCCTATGAATTTGTAGACTATTGCAAAGGTAATTGGTCTACCCCAAATTGGTGACCATTTCTTTCCTAATCCATCCTTAGGGGTTATAGATTTAAATCCCCACAAAAACCAATTTCTTTAGAAAGGAGAATCAGTTGAGAATGTCCAAGGGCAAGGGGTAGCATAGAAATCACTTCCAAAACCATGGGATGATGTTGCAAAGTTTTAAATCCATTATATCACCTATGAAGGACATTAAAAGTATGTATTTTCCCACCATTTCTACTTCATGTTACATTTCTGATATGGTGTTCTCATTAATCTTCCATATTAACTCTTTTACTCCCTAAAGTAGTCCTGTGACTAGTATAATTGGGGTCATGTTGATTCCTTGGCTCACCATGGGTTAATTAAGCTCATTATTGACCATAATCTTCATTTGGATCAACCTATTCTATAATGGGATTCATTTGTTAACAAAACCCATATTCAAGACCCTCAACTTCCTACCACTGATAATACCCACAAAGTTGGCCCTTATGAGAAATGGTATTTGACACCTCTTAGCCTATTGAAAGAAAAAGCCCTAAAACCCAAAGAAAAAAAGGGTAGTGAAACAAAAAAATGTAGCCCACATCCTATGGTCACTTGACAGAAGTAGCATACCCCTGATAGGTTGTAGGGATTAGTAGAAATACTAGAATCTATGTGTGACATGGAAATTCTGGGTATAAAAGAACCATAGATAAAAATTTCCCAGCTCGTAAGGAGGTTGAGAAGCCAAAAGCATAGAAATAAAAAGAAAAAAGAACAAAAAGAAGACCTTACTGATCATTTGATTCTAGAAGAAGAAGAAACCCCTGCACAAAGAGATGAGGAGGAAATAGAAGATTGTGAAATTACTTAGTTAGGTGAGGAAATTGGTGCAAAAATTGGTGAAGAAATTGGTGTGGAAATTGGTAAGGAAACTAGTGAAGAAATTGGGGAAGAGACTTTACCATGTAACATGAATACTTAGACTAATGAAGAAGAGGACATTACAGGACACCAACAAGAGAATCTTGAAAACCCATAGGAAGATGTTCATCAAATAACTAAAGAGGTATGTCTTGTTTCTCATGATGGAGGTATTCAACAAAATAAGGATGTAATGAAGGAATAGCCAACCAGTAGCACTAAAATGGTTCTTTACCAAGATACACAAAGTGAGCATCTTCTTCATGAATCTTCCCTTGTAATGGTTAATATTAGTAGTGATACACCTCCTATCACTCTTACAGTTCAAAGTGACTATAATCCAATTGCTATAGGAATGGGTGGACTTCATAAAGTTCCTACCGTAGAATAGGGTATGCCACTTTTCTCTAATGCACAATTATGATAGATTGTCACTCAACTTCAACAATCCAATCAGTAGCTCTAGTTGCAATTGCAAGCACTTTTTTCTTAGGAAAAGGGAGTTATAGATGTAGCTAGAATTGAAGAGAATATAGAGATACTAAATGTCAAACCTATTTGATCTAGCCAATCACCTCATTTCATGAGGACATGCAAAACCTTAAAGCTAGGGGGAATGATGGGTGTGCAACCTTCTTTGTTTTTGTATATTCCTTATACATTTTTGCCTTGCCTTAAGCCTATCCTAAATCCTGTTATGCCATTAATCACTAAAGAATATAATGCATTCAATAAAGTCTTAAGGTTTGAAATATTTCTTGAAGAGTGGATGTTTAATGCATAAATATTCACACATTTTGATTCATTCTACTACAAGAACTAAGAATGCAAGAATATGGAATTGGCCATTTAGTTGGAGGAACAGTTTTGAAATTGTAGTTTTGCTAAATTATTTTAGACAAGTAGTTCAAGATGGCTAAATAGATCAATTTTGGCCATATGTTATCTTAGCCAAGTTGTTTTGTAAAATATTATGTGTGGCTAGGGGCCCAAACAAATCATTGCCTATGTTTAGGGAGCAGGCCACTACCCATCCTAGTTTAGTTATCAATATGGTTAAACATTTTAGACTATATAAGAAAATGTGAATCAAAAGACATGATAGACATGATATATGAAAATACTCTATTTATATTATCTTTGAAGTTTCAATATTAAAGAGCATGGTATTTCAGTAGTAGCTAGTTTTTTAGTATAACTCTCACCTTGAGAACCAGAGGAAGGGCCCCCTCTTGGGAAACTTGGTGAGATTACTATAGTTTTCTTTGTAAGTATTTTAGTATTATTGATTTCATGTGTTCTTTTTAGATTTGACTGTGTGCATTTATAAGAAGTTTTCCATATGTATGTTTGCTAATTAAATCTATAAAAAGCTTGTTGATTGATCAAGGATTCAATTTTTTGATGGAGTAATTGGTTGCAATAGTCATATGAAGAAATTATCTAATATATATCATTATTCTATTACTATGTAAATCTATTACAAATTATTGTCTATTGCTTTCTCCCTAGTGCACCCATCTATGTATTGAACCTTAGTACTCATAATATTATTTGTTACATTCTCCGTACTGCATCCATTCATTTATTGAACCATAAT